>CM021104.1:519959365-519997337 GCA_007115665.2 Sequoiadendron giganteum | reverse complement strand
CTTTTGTAGTAAAAATAGTCAGAAATGTTGAACAACAGGGGTGTGTCTGCACTTCTGCAGTAAAAATTGTTAGAAACATTGAATAGCAGGGGCGTGTTCACACTTCTGTAGTAAAAACTGTCAGAAACGTTGAACAACGGGGGCGTGTCCACACTTCTCCAGCAAAAACTGTCAGAAACGTTGAACAGTAGGGGCATGTCCGCACTTCTACAATAAAATTTGTCAAAAACATTGAACAGCAGGGGTGTGTCCACACTTTTGCAATAAAAAATGTCAAAAACGTTGAACAGTAGGGGCGTGTCCGCCCCTCTGCAGTGCCTAGGAGGGAAAATTTTCCCCTCTGAGACCTGAATTTGTAAACAAGCTAAACAACAAAAAACATAAAACAAAGAGACCCCTTTGTGGGTCCCACTGGGCATGCCAGAAATATCATCCCTAATAAAATGCTACTCCTAATGTGAGATGTTAAACAAAACTAATGATGCAATAACAAAAGCAATAACACTAAAAGAGGACCTCAATAAGATTAGTCTAAGAAAATGATGAAGCAAAGAACCAAGATAAAAACAATTGATGATTGAAGTTGGTTATACCTTTCCTTTGCTACTCCTTCCTTGGTTGGCCCTTTGATTCTTGAAGAGTTGTGTGCTCCTTGGATGGCAATGGAGTTGAATGGATGCAAGATGAATTGATGATGCTAAGTGTTATGATAGATGAGAGCTTGAATGACAAATTTGCAAGAGTTTTGTTGCAAAAGACTTGATCCCCCAAATTGAGGGAAATGAGGGGGTATTTATAAGCTAATTGGAATTCTCTAGAGAATTCAATAGTTGAGATTGATCCAACAAGATCAAGATGAAGGGCTATGGTGAGTTGAGGACTCACAAGTCCTCACATCTTGACATGTGGAATGTGAGATGTCTTAGGGTGGAATGATGTGGAAATGAGGTGGAAGGGAAGTACATGAGGTGGATCTTGGGGAATGAGAAGATTCCTTGGAGGAATAAAAGTGAATTAAAAATTCACAATGATTGGAAGAATCTAGTGAATAAGAGAGGGTCTCCAAAAAGTTGGAGATTTGTCACATGTGGGTGATGTGACAAGTCCAAGGTTCTAGAAGCCCTTGGCATATGTGAAGTGACAAGTCATGGCTTCTAGAATCTTGCATGGGGATGGGGAAGACCTTGGAAGAATAAAATGTGAATTAAAAATTCACATGGGGAAGAGAGGAACCTCGGTTAAATAAATGTGAATTAAAAATTCACATGGGAAAGGGAGTCCAGGCTAAAAGGGTAAGTGGGGAGGTTGACCAGAAAAGGTAAGCCAAATGAGGCTAATGATTTTGATTAAGGTTGTGCAAACACAAGATTAGGATAAATAATAAGAGATTAGAGGCAAGTGGGATATTATGGAGGATGTGACACTTAATTTTGATTAAGTGGTGCACATCCTAACCACAGATTAATTAATTAAATCTGGATTAAAAGAGGGTTATGGAGAATGTGACAAGGAGAGAGAAAAGAGGAGTTAAAATTTGGTTTTAATCCCAATAGGTTAAATGACTAAATTAAATAATTTTTCATATATATTTAATTTAGAGAAGAAAAGGGGGTAAGGTAAAGTATTTAATTTATTTAATTACATACTTTAGGAACCTTAGGCAGATAATGAAATAATGATTAAATAAATTATTTAATCACTCTTAATGAAATAGATGAGTAGAGTAGACGATTTTGATCATATGGAAGTGATCAAATTTGGATGTCTACAATATCGATCCTCCAACAAAGTCTGAATAACCACTATCTCTCAAGTTGGAAAATGCTTCTCTCAAAATAATAATAAAATATCTCTAATGCTCAAATCTTTCACTAACTGTAATAGTTAGAATAATGCAGAAAGGTATATAAATAGAATGCACAAACTTTCTCAAGGAATAATGCATCCCAAACATGTGAAATAGCTCCACTATTTATACAACAAATTGGTAACTACTCAGCCTATAGTTTAGGCATGAGTTCTTACAGCAACAAGCATGCACAAAAACACATACATCACAACTAAAAGGTGGTGAACATGTAAGAACTTAGCTAAAATAGCTACAAATCGACCTTGTTGATTGAAAAAATTTAGAGACTTATTCAAATCTCCACAGGATAGAATTCGGTTTGCAATTCATAATGGACATCTATAAATATAAGGATTCAAAGGTGGTGCCAAATATTCATTATACACTCTTAGAGATGGCATGATTTCCTTCATATCAGAAATAGTTAATGTCAAATATGCACCACCAAGCTTACATTGATTAAGTCTTGGTACAATTCAACTCACATAATAAAATAGTTTGACAAACTCATTGAATTGTATACATGCCTTTAGAGATGTTGGTCTATGCAAAATAGTATGGCAATGAGAGTTTACTAAGTCCACAGGTTTCCCAGAAAAAGGAATCAACTTATTCTATCATTAAACATCGAATTAATGGTTTCTCTTTGTTTTGAGATTACAAAATCTTCTTTCACAAACAACAAGAGTAAAATATGGCTAAATAATATAGTCACATCTTTATCATACTTCGGCCTTGATTTAGCAAGTTATTTATTATAATCAAACTCATATCCATTTATCATATTTTAAATACATATATATATATATGTATATACACAACATATATGCACATATACATACATTAATATTCATATAAATTGGTACTCACACACATATATATGTATATATGTATTTGTATATATATATGTTAGTATATATATATCCATATTTATCAAATGTCAATAAAGCGTGTATATATAATCGATATACAAATGAATATAATCAAGTTATGAATCACGTTATTATATTAATATATCGATTGTGTATATTGTTGAAATGTACAAGACAACTGAGAGGGGGGGGGTGAATTAGTTGTATCAAATTCTTTTACTTCTAAACTTAATCAATTCACTTTATCATCAATATGTTATTAAGTGTGATCATGAAATACAAGTGACAAAAAACAAACATCGGAGTAGGGAAAACTTTAGTGGTGAATATTTGCCAATTGGCTAATAATAGAAATTAGGAGCTCCAAAAATGGCTAATAGTACAAGCTAAAATGTAGACTGAATCACCAGGGTTCTACAAAAAAATAATTTTGTCTCGATGAATTCACCATGTAAACGATGTGTCATCAAAACTGATTCGCCAGTAGTTTATACAGTAACTAAAAAATTTAATTATATTCGCCAGTAATATTATATTCCTCCGATTAATTTTGGGGCAATATCGCCACTAATAATAAAATACTATTTAATTTTAGGAATATTTTATTTTATCTATTGCCATAGATTAGTTTTTTAATCGAACGGTTGCAGGTTGATTCCGGACCCTAATACACATGTTCCTTTTAAAAGTCTCGTTGAGGCCCAAAATTTATTTTGGGCCACATGATTAAATCTAATCATGTGGCCCAAAACAAATTTTGGGCCTCAACAAGCCTTTCAAAAGGCACATGTGTATTAGGGCGCAAAATGAACTTGCAACCGTCCTTCGTTCTATCGGTGGGACGCCAGATAATGTTTCCCAACACGAGATTGTGATGGGGGTTCCACTGATGAAGCATTGTTAGGCCGATGGTATTGAATTTTGTTAGGAATGGGGGAAGATTTGCCCCTCGACCTTGCCTGTATCGTGATAGGAGCACACCAAGATTCACTAGGATTCGCCACTATGATTATTATTTTTACCAATTATTCATTAAGATTCGCCAAGATTTTTCAAATTTTTTAATACTGTGCATAAGATTCGCTAGGAAAATTAATATATTTTTTCAAATAAAAGGAAAGATTCTCCAGGATTTTACACCTTCACCAAGGGGGGGGGTTTCTTAAAGTTATCCCTGCACCGGAGACACCAGATTTACGTGGAAAACCCAATGAGGGAAAAACCATGGTGATGATTGACTTACAATATAGTATAATAAAAAACCAGATACATAGGCTCACTACCCAGATACAAAGGCTCACTACCCAAATTAAGGGTCACTGCCTTAGGAATCACTATCCAAAAAGAGAGGCTCATTGCCTATAGAAGAAATACAAAGAGATAGATAAAGATCCACCACTGGGAGGTCCACACACTTCACAACTTGATCAAAATATTGACCCAATAAAGTACTATTGCCTTAATTTTTTCTTCCACACTCTTCTTTTTGCACACTCTTCTCTCGATCAAATCTAATGATGGATGGATGATCAATTCACTACAACTTGACTTGATTTTATACCATCATCAACCTTAGACACATTCAGCAAGGTTAGCTACTCAACATTCCCACAGTGGATAAGAATGTAAGAGGACCAATTACATATTTAATTTAGGACCCAAACAACATCTTGGATCATGCACACACTTTCTCAAACTAATGCAAAATCTTAATGTAACGTGTATACACTAGGTTAGCCAAACCTAATGAAAACATCAATAATATTTGAAGTACACACATCACTAGTAAGATAATCTCACACAGATTGCTCAACATGCTTCACCAGTCATTTCACCATCTCTAGAAACACCTCAATTACATCCACAACAACTTCAACAAACTTTATTCACAAAAAAATCTTCACTAGTCCAATCGAACCAGCTAGCAAAATATAGGAGCTCTGGAGCAGGTCTTTCAGAGCACCAAACCACAAGAAAATTTGTCAAAACACAAAAATAATCAAAAAGAGTTATTTCCCAAATACACAAGACCTAAAGCCATAAATCATAAGACTATGGAGCCAAAACATTTCTCCCAGTCCACAAACAAATAACTCTAACAAACTAGTTCACACACCAGAGAACACAACTTCTACTCTCCATCAACCTAGAAGCTAAAACTCAGGATATATGATCCATTTAAACTTATGAACACACTTAAATATTTGTACAAGCATAAGATAAACACACAATAAATTCATAACACAATAATGGAGCACACTCAGAACATATTTCAACACTAATTTTTTTGTTTCTCAAATTTTATCAAAAGAACTTGGCAAAAACACAAGTACAACTTCATAATATAGCTCCATGTACTCTAAGCACTTCTATACCATTTGCAACAACTTGAACTATGCTAAAATCAATGAAAATATTAATGAAAACAACACCAAACACATCCATACTTGCAACAATCTCCCCCTTTGTCATTGATGGCAACACATGATGTGAAAAAACATCGAAGACAATATACATGATTCTTAGAAGTGAAAACCTACCAAGCATAAAATTTTCACATGATTTGTCTCTCCCCCTTTGACATCAATGGAAAAGGAAATTATTGCCATAATGGGATCTATTCACTCTCCCTTAGGAGTACATCCACATCACATAGTGCAACAATTCACTTCTCTACTCCCCCTAAGGAGTATGAATCCACTAGACTAATGCACCTCCATGTGCACCTAGTTCAAAGAAGGAGGGGCAGAAACCCCTAGCTTCCCTCTGAGATACTCAAAAGTATCCTTCAGAAGGTTTTTAGTGAATATGTCAGCAACTTGTTCCTTGGTATGTACATATTCAATTCTAATGTCATTCTGCAATACCTTCTCCCTCAAGAAGTGATACTTGATAGATATGTTCTTTGTTCTAGAATGTATATAAGATTCTTTGAGATTTTTATAGCATTTGTATTGTAACAAAATATAGAAATAGGTTCATCACTCACCACACCTATGTCCATCAAGGTTTGCTTCATCCAAAGTACCTGTGTACAATAGGATGTTGCTACAATAGACTCTACTTCTACAGTGGATAAAGAAACTGAATCATGTTTCTTGCTCAACCATGAAACTAATATTTCTCCAAGAAATAATGAACCACCACTTGTACTCTTTTGTTCATCAACAAAACCATCCCAATCTGCATCAGTATAGGAATTCAAAGTGAAATCATTATCCTTTAGATACCATAGCCCATAATCTGGAGTTCCTTTAAGCTATTTGAATATCCTTTTCATAGCTATAGCATGTGCTTCCTTTGGTTCTGCTTCAGATCTTGCAACTAAACATACTACATATATAATATCATATCTAGTGGTAGTAAGATACAATAGTCCACCAATCATGGATCTGTACATGCTTTGATCAACTTTATCATATTCATCTTCCTTACTCAACTTGCATCCAGTTATGATAAGGGTACAAACTAGTTTGGAGTCATCCATTCCAAAAAAAATCAACAATTCCTTAACATACTTAGATTGTGAGATAAATATCCCTTTGTCAGTTTGATTAACTTGAAGTCCAAGGAAGAAATTCAGTTAACCAATCATATAAATTTCAAATTCTTTTAGTATCTCTTTAGCAACCTTCTTACACATACCTTCATTTCCACCAAATATGATTTTATCAACATATACCACAATTATCAACATCTTGTATTTCTCAACCTTGAAGTAAAGATTGTTATCTACAGACCCTTTGTTGAATCCCTTATTTGTCAAGTATCTATCAAATCTATCATACCAATCTTTGGGAGCTTGCTTTAGTCCATATAATGCCTTCTTTAAGGTACAAACCATGTCTAGTTTGTTTGATAGTGAAAAACTTTTTAGTTGCTCCATATATACTTCTTGTTCCAATTCTCCATTGAGAAATGTAGACTTGACATCCATCTGATATACCTTGAAGTATTTATGAGCTGAAAATTTCAAGAACATCCGAATGGACTCCATTCTTTCTATAGGTACAAAAGTTTCTTTAAAATATATTCCTTCAACCTATGAGTATCCTTTGCATACCGATCTTTCTTTATTCCTTACCACTTCACCATCTTCATTCATTTTATTTTTGAATACCCATTTTGAACCAATTACATTCTTGTTTGCAGGTCTAGGGACTATTTCCCATGTCCCATTCTTCTCTATCTATTGTAGTTCTTCTTTCATTGCTTTCATCCAAATTTCATATTACATGCTCCATTCATAGTCTTAGGTTCAATCTTAGAAAGTAAATTTTTTCTTACCTCAACCACTTTGCTTCTTGTCTTCACTTCTTCACTTTTTTCCTCAATTATATGTTCCTCTGGATGATTTCTCTGAATATATTTAGGAGTCTTGGGTGAAGGTTCCAAAATTTCTTCTTCTTCTTCACTTTGTTCTTTCTCTTCTTGTATTTGCACGCAGATAGGATCATCAAGTTCAACTTTAGTTATTTATGCTATTCTATACATAGCTTCATCAACCTTCACATTATTACTTTAAATTATTTTTATCGATCTCTTATTAAAACATCTGTAAGGCTTGTTGTTATTTGAATATCCAAGGAAAATTCCTTCATCACATCTAGCATCAAACTTTCCAATATTTTCTTCATCTCTCCTAATGTAACATCTACTACCAAATACCTTAAAGTATTTCAAAGTAGGAGTCTTACCAGTCCATAACTCATAATGAGTCTTAGTGTTGTTACCTCTAATTTCAACTCTGTTAAGAATGTAAACAACAGTATGAATAAATTCTTTCCAATACATATTAGGAACATTTGATTCTTTCATTATGGTTCTCACAACCTCTTGAATAGTTTGGTTCTTTCTTTCGACAAATTCATTTTGTTGTAGGGTTCTAGGAGCAGAATAGTGTCTTTTATGCCATGCTCTTCACAAAATGCATTGAACTCACCAAAAGTAAATTCTCCACCTCTATCATACCTTAAGCATTTAATTCTTATGTTTGCCTCATTTTCTACTCTTTCCTTGAATATCTTGAATCTATCAATAGACTGAGCCTTTTCTCTAAGAAATGTAACCCATGTCATCCTAGAATAATCATCAATCAAGAGCATAAAGCACCTATCACCACTTAGGCTTCTTTTTATTGTAGGACCACAAAGGTCTATATAGATTAATTCTAGCATTCCAGTAGAAGATTGATCTTTTCTTTTAAAATTGGTTCTTGTTTGTTTTCCCATTTGATAGCTTTTGTAGATTGAATTTGAAGGATTTTTTATTCCAAGTAAATCTCGGACAATTTCACTAGAACTGATCCTAACCAGATTATCAAAATGCACATGTCCCATCCTCCAATGCCAGAGCCAACTCTCACTAATATGAGAAACAAAACACTGAACATTACCACCTTTAAGTTGATAGATGTTTTCATGAGTTCTTCTAGCTGCTACCATAGTTTCATATCCTTTTCTGATCTCACAAGTGTTATCCTGAAACATAAGATTAAAACCTTTTTTTCCCATTTTTCCAACACTTAAGAGATTATGCCTTAAACCCTTTACATAATAAAAATCGCTAGTATTATGTTTTCCATCAAAGCTAATTGCTCCTTTACCAAAATCTTAGCACCAAAGTCATCTCCAAACATGACTATACCTCCATCATACTTCTCAAGTTTAGTAAACTTACTCTTATCTCCAGTCATATGATTTGAAAATCTGTTGTCAATTACCCAAAAGTCTTCATCATTTCTAGCATGAAAAGTAGTCACCTGAGTACCTTCTACTTCATCCTTCTTACTCTCCAAACCAGATTCCTTTGCACATTTATTTTCCAAGGCTAGAAACAAACATTCATGTTTATCTTCCTCAAGGTCAGATTCATCATTATAAATTCCTACATCTTCCTTGACATAATACAACTTATTGAACTTCTTATCCTTCTTACATTTGTAATTATTTTTATTACCATCCTTATTTTTCTTTTGTTTAGTTGTATTAGGACATCTTGATGCATAATGGCTGATATTTCCACATCTAAAACAATTAAAAGGAAATTTACCTTTGTATTTACCAATACCTTTCTTGAATCTCCTTGTGAAATTTGCTTCCAGATCTTCTATGTCATCATCATCCAGATAATATTCTATCTTCATTTATTTTTTCAACCTTCTCCTTATCTCTTGCAAATTTTATCATCTAAATTGCAGTTAGGACTCCAAATAGATGCTCCTGAGTAAATGTTTTCAGATCATATTGTTCTTCAAGAGTAGATACTTTGTCACTGTAATTGTCTAGTAAGGTCATCAAGATCTTTTGAATTATATCTTCATTCTTCATGATACCACCTTGATTCTTGATTTCAGTTGCTATAGTTTCAACTCTTTGATAATAGCTTGCAATGTCTTCTCCTTCTTCCATTCTCAAATTTTCAAATTTTCACTTAGCATTTAGTTTTCTAGATAACTTTACTCTCTCTTCCCTTCATAAATGTCTTTCATTTTTTTCCATACTTCATTAGTTGTAGCCAGAGAGATAACTTTCATTCTTTCATTTTTAGATAAAGCACTAAAGAGGGCATACCTTTCTCTTTCACTCTCTTCAAATGTTGCAACCTCATCAACAGAGGAAGGACCAACTATCAGTATCACATACTTTGTATCCAAAGCTTTCCAGGTATTGAAACTAATTGAAATAAGATAACTCCTCATCTATTCTTTCCATTCACTATAATCAACTCCATAAAAAATAGGAAGTTGCAACTTGTGTGCCATATTATCTACCTCAAGTGGTTAAGCTTTTCATCGAGGAACCTAAGCTCTGATACCAATTGTCGAAATGCACAAGACAACTAAGAAGGGGGGTTAATCAGTTGTATCAAATTATTTCACTTCTAAACTTAATCAATTCACTTTATCATCAATTTGTTATTAAGTGTGATCATGAAATGCAAGTGACAGAAAGAAAACACCAGATACACCATATTTACATGGAAAAACCAATGAGGGAAGAACCATAGTGAGGATTAACTCACAATATAGTAGAATGAAAAACTAGATACATAGGCTCATTGCTTGAGGGCTCACTACTTAGACACAAAGGCTCACTACTCAAATTAAGGGCTCACTACCTTAGGACTCACTGTGTAGAAAGAGAGGTTCACTGCCTACATAATAAATACAAAGAGATAGATAAAGATCCACCACTAGGAGTTCCACACACTTCACAACTCGATCAGAAGATCGAAACAATAGAGTACTGTTGCCTTGATTTTCTCTTACACACTTTGATTTTTGCACTTGTTTGCACACTCTTCTCTTTCTCAAATCGAATGATGGATGGATGATCAATTCGCTACAACCTGACTTGCTTTTATGTCATCATCAACCTTAGAAACATTCACCAAGGTCGACTATACAATTTCAAATTTAAATTCAAACTAGTTCGGCTACTCAACATTCTCGTAATGGATAAGAATGTGAGAGGACCAATTACATATTTAGGACCCGAACAAAATCTTGGATCATCCACAAACTTTCTCAAACTAATGCAAAAGCTTAATGTAACATGTAAAAATCAGGTTGGCCAAACCTAATGAAAACACCAATAATCTTTGAAGTACACACATCACTAGTAAGATAATCTCATGCAGATTTCTCAACATGCTTCACCAATCATTTCACCATCTCTAGGAACACCTTAGGTACATCCACAACAAATTCAATAAACTTTATTCACATAGAAATATTCACCAGTCCAACCAAACCAACTAGAAAAACACAAGATCTCTGGAGTAGGTCTTTCAGAGTGCCAAACCACAAGAAAAAAATTCAAAACAAAAAAATCATCGAAAAGGGTTATTTCCTAGATCTACAAGATCTGAAGCCACAAATTAGAAGACTTCAAAGCTAAAACATTTCTCCTAGTCCATGAAAAAAATAACTCTGAAAAACCAGTTCACTCACCAGTGAACACAAATTCTATTCTCCATCAACCCAAAAGCTAAAACTCGGGATATATGATCCATTGAAGCTTATGAACAAAATTACAGATCCGAACAGGCATAAGATCATTACACGGGAAATGAAAAGCACAATACTGGAGCACTCAGAACATACTTCAACATTTCTTTCTTTGTTTCTCAAATTTTCTCAAAATAACTTGGCAAAAACACAACTACCACTTCATAAATATAGCTCCATGTACTCTAAGAATTTCTATACCATCTACAACAACCTAAATTGTGTTGACATCAATGAAAAAATTAATGACAACACCACCAAACATATCCATACTTGCAAAATATACATATATATATATTTATATATATGCCTCTATGTACATGTATACGTATGTATACATGTATCAATACATTCATATGGGAATGTCCATTTACCATCATACGTGTATATGGATACATATATATATATATATGGATATATGTATATAATTTATATATATACACATTCGATTCATACACAAAATGATACATAGTTACTATGGTATTGATAAGAGACTATGAGCGATATATCTTATACATTTACATATGCATGTCCTTAGATCCATCAGATAGTTCCATGTGCATAAGAAACTCGTGCATGAGTGTGCATAGATATGTCTCCCCATATACTCGCATGTACCTATCCCTTTGTATGCATGGTCTATCATTGTCATGCATGTGTGTGTGTATACATATTCCTCATATGTTCCACATATGAATACAAGAATGGTAACAAAAAAACAACTCGTAAGATCAAATAGATAAACATCACCTAATTATGCGTTCAATAGTAAACAAGACTCTTACTAATGTAGACATATCAACTAAGGATGACTTACGAACTTCCCACTTAATAACACAACTCAATTATTCTACTATGGTGTGTGTAAGATTAGGTAGGTTACGTTACTGGTTAACCAAACAAGACCTTCTCTTGAGTGGTACTTCTCATCCACCTAGAGGAATTAAAAATATAACTACAACCACTAACACATGCACACAACAGTCAGTGCACACAACAGTCATCTGTTCACAAAATATGCAGTATACATAATACATCTCCAAAGTTAGAATATCAATTCAATATTAATCCAATCACATAAATTCATTCCTTCATATAATAGTAAATGAGATAACATTCATTCATAAAGGAGTGATAAAAAAGTGCAAGTACAATTTATTCAACTACTAAATTCACATTACATTCATATTTACCCTACATAGTAATAGTAAATAGTAATTACACAATTGGGGTGTAACATACTCACCCCCTTGTGACTCATCATCCCCGATAATTTTATGTAGCAACATAAAAAATAAAAAAATCAACATGTATTGTTTCGAGCATTCTTAAAAGCATCTAAAATGTGAGGAATTTTTTTCTGAAACTTAGGATAATCCTCCCAAGTGGCTGAGTCTTTTGCATATTGGTCCCACTAGACTTTTTACTATAGAACCTGTTTATTATGCAAGCAAAGCTTACACATTATGAGCACCTTGATGGGCTTGAGTGTTACCACTCCAGGGTCTTGTACGTATAAATTAGTCCAATAAATCACATGATTATCACTAGGTACATATCTCTTTAGGTAAGACACATGTAAGACATTATGCATTATAGCAAGAGCTGGTGATAATTCAATTCAATAGGCTACCAAATTCACTTCCTCTAGAATATCAAAAGGTCCAACATAAGACAAGGCTAAGTTGGAAGACTTTCCAAATCTAATGGAGATCTTGTGAGGTTTCACTCTCAACGACACTTTTTCTGAAAATCATTAGATTCAGCCAACCTTTGCTTAACAATCTTAACTTTATCATCCATTTATCCAACTTCTATGGCCCAAGAGTCATCTATCATCAATTCTATCCCAACTTATATTAGTTTGACACTTTCAACCATACAAGGCTTCGAAAGGAGCCATCTTTATTGCAAAATGACAAGAATTGTTGTAGGAAAATTCTACTAAGGGTAAATAGTCTTCCCACTTTAACTTCTAATCCATGCAATACATTCTTAGTAGGTCTTCCAATACTTGATTCACCCTTTTAGTTTGTCCATTTGTTTTCAGATGATATGCTAAGCTAATATTCGACTAAGTCCCTAGTGCAGAAAATAAGGTTTTCCAAAACCTATAAGTGACTCGTCCATCCCTATCTGAGATAATCTTCTCCAAAATTCCATGCAACCTAAACACTTCTTGCACAAAATTTCTTTCTATGATAGGTGCTCCATCAGTTAGATTCTCGGGTATAAAATATGTGACTTTGGTAAGCTTATCTGCTACCACAAGAATGAAATTATGCTTATTTCTTGACATAGGCAGTCTTTGCACAAAGTCCATACTTGTGATTTGTCACTTCCTCCTTGGTATGCCATGTGGATATAAAAAACTTGCAGGATTATGATGTTTTTCTTTCACCCTTTACATTCAAGACACCTAGCTACAAAATTAGTAGCATCTCCTTTCATCCCTTTCCAAAAATATGGAGGCTTCACATCCACCATCATTTTAGTCATTCCAGGGTGTCTACAGTATGGTGCTTCATGTACTTCTTTCCATACAAGATTTCTTAAGTCTCCTACATTAGGTACATTAATCTTACCTTCATATCTAAGTAATCCATTAGGTCCAAAATGAAAACCCTCATACCTAGAATCTTATGGATTATTAGCGAGTGCCTGCTTGAATTGCAAGTAATACTCATCCTCTTTGTAGTTTTACAACAATTTTCCCTTAAAGTTGGTTTGAATCATTACTATTGAAGCAATATGACATCTTTGACTCAAAGCATTGACAATCTGATTATCTTTCCCTTTTACATAACTGATATTGAAGTCATAGTCAGCTATTAACTCCAACCTTCTTCTCTACCTAACATTCATATTAGGTTGAGTGAAAAGATACTTTAACCCATTGTGGTCAGTTTTCAATTCAAAGGGTTTTCCTAACAGGTAATTCCTCTACATTTATAATGCGTGAACCACAATTGTTAACTCTAAATCATGCGATACATAATTTTTCTCATAAAGTTTCAAATTTCTAGATTCATAAGCAATCACTTGCCCATATTACATTAAAACACCTCCTAAACCTTCACCACATGCATCTATGATACCCTCAAGATCTAGTACTTTCAAGATCAGCATAGTGGTCAACTTCTCTTTAAGTAGATCAAAGACTTTCTTGACACTTCTTAGTCCACTCAAATTTCCTTACTTTCCTCTATAAAGAAGTAATTGGAAAATAAATCTTGGAGAAGTTTGCAATAAACTTCCTATAGTGCCCTGCTAGACCCATTAAACTTCTTACCTCAAACACATTCTTGGGTATTGGCCACTCAAGTACTACCCTGATCTTGGTTGGATCTATGGAGATTTCATCTGCCAAGGTCGCATGCCCTAGATAATGCACTCTCATTTGGAAGAAAGTAAACTTAGATAGTTTACCATACAACCTGTGTTCTCTTAACCATTATAGAACTATCTCTAAATGTCTATAGTTATCTTCCTCATCCTTAGAATAAATCAAGATTTCATCCAAAAGAATGAAGACAAATTTATCTAGGCAGTCCCTAAATACACTATTCATCAGATTCATAAATGTGGAAGGTGCATTTATTAACTGAAAAGGTAAAACTATGAATTCATAGTGTCCATATCTAGTTCTAAATGTAGTATTAAAGATATCTTCATTTCTAATTCTCAACTAGTGATATCTAGATCTTAGATCTATTTTAGAGAATATAATAGCTCCCCTCATTTGGTCGAAAATATTATCAATGCATGGAAATAGATACTTGTTCTTCACCATGGATTTGTTAACCATACGATAGTCGATGCACAAATGAAAAGTACCATCCTTTTTTTCACAAAAAAGACTGATGCTCCCCAAGGTGAAACACTTGGTCTTATCAACCCTTTTGTGAACAGTTCATCCAACTATGCCTTAAGATCCATTAGCTCAATTGTTTTCATCCTATAGGGCACTTTGGAAATATTTTTAGAACCTAGAACTATATCTATAGAGAAATCGGATATCCTCTTCAGTGGTAACCCAGGCAACTCATCTGGAAACACATTCAAAAAAATTCTCAATATATGATACCTTTCCATGTCAGATATTCTAGTGTCATCTATTTCACAATCTTCCATCTCTTGGAAGCTTCGGGATTCCAAGTTATCAAGATATTTAAGTTCTTCAATCTTAATGGCAAAGAGTTTGCACCCTTTCTTCTTACCCCTCACAAGTTGCATTGCTGAAATTTAACGAATCTTGACCTCTCTAGGTTTCCCTTGGAACTTCACTTAGTTACCAAGATCATCTAGGCATTCAGTGGTTTTCACATGGAAATCTACCTTATCCCTATGTCTCCAAAACTAATTCATGCCTAGGATATGTTGATGGTGAAAATGACACAAACAACGTTAAACAAAATATTTCTACTCTATTTCTCCTGAAAAATAAAGACAATGTATAGTAGCCTAACTCCCAAGGTCCTGGTAGTCGGTTCTCAACTATTTGGTGTCACTCAATTGGTCCATGCAACTATAATATTCAAGGGGCATTGCTAGTAATAAGGAATGCAAGCAATGACTGATTCATCAAACCGTTCTTAATGAAAAGGGGGTTTTAAATAAGAGAAAAATATAGATCAGGGTGTACATCAGTGAAACATGAATACAAATTATCTAATATCTAGACATATATCTTCAATAATGAATGTTCTTCCAACAGATCAAGAAAACCATAATATAATGCAATTTATAGAGCAATCCATACTATTGCAAGCACCTATGGTGCTTAATTTAACTATCACAATCACATATCATAATACCCAAAAAATATTCCAAAAGAACAAAACTTCTCATTCATTGCCAAGATCATAGATCAACAAACTTTCAATAATTCAATCCGTAGATAATCTAATGAAATAATCCTTAAATCTAGTTCCTTCTAATGATTTTTTCATCACATAAGAAACACTTATGCTTCAGCACAATCACTAGCATATAGATAGACTATAATTCATCAACCTTATCAAGTAAAACTCAATTCCAACACCATATTGCATAAAAAAAACCTGTAATTATATTCAAATTTAACTAAATCATAACAAAGTATCTCTGTAAAGCTATAAAAATTCTATCTCCTACTATCAAGTGGCCAATTCTATTCTCATTATCCGACCCTCACAATATGATACCCCATGGGTATTTATAGATGTACAAAAATATGAAGTCCTCTCTATTTTAAGTTGAGATCCACCTTTTCAGGAACTTAGATTTTCTTGGAAACTCAAATAAATTGATCTCTAGTTCCTATATTGATCATCTAGTTAACTGGAGAGAAGAAGAGAAAAGAGAAAAATAAAGTCATGTGCCCATAGAACTATTAGTCATGCATATGGAAATAGGACTACAAGTCATGCATACGGAGTTTTCTCTAAAGTGTACTCATCATAACTAGAGAAGACTTGTTGAAGCATATCCAAAATCTGGCCCATCAATCGAATTGTTTTTGAACTTGATCCTCTTTATTTCAGCAGCAGAAAAATCTCTCATGTCTTTTAGTTTTTCCAACTCCCTTCTAGCAGCCCTTACCTCTTCTCTGATATCCATCAACTAATCCAACAATAGATCCTCTCCAACATCTCCCTTCTACACAACCTCCTTAAGTCTATCATCCCATTTATCTTTTATTTGACTTAAAGGTAGGCCATCCTTTACTGGTATATCAAAATTTACTATAATAGCTATAACCGCTTCTAACTCCTCAAGCTGTTCATTTAGATCCTTGATAGATCTTGAACTTCATTCTTATGTTTATAAAAAAAGTTAGATTTGAACCGGATGATGTTGGAGGTCTTTTCCAAGAAATTTGTATTGTCCTCTTCAGGAATTGACTGCTCTAAAAGAGTAGATCTTGGAAATTTATTGATCTCTTTCAGCTTCTGAGTATATCCTCTGTACTCCTCTTCTTGTTCTCTCAATTCTTTAGCATGCTACTTCATCTCCTCTATCAACAATAGTGTCATCTTGTGAACCTCAAAACTATCTCTCAGCACTTCGCCCATTTCCTAATTAATCTGGTCGGTCCATCTATCCATCATCTCAGCCTTACTTGTTATTTGCACCAAATCATCCACCTCTTTCTTGCTAAGCAAAACCTGTGTCTCAACGGTGGTAATTTGTTGTGACCTTGGAGTAGAAAAATTCTTTAGGAAAGTGTGTAACTGATCCAATTGAGCCTTAAGTTCATCCTTTCTCTATTTATCTTTAATCATTCTTGATTTGGTGGATGATGCTACCACATCAATCAATTTCATTTGTTGATTCCTTGTGGGTCTTCCCAGATTAACCGTGCCCAACTGATAATCAGTTAGCTACATATCCCCCACATCCTTATCCACCACTAGTATTGCACATTCAGAAACAATTTCTCCTCTTTTAGTGAGTCTAGTGGAATGCAAAATTATTTCCTTCTTCTTGGGCCTTTCCTTTTCAATCTCTTTCATCATATCCTTCCAATTAAGAGGTTGTGATGATGTTACCAGCCTCTTTTGAAGATCCAATTTTAACCAAGTATATGCACTTGGAGTAGTGACCATCATAGTTGAAGAAGAAGCAACAGTTGTATATGATAAAGGCTGTAGCACATTAACCTTAGGTTGAGAATCAACCTCTTGAACATTTTGTTGCTCTCCCTCTACATCTTTTTGTACAAGATTTTCAGCTTCTTCTTTGTCTTTTTGCTCTTGGACCCTCTTGTCTTCCTTTTCTTTCTTCAAATTTTCCTCTTCTAACCTCATTCCTTAAAGTATCTTGTTCCTCTCTTCTTCTAACACATTAAGTTTGTCTGAGGCTTCCTTTTCTTTTTGTAGTTTGTTGGCTAGCTCCTCAGCATCTTTCTCTTTTTGGGCACATTCTGCTTCCTCCTTCTTATAAGTTTCTTCAATTATTTTAATTCTAGCCACAAGGGCTTCTCTTTCCCTACATTGCTTAGAATTTTCCTCTTCAAGCTCATGAATGTTCTCTACCAGCTTGAGCTTGTCATTTTCTTCCTTGGTCTTGAAACCCTGCTCCTTTCTCTTTTGTTGTTTCTACAGTTCATCAACTCTTTGCTTGGCTTCTATTTTTTTTTGTTGAAGTAAGGCATTTGCTTGTGCCTTAGCATCAATTGCCTTTTTCTTCTCCATTGCTTCTGCATGTGCTTGATCATTTGAAGCTTTCTTTGCCTCCTTAAATAATACCCATTGATCCTCCTCTATTAGCACATGTTTAGTTTCCTCTTCTAGAGGCATATTTTCTTATACATTCTTCTCTGACAAGGTCTCATTAGAATTTGTTCCAACATCATGGATCTCCACCTCTACTCCTTTTCCCTTCAAGATTTCAGTTGTATCATAAAGAGTGCCTCTATGCATCTCTTCACCTTGTTGCTTTGTATGTGGGACTTGAGAAGATGACTCACCTACTACTGATGTTGAAGCCACAAGCCCTATTTGGGTATCCTCCTCTTGTAATCCAAGTAAATCTTGAGCCAAAGCTTCCAACTCAATCTCTTCAATATCAGGAGGGAAGAATTCCAAAGGCTCTTTGGGAGGAAACTTCCTTTCAATTATTTTATATCCCTTCCTTTTATTTGGATCTGGACCCCCAGGAGTTTTAGCTCTTAGAACAACCTAGTGGATACTCCTATCCAACACTAGTCACCCTATCTGCTTCATGTCAATGGTCTCCTCACCATCCCAATCTATCGGATCCAAACTTTTGGTACCAATGTTCAATGCTTCATAAGATGGATCCAACACAACTCCATGATCTACTAATGTATCAGGAATATCATCCTTGATCCCAAATTCTACCATGAGTGAAACAAGAAACCTCTCATAATTCCTCTTCCTGAGGTCATATTCATCCTGAAGATCACTCCAAAAGTCGTCTAACGGGTTGAAATTCTTGTCAAAGATCGAAGCCAACAAATAATTCATTTTCTTCTTTGGGTCAAAGTGCTTTCGAGCAGTATACAAACCCAACTTCAAGTGTATCAGTTCACTACAAACCACCTTAGCTCCCACAAGGTGTGGGCAACTGTATTCACCCAATTGCATGGGAAGCTTGTGACATCCTAGTTTATGTTTTAGGCCAAATCGGGCATTGACCCCCAGAGCTTGGTAGACAAACTCCTTCAAGATCATCCTATTTTTGCAACATCTTGGAAGTAAGTGGGGATGACCCTCAAATCCCGCCAACCTGAAATAAGTGAACTTGGGGTATTGGATATACCAATGTCCCCATTATGTGATAAAGGCCATGGCCTCTTCGCTCAATCTGTATCCAACATCTCCATTAAGTTGGTTAATGACTACATATAAGAATGCATCATTAACCCTTCTAAATTGTGCTTTAGAAACTTGCTAAGATAGCTAGTCATAATGATCCTACACTCTTTTTCGTCCATCAAACTCTCCCAATATCCCTACTCTATTCAATCTTGGGAAGAAGCCTCCTCCAGCTACTGCATAGACCACATAAGAGGTCATGAAACTAGGGCATCATGATATGGTCACGATTCAAACGTGAAAATGACCGTGATGAAAGACAAATAAATAAAAATAAACACCAGAAAAGTCAAAAAAAAAAAACAAAGAATAAAAAGAAAATCAAAACGAATCACATGAACTCACAATAGAACCAAGAATCAAAAATTCGCACAAACCAACGATCGAACAAAAATGGAAAACATGAAATAAAAAAAAAGAGAAGATTGGAAACCCTACCACAAATGCCAAATAAATAGGTTAGTGCCTTGAAGCAATTCCACGCGCAATTGTCTTTCTTTCGATTGATTCACACACACAAACACTCCACTGCAACTCTACTTTGCTCTTTGATCTTTTAATAATGACGAGAACTACTAGTTAATCCCTAATTAAGGTAAAAACTCAGAATTTCACCTGTGCATGGCACCTATAATTAATGCCATGAATTTGGTAGAGCGGGGTTGGAACTGCAGAGAGAACTGGCACATTACAATTGTGCGACTTCATTAAAGTCAAAGACCAAAAATGGCGGGAGTGGAATCGAAGTGAGGAATGATTTAGAAACTTGTCCAATTTTCCAGCTCGGTTCCCATTCTAGTTCCAGTTCCACCAAAAAATAAGAAATAAAAAAAAAACGATAAAATAAAACACAAAGACCGAAATGAGAAAACTTAACACAAAAAACTAAGTTAAAATGAAAGACCAAAAAGTGGAGGCGGAGGCGGAATGGGATTTGATTTTGAAACTTTGAATAAATTTAGACTTAGCTTCCACTCTGGCTTCGGCTCTAACAAAGACAAAACTAAAAAGGAAAACAAAATACCATTGGAACGGGGATCGGAATCGAACTTTGAAACAAGATTCGAAACCCGATTAGGTTCCGGTTCCGGTTCCGCCCGAACAAACCAAAGAAAAACAAAGTGTTGGAAAAGAATGACTCCAAACTTTGTTTGGAAAACAACCAAGGACAAAAAAAAAGAGGGGGACCCATTTTGACCAAGGAAAAATTTTGGGTGGTTTTGCAAGGCATAACGAATGACGACTCGGCTGGGAAAATGGTTTACCCATTTTCAAGACACCCAAGAAAAACACAGTCACCCAAAAACTTCTTGGCTTATGAAGCATGCTAACTTGAATAAGATCAGATATATATATGATAAGGTTGAGATGGAATCTCAGATGTATGTGCTCGTGAGTTATTTTTGAATCTGAGTGTGTGAGTATATGGTGCATCATTGATGAGGGTGCAACCCGAGACACAGAAAATCACACAGAAAACTGAGATCCTTATTATTTTCAAAAATAAAAATCTTATATGCAGAGGATCTCAAATCCTCGAGTTCTGCAATACATGCAAATTAAAGAAATTCCCCTATTCATAGCATGCGATCTTCTTTTTCCAAAAAACTACCACAAAAATTAGAAACTACCCCATAAATAGCCCCATTTTCTCTGTTTGGAGCCAAAAACAACATTCTAATTATGCACAAACTTCTGGAAGCCCTAACTCAAGATCTAACCGTTGGATCTTCAATGATAATACTTTTTTAGAAAGGTCTTGTGAAAATGAAGTACCAAAAAGTGGGGCCTAAAGGCTAACCACTTTCATTTTCCGCCAATTTTCGGGCCCATCCGGAGCCTTTAAGTCCCTCAAAATTAGCTCTGAAGATTTTGTAGGGCAAAAAGTAGAAACTGAAACTTGAATAACTTTTGAACCGGGAATGATTTTCGCCTGATTCTTTCACCAAAGTGTTTATTATTCTGTCTTGAAGTTTCCCTTAAATTTCTGTCTCCTCACGCCTTCAAAATCATACCTGCTAAAAATAGCAGTCGAGCAGAAAAAGCAGAAAAACAATTCTGAAAGTTGGGAATTCTTCTTTGACAAAAAGGGTATCCAGAAATGAAAAAACATAAACAAAACTCTAAATGAAAGTAAATATATTTTTAGGTGATGTAGGATTGCCCTTACACCACTGGATGCTCCTACATCAGACACCCAGGGTAAATTGAAAAGTGACCCCGTCACTTCTCAGATGGTTGAGGAAAACCCAAACTGTCAACCTCTGCCTTAGACAACTAGGATGAATCTTCCATAGGCCTTCCTCTCCACTTCACCAAATATTCTTCATACTGCCTATTTCTAGTACTCCTTCCCACATGGCTATCCAAGATTTCTTCGATCTCCTCCTTTTCTGAAGTAGGTGCTGGAATACCACACTGTTCCATTGCTGGTACTTCCTCTGTGCCACTCTCATGATATTCTGTCAAATCTGCAATGTTGAACACAGGGGAAATGTTGAATCCATCCGACAACTCTACCTCATATGCATTCCCTGAATCATGCCTCTTCAAAATTTTACAGGGACTAAACTTCTTCATCTTCAATTTTTTATAGGTTCCTACTGGAAACCTTTATTTCGTCAACTGGACCATCTCTTCATCACCAATCTGAAATTCCTTATACCTCCTCTTTTGATCTACCTTAGCTTTATACTGCATATTCATCTTGTTAATGTGTTCTTTTACCTTCTCATGCATATTCTTGATGTGTTCTGCAAAGTCTTCAGCTTCAACACTTGTCTTCTTCTCTTGGTCCATTTTTCTCAATTCTAGAGCAGTCCTAGGATTACTTCCATACACAATCTGGAATGGTGATCTACCAGTGCTTCTATTGACAGAATTGTTGTAAGCAAATTCTACTTGGGGTAAGATCAAGTCCCATCCCTTTGGTTTATCTCCTACCAAGCATCTCAGTAGGTTACCTAGACTTTTGTTCACAACCTCAGTCTACCCATCAGTCTGCGGATGGTATGCAGAACTAAACTTCAACTCTATTTTCAACTTCTTCCACAAGGTCCTCCAAAAGTATCCAACAAATTTGGTGTCACAATCTGAGACTATACTCTTCGGCAGACCATGTAGCCTCACCACCTCTCTGAAGAATAAGTCAGCAATGTGTACTGCATCATGGGTCTTCTGACATGTGATAAAATGTGCCATCTTCGAAAACCTATCAACTACCAAAAATACTGAATCATTCCCTCTTTGTGTCCTTGGCAAACCAAGAACAAAGTCCATACTTACATCCTCCCACGGCCTCTCTGGTACAGGTAAGGGCTGATACAACCCGGTATTCTGACTCACTCCTTTAGCCATTTGACATACCCTGCAACTCTGCACAAACTTCTTCACATCTTGTGACAACTGAGGCCAATAATAATGCTCACTGATAATGGAAATGGTCTTATCTCGACCAAAATGTCATACCATTCCTCCATTGTGTTTCTCTTTTATCGGGTTCTCCCTCATGGAACTCCTCGGAATACACAGTTGACTTCCTTTAAACAACATGCCTTCTTGAATTATGAAATCCAGCCACTTTGTCCTATCAATTGTAACAGGTTCCTTGTAAGCTTTCCAAGCCTCTGCAAAATCAGGATCTTTCGGATACAATGTCTTGAGTTCACTAAACCCAACCACCTCAATCTGCATTTCTATCAACAATGTATGCCTCCTACTTAAGGCATCTGCAACCCTATTTGACTTCCCATTTCATATACCTTTGATTTAATTTTCCCTGACTACTCAGATACTGCAATGCTTGATGATCAATATACATAACAAATTCCTTTGGCAACAAATAATGCCTCCATTTCTTTAATGCTTGAACTATTGCATAAAATTCCTAATCATATACAAATTACTTTCTCTTTGCATCATTTAACTTTTCACTAAAATAGGCAATGGGCTTACCTTCCTGGGTTAACACTGCTCCAATGGCACAACCACTGGCATCACAATCCACATGAAACACCTTATTGAAATCCGGGAGAGCCAAAATAGGTTGTTATGTCACCTTCTGCTTCAATAGATCAAAACTCCTTGCTGCTCCAGTGCTCCACTTGAACTCTTTTCTATCCCCTCTCATTGTTTCAGTTAGGGGTGCACAAATACTACTGAAGTTTCTAATAAACTTTCTATAAAAACTTGCCAAACCATGGAAATATCTCACCTTAGTAGTAGCTCTTGGGGTAGGCCATTCCAAAATAGCCTTCACCTTCTCTGGGTCCATCTTGAGACCTTCTGTCGAGACAACAAACCCCAAGTACACTAACTCCTTCCTCACAAAACTACACTTCTTTAGATTAATCAGCAATTTCTCTTCTCTTAACTTCTCAAAGACTCTACCGATATGCATTATATGCTCATCCAATGACTTACTGAATATCAAAATATCATCTAAATACACAATAACAAAGCTTCCTAGGAACTCTTTCAGTACCTCGTTCATGAGCCGCATGAATGTGCTCGGTGCATTGGTTAGCCCAAAAGGCATGACTAACCACTCATATAGGCCCTCTTTGGTCTTGAAGGCGGTCTTCCATTCATCTCCCTCTTGAATCCAGATCTGGTGATATCCACTCTTCAGATCAATCTTTGTGAAGTACTGAGCTCCACTCAAATAGTCCATCAGGTCATCCATCCTTGGTAGGGAAAATCTATACTTGATTATTATCTTGTTTATGGCCCGAGAGTCTGTACACATCCTCCACTCCCCATCCTTCTTTGGTGCTAGTACTGCAGGTACTACACATGGACTCAGACTCTCTTGAATCAAACCCTTTCTCAACAACTCCTCATTTTCTATAGGAGTCATTCTATGAGCTGCCTTATTCGGCAAACTGGCTCCTGGGATCAAGTCAATCTGATGACTGATCTTCCTCATTGGTGGTAAACCCTCAGGTACATTATTAGAAACAATATCCTAAAACTCATTCAATAACCCAGAAACTTCTACTAGAACCTTCTCACTACCCTCCTTATGCATTTTAGGAATCAATGCATAACACACACGCTCATGTTTCATGCCTTCTAAAAATTTTCTTCCATCAATATAATAAATTCTAGCACTATTGCATACCTTTTCTTCAGCCTTCTTCAGGGGTTTCAACTTATGGCGGACTCCATCCTTCATCAGGGAATAAGTGTTTGCATGGCCATCATGTATAGCTCGCCTGTCAAACTGCCACAGCCTCCCCAGCAACACATGACATGCATCCATAGGGATGATATCACAGAGTACCTCATCATGATAGCTTCCAATCTTGAACTTCACCAGACACTGCTCATTGACTAGAACTTTGTGGTCTTTCTGTAACCAGGCAATCCGATATGGATGTGGATGTCTTTCCCTTTTTAGCTTCAACTTTGTAACCATTTCTTCTGACACTAGATTATCGGTGCTCCCACCATCAATAGTGACATCACAACATTTTTTTTCACACTTGCACCTTGTGCGAAACAGATTCTTCCTCTATTCTGGCTCCTTCTCTTCAGTCACCAGGGTTCTTCTAACCACTAGGGCTTCTCCCCTTTTAGCATCATCTGAATGCTCAGATTGAGCCTCCTCATCTACATGCACAACCCTTGCACGACCTTCTGACCTTTTGTCTATCCTTCCTTGGTATTTTGGACATTCATAGGCTTGATGCCCTTCTTCACCACATCGGAAACAAGTTCCTCTGAAACCACCCCTTCCGGGTCCTTGCCCAAATCTTCCTCGTCCTCTACCTCTTTGATCACCACCATTTTGATCATGTGGGTGGTAGAAGTTATCATTCCTCTGGCTTCGACTAGTATCCACATCTTCACTTTTCTTCTCATCCTCATTTCGGCTTCCAAAAGATGTTCCGCTACCCCTTCCGCTTTGACCTCCTCGTCCTTTTTGCTTACTATCAAATCTTTTGTTCAACTTCTCTTCAACTCTCAGCAAAAATTGGTAAGCATCCTCAATGGTGGCCATTCTGACCAAGCTTAGCTCCTCTTGAATGCTCGGCCGTAACCATTAAGAACGGGCTACCTTCTCCTTGTTGGCCTCTGCATGTCCCATTCTGATGATTATCTTGTGAAAATCTTATGTGTATTCTTTCACAGATCTACTTCCTTGCTTCAACCCTTGCAATTTCTTCAATAGATCTAACTCATAGTCCATTGGCATTAACTGCTTCTTCAGTTTCTCCACTATGCGATCCCATCTGGTGATCTTTCCCTTTTCTCTCTTATTTCTTTCTAGTTGGACCTCTTTCCACCAGATACTGGTGTGGCCCTTCAGCTTCGTTTTTGCAAACTTAACCTGATCTGGGTCCTCTACTTCTTCATACTCGAAATACTCTTCCAACTCGTTGATCCAATCAATCAACTCTTCCAGGTTCAGACTACCAAAAAAAGTGGGAACTTCTACTCTAGGTCTTTTTTCGATCTTCGAAATGGCCCTTATCAATCGCATTTGATCTTGATCAATAGCTTCTTCTTCCTCTTCTACATCTGAATCTTCTACCTCTTCTTCATCCTCACTTTCTTCTCCCCTTCTCAGGTTTACCCCTCTTCTTAATTCTCTTTGTAATGCATTAATTTGTCTCTGGAGGGCTCTGAAACCCTCGACCGCTAATGGATCTCTTCCACCAGCATTTCTGGCACCACCTCGCCTACCATGCGCCACTCTTGGAGGCATCTTGAATATCTTGAACCCACAACCATAGTCCTGGTGCGAACTGCCTCACGATCGGCGATCTATCCACACACTCAATAAAACCCGCTTTGATACCACTTGATGAGGGTGCAACCCGAGACATAGAAAATCACACAGAAAACTGAGATCCTTATTATTTTTAAAAATGAAAATCTTACATGCAAAGGATCTCAAATCCTCGAGTTCTACAATACATGCAAATTACAGAAAGAAACTATAGAAATTCCCCTATTTGTAGCATGCGATCTTCTTTTCCCCATAAATAGCCCCATTTCCTCCGTTTGGAGCCGAAAACAACATTCTAATTATGCACAAACTTCTGGAAGCCCTAACTCAAGATCTAACCATCAGATCTTCAATGATAATACCTTATCGGAAAGGTCTTGCTAAACTGCAGTGCTAGAAAGTGGGGCCTAAAGGCTAACTACTTTCATTTTCCACCAATTTTCGGGCCCATCCAGAGCCTTTAAGTCCCTCAAAATTAGCTCCGAAGATTTTATAGGGCAAAAAGCAGAAACTGAAACTTGAATAACTTTTGAACCGAGAATGATCTTCGCCTGATTCTTTCACCAAAGTGTTTATTATTTTGTCCTGAAGCTTCTCTTAAATTTTTGTCTCCTCACGCCTTCAAAATCATACTTGTTAAAAATAGCAGTCGAGCAGAAAAAGCAGAAAAGCAGTTCTGAAAGTTGGGAATTCTTCTTCGACGAAAAGGGTATCCAGAAATGAAAAAACATAAACAAAACTCTAAATGAAAGTAAATATATTTTTAGGTGATGTAGGATTGCCCTTACACCACTGGATGCTCCTGCATCAATCATTCTTTATAGATACTTTCTCTATTCCTGAATAACAATACCTAAGATTCAAGCTACATAGGTTGAGTCCTTTAACTATCATGCAATAAATAGGGGATGACTTACTTCGGATGTGTGGTGGCTCAAAATTTTTTTGGTCATCAGAAATTGACTTGGGGCAAGGCTCACTTGTAGGTCTTTCTATGTTTTCAGCTTGCTTAGAAATCACTTCTTGAACAACTTGGGTTAGATTGCAATCCAACTCATCTTTCATCAATGCCTTGGGCATTGGTAGAGTATCTAGGACGGGTTTATTGAAAAATAACCGAGATACCTCAATTTCCTTTTGAATGTTGGAGCCTAGAGCTTGAATCTTCTCTACTGGTGAAGAAAATTCCTCTTGAGAAAGGCTAGTCCTAATGAGAATGGTAGCATCCTTAACTTTAAAAGAAAACTCATTGATGGAGGTTTGGGGTTTCTCTTGACATATTTGCTGAGGCTAGCCTACATGACTTAAGATATATAGGCATGATTGGCATGTTAACTCTGAATGATTGTGATAATGAATCCTACACCAATTAGGAAGCAAAAAACTACTGAGATCAGTTTCTCCTTATAATACCAGCCTATCTTGTTGCAATTTCTTTATTAGAACTTGTTGGTTGATGCAGGTCATTAGGTTACTATGTTCTAGGGGTAATATATCCTTAGGATTGAGTACAAATAAAGTAAGGACTTCCTCTTGTTTGTAAAATCCTATCTCAGTCTCAAAATATGCTACTTCATTTGAATCATCATATTATGTAATCATATGCTTGAGTCTTGGTTCACTCTTAATCCTTATCTGTGTTGGTACCCCTTTCCATGGTAACCACATGTGAGAGAAATCCAAGGAAAAATATCCCCCAATACTTTTCATTAGCTCCTGACATAGGAGCATACCATATGTCTCTGGGATGTCATCCACCTGGATATCTATGTAGGTTTGGATCCTTAGATCTAGTCCAACTTGTACATGCATGTTCTTAAGTTCTCCTACAACATTGACCTCAATTTTATCTAATTGGATCACTTTCTTATTGGTCAGGATAGGATTTAATCCTAACTTCTTACATATTGAAAAAGGCATAACATTACCCGATGCTCCAAAATCCAATAAAAAATTATGCAAATTCTTTCCAAAAATCCTTTAACTTAAAAGAAAAGGTGGGGTACTGGTCTTACCTTTATAGATGGATCCATTTGTCTCCTTTGTAGGAGTCACTTTACCTTTTCCCTTTAAACGGTCTACCTCTTCTAGGGCCTTCAATACCACTTCATGATGTCAAAGAATGGCAATGATGTCTTCTGTCTCTATAGTTCTGCAATAAAATCAAATTTTGAATCATTCCTTACTTGATATTTAGGAAAAGGAGGCGGATTGCCTCTATTCTGAAGGTTAGAAGGTCCCTTTGATGGAGGTGGGTTATTATCTACATTTTGGTTCAGTGGGACCATGTTGTTTGGGGATGTAGATGTAGTAATTGGGCCTTTGTTCTGATTTCTCAGAAAGTGACCACCTTTGGACTAGAAAGCTTGGGCATCATACACATCCTCTTCTAGCCCATTGTCTCCCTACATGGGAAATTGGTATATCTTTTCAATAGTCTCAAAATTCATAGCAGTGCTTATTGGCCCATTATATTGATTGGAATTTCCTGCTAGAGGATGGGAATCAACTTTTTGCAATTTTTACCATTTTCTCCATTTCTGGGCAATTAACCTCAAAATGTGATGTAGTATCATGTAGCCTACACCAATTAGTCATGAAATTAAGATCAACCACATTAACAGTATGTGATCTCTCCTCACCTGATTGATAGTTATGGGAAACTCCCCCATTGTTAGGTCCAATATTGCACTGCCTATTGTTGTTTTTTGATCTCTAGTTATATCCTTTGTTCTGATTTTGGTAATTTTGATTAGAGGATTTCTGATTCTAGAAGTTTAGATTAGTGTTCTGATTCACATTCTAATTTGAATAACTCCCCTGGTTGTTGTAACCTCCCTGGTTCTAATAATTCTAGTTTTGGTTGTGGGGAGGGTTTTTCCTAAGCTGTTCCATGTCATTAGACATCTGAGATAGAGTCTTCTTGAGAGTTTGTACCTCACTAGTCAATTGAACAGTTTGTTCATTTCGCACATTCTACACTATGGATGAGGAATGAACATGGGTTGATCCTCCCGCTTGTTGTTGTTGATTTTGAGGTTGCTAGGGAGAATCTTGCATTCCATTGCCAAAAAAGGGCATGATAGGTGGGGTTTGCAACTCAGACACAGGTCCGTATTGGGAATAAGACATCCCTAGGATAATGTTGTACAATGGTGGGTTAGGCATCTAATAACTCATGGGAGGAAGAGCTGCTCCTAGACCTCTTGGTTGTAGACTTATTTGTTGTTGCAATTTGATGGCTAGATGATAAAATTTAGACAATGATTCAATCTCATTGGCAACATAAGTCCTTTGTAAGAATAGGCCAATCAAGGGATCAACAACTCTTAAATATGCCTCAATGGAAATATTCTAAGCTACTAAGTAAGGATCTTGTAGCCTACGAAACATCCTTTGGAATCTAGTGTTGAATAGAGGTAGGGGCTCATGATGTTCCTTCCTAATGGTGGCAAATTGGTGATATAGGATTGCAGGGTCTATATAAACCTTGAATTGATTAATGAATGCATTTTCTAAATCTGTCCAACCCAAAATAGATCCCCAGGGTAGATTTAAGTACCAGTTATATGCCATGTCCCCTAAATAGTAACAAAAAAATCTACATACGACATATTGATGAGCACGAGTACAAGCATCTTTGAATTCTTGTATATGCTCCTCAGCACTTCTTGATTCACCATGCATGTACTTGGGACAAAACTTTTATGGGTTCTTCAGTAGATCATGGATTCCCCCTGGAATAGTCCCTAACAGAGAGGGATTATTCACAAAGTAAGACATGGGTGGGATTGGTTGAGTAGGTGGTGGTGATATAGGCCAAACTAGTGGTGGTGATGTAGGTTGAATTGGTGGTGGTGTATGTGGATTTGGTTGAAATCCAGGTGGAGTAAGCGGAGGTGGTAATGTAGGTATCAATATTCTACAAGCATGGGGTCTAGGTCTAACCAGGGTTTAGAGTTCTTCTAATGGTTCATGATTAGTGGAGGATCTGAGCATCCTCCTATATTTCTCCAGTGAGAATGACACTATGTGAGCCAACTTGTTCCTTCAGGGCCCCCTTCTAGCATCAGATCTGTTGATGGTGAAAATGACACAAACAACGTTAAAAAAAATATTTCTACTGTATTTATCCTGAAAAAGAAAGACAAAATATAGTAGCCTCACTCCCAAGGTCCTGGTAGTTGGTTCTCAATTGTCTGGTTTCACTCAATTGGTCCATGCAACTGTAATATTCAAGGGGCCTTTGCTGGTAATAAGAAATGCAAGTAATGACTGATTATCAAACTATTCCTAAAGAAAAGGGGGTTTAAAATAAAATAAAAAGATAGATCAAAGTGTATATTAGTGAAAGATGAATAAAATTGATCTAATATCCAAACATATATCTTCAACAATGAATGTTCTTCCAACAGATCAAGAAAACCATAATATAATGCAATTTACAGAACAATCCATACTATTCCATGCATCTATGGTGCTTAATTTAAGTATCACAATCACATATCATAATACCCGAAAAAAATTCCAAAAGAACAAAACTTCTCATTCGTTGCCAAGATCATAGATCAACATACTTTCAATAATTCAATCCGTAGATAATATAATGAAATAATCCTTAAATCTGGTTCCTTCTAATGATTTTTTCATAACATAAGAAACACTTATGCTTCAGCACAATCACTGGCATACAGATAGACTATAATTCATCAACCTTATCAAGTAAAACTCAATTCCAACACCATATTGCATATAAAAAACCTATAATTATATTCAACTATAACTAAATCATAAAAAATTATCTCTGTAAAGCTATAAAAATTATATCTCCTACTATCAGGTGGCCAATTCTATTCTCATTAGCCGACCCTTACAATATGATACCCCATGGGTATTTATAGATGTAAAAAAATATGAAGTCCTCTCTATTTTAAGTCGAGATCCACCTTTTCAGGAACTTAGATTTTCTTGGAAACTCAGATAAATTGATCTCTAGTTCCCACATTGATCATCTAGTTAACTAGAGAGAAGAAGAGAGAAGATAAAAATAAAGTCATGCACCCATAGAACTATGAGTCATGCATGCAACAATAGGACTGTAATTCATTCATGCGAAGTTTGCTCTGAAGTGTACTCATCATAACTAGAGAAGACTTGTTGAAGCATATCCAAATTTGGCCCATCAATCCAACTGTCTTCGAACTTGATCCTCTTTATTTCAGCAGCAACAAACTCTCTCATGTCTCTTAATTTTTCCAACTCCCTTCTAGCAGCCCTTACCTCTTCTCTGATATCCATCAACCGATCCAACAGTAGATCCTCTCCAACATCTCCCTTTTGCACAACCTCCTTAAGTCTATCATCCCATTTCTCTTTTATTTGACTTAAAGGTAGGCCATCCTTTACCGGTATATCTACATTTACTATAATAGCTATAATTGCTTCTAACTCCTCAAGCTGTTCATTTAGATCCTTGCTAGAATATTGAACTTCATTCTTATGTTTATACAAAAATTTAGATCTAAATCGGATGATGCTACAGGTCTTTTCCAAGAAATTTATATTATCCTCTTCAAGAATTGACTACTCTAAAAGAGTAGATCTTGGAAATTTCTTGATCTCTTTCAGCTTCTAAGTATACCCTTTGTACTCCTCTTCTTGTTCTCCCAATTCTTTAGCGTGCTGCTTCATCTCCTCTATCAACAATAGTGTCATCTTGTGAAACTCAAAACTGTCTCTCAGCACTTCGCCCACTTCCTAATTAAGTTGGTCGGTCCATCTATCCATCATCTCAGCCTTACTCCTTATCTACACCAAATCATCCACCTCTTTCTTGCTAAGAAAAACCGATGTCTCAATGGTGGTAATTTTGTGTGACCTTGGAGCAGAAACATTCTTCAGGAAAGTGTGCAACTAATCCAATTGAGCCTTAAGCTCATCCTTTCTCTGTTTATCTTTAATTATCCTTGTTTTGGTGGATGATGCTACCACATCGATCAAGCTCATTTTTTGATTCCTTGTGGGTCTTCCCAGATTAACCATGCCCAACTAATAATCAGTTAGCTGCATATCTCCCACATCCTTGTCCACCACTGGTATTACACATTCAACAACAATTTATCTTCCTTCACTGAGTCTAGTGGAATGCAAAATTTTTTCCTTCTTCTTGGGCCTTTCCTTTTCAATCTCTTTCATCATATCCCCCCATTTAAAAGGTTGTGATGATATTACTGACCTCTTTTAAGGATCCAATTTTATCCAAGTATGAGCACTTTGAGTACTGGCCATCATAGTTGAAGAAGAAGCAACAATTGTAGATGATAAAGGCTGTAGCACATTAACCTTAGGTTGAGAATCAACCTGTTGAACATTTTGATGCTCTCCCTCTACATCTTTTTGTATAGGCTTTTCAGATTGTTCTTTGTCTTTTTTCTCTTGCACCCTCTTGTCTTCCTATTCCTTTTTCAAATTTTCCTCTTCTAACCTCTTTCATTCAAGCAACTTGTTCCTCTCTTCTTCCAATAGATTAATTCTATCTGAGACTTTCTTTTCTTTTTGTAGCTACTTGGCTAGCTCCTCAACATCTTTCTCTTTTTGGGCGCATTCTACTTCCTCCTTCTTCTTATAAGTTTCTTCAATTATTTTAATTCTAGCCACAAGGGCTTCTCTTTGCCTCCACTACTTAGCCTTTTCCTCTTCAAGCTCATGAATCTTTTGTACTAGCTCAAGCTTGTCATTTTCTTCCTTGGTCTTGAGCTCTTGCTCCTTTCTCTTTTGTTGTTTTTGCAGTTCATCAACTCTTTGCTTGTCTTCTATTTGCTGTTGTTGAAGTAAGGCATCTTCTTGTGCCTTAGCATCAATTTCATTTTTCTTCTCCATTGCTTCTACATGTGCTTGATCATCTGAAGCTTTCTTTGCCTCCTCAAACAGTGCCCATTGATCCTCCTCTGTTAGCACATGTTAAGTTTCCTCTTCTAGAGGCATATTTTCTTTTACATCCTTCTCTGAGAAGGCCTCATCAGAATCTATTCCAACATCATGGATCTCCACCTCTACTCCTTTTACCTTCAAGATCTTAGTTGTATCATAAAGAGTTTTTTTATGCATCTCTTCACCTTGCTGCTTTGTATGTGGGAGTTGAGCAGATGAATCACCAACTGTTGATGTTGAAGCCACAGGTCTTGTTTGGGTATCCTCCTCTTGTAATCCAAGTAAATATTGAGCTGAAGTTTCCAACTCAATCTCTTCAATATCAGGAGGGAAGAATTCCAAAGACTCCTTGGGAGGAAACTTTATTTTAATTCTTTTATATCCCTTCCCTTTCTTTGAAGCTGGACTATCAGGAGTTTTAGCTCTTAGAACAACCCATTGGATACTCCTATCCAACACTGGTTACCCTATGTGCTTCATGTCAATGGTCTCCTCACCATCCCAATCTACCAGATCCAAAATTTTGGTACCAATGTTCAATGCTTCATAAGATGGATCCAACACAACTCCATCATCTACTAATGTATCAGGAATATCATCCTTGATCCCGAATTCTACCATGAGTGAAACATGAAAACTCTCATAATTCCTATTCCTGAGGACATATTCATCCTGAAGATCACTCCAGAAGTCCTCTAACAGGTTGAAATGCTTGTCAAAGACCGAAGCCAACAAAGCATTCATTTTATTCTTTGGGTCAAAGTGATTTTGAGCAATATACAAACCCAACTTCAAGTGTATCAGTTCACTGCAAACCACCTTAGCTCCCACAAGGTGTGGGCAGCTGTATTCACCCAATTGTATGGGGAACTTGTGACATCTTTGTTTATGTTTTAGGCCAAATCGGGCATTGACTCCCAGAGCTTGGTAGAAAAACTCCTTCAAGGTCATTTTGTTGCTGCAACATCTTGGAAGTAAGTGGGGATGACCCTCAAATCCTGCTAACTTGAAATAAGTGAACTTGGGGTATTGGATATACCAATGTCCCCATTATGTGATAAAGGCCATGGCCTCTTGGCTCAATCTGTATCCAACATCTCCATTAAGTTGGTTAATGACTACATATAAGAATGCATCATTAACCCTTCTAAATTGTGCTTTAGAAACCTATAGAGATAGTTGGTCATAATGATCCCACACTCTTTTTCATCCATCAAAATCTCCCAATATCCCTACTCTATTCAATCTTGGGAAGAAGCCTCCTCTAGCTACTGCATAGACCACATAAGAGGTCATGAAAAATCTCTTGGTCTCCCTTATCCTAGTTAGCTGATCATGAATGCCATCTGAGACAATCATTGACCCATCAAATTGTTGCTTGCCATTAAAGATTGTCTGAATGAAAGAAAACATCCATTCCTTAAAATGAAATTCATCCCTCTTCCCAAAGACTCTTGATAGCATTATTATCAGGTCCAATACCTCTTTGTAAAATCCTACCCTCTTTGGCTAATTTGAGAGCTTTGTCAGGAACTTCTTTTTCAAATGAGCCTTGTTGGCCACCTTATGTTTTCTATATATCCCTAAAGCATCTGCCTTATTCAACTTTACCAGGTTCTTTGGATTAAGAACACTGAACATTAGCTGAAACATCTAAGGAGTTAGATCTATAATTACATTGTCCTATGAATCCATGCATTATCTGGTAGCAGGATTATATGCTCCTGCTGTTGTCATGATTAGTTCTGGGCATTGGATGGACAAAGTAAATACAGTAATGTGAGCCAAGCCAGACTTAACTATTCTTCCAGTTCTTCTTGTTACATCTTTAGTGAATTTCTTTGCGTATAGCTCCTCAAAATTGAATGGGCCTAGATTGGTATCAGTTATGTCAACCCAATCTGATTCCACCTTGTTTGTCGTGACAGCAGGACCCTTATGGTTATACCTCAAGGTATAAGGTAGCTGCTCTAGCTTAATCTTCTTAGGCTTAGTTGATGCCTTTGAAGTTTCTATAGGTCGTTTCCTCTATGCAGCCTCCCCTGATATTCTTGACATTCTTTAGCCTCCTGCAATAAAACCTCAATTTAGATCTTTGAATAACTATGACAAAATATGCTTTAAAATTTTACCCTTGATATATACAAATGAGGCGAAACCAGGCAGAAAATAGTCTGTTTTAAAACATTGTCAGGATTAGAGTCAAAATAGTCATTGGGATTATAGTAAGCGATTCCGGAGTTGGAGCTAGGGTGGTAACCGGAATCGGAACCAAAACGAGAACCGATTTGGTTCCATACAGAATTTCTTCATTTCATAGTTGGTTCCGGTTCCATGTCCTCTTCCGGTAGGGTTATCATTATTTTATAGCCTGCTTCTTATTATAAGAGGAGTCAGAGATGAGATGGAAATGGAATCAATACTAATTACAAAACAAGGTTCAAATTCTAAATCGATTCCGATCCCACTTTCGCTTAAAATAACCATGAAGTCATAAAAGATTTTAACAGACTGATAAATAGCATCATGATTTTTAAGGACTGGGTCATATCAAAATGAAAGGGGCTAGAAAATAACCTATACAAGACCATCCCCATATGACCGAGAGGCAATCGTATTAATTAGGACATCATTTTTAAAACAGGAATGCGTCAAGAACCCTAAATCATAAACCTTCAATTTCAAATAACTAGGGCACGAATTTAACCCCATTCAAACTAACTGGATCTATTGCAAAAAAATATTCCTAAGTAAAAACCATTATTTACTAGACCCTACCAAAGTAAAAACCATAATTAATCTATGCTAGCTTAAAACTAGGGCATCGTGATACATTCACGATACAAATGTGAAAACGACCGTGAGGAAAGACAAATAAATAAATAAAAACACCAAAAAAGTAAAATGAAAACAAAAAAACAAAGAATAAAAAGAAAATCAAAACGAATCACATGAACTCACAATAGAACTGAGAATCAAAAATTCGCACAAACCAACGATCGAACAAAAATGGAAAACATTAAATAAAATGAAAGAGAATAACAGAAACCCTACCTCAAACGCCAAATAAATAGGTTAGTCCCCTGAAGAAATTCCATGTGCAATTGTCTTTCCTTCGATCGATTCACATGCACAAACACTCCATTCCAACTCTACTTCACTCTTTGATCTTTTAACAATGACGATAACTACCATTTAATCCCTAATTAAGGTAAAAACTCAAAATTTCACTCATGCATGGCACCTATAATTAATACCATAAATGTGGCAAAGCGGGGTCAGAACTGGAAAGAGAATTGGCACATTACAGATCTGCGACTTTAGTAAAGTCAACAACCAAAAATGGCGGGAGTGGAATTAGAGTGATAAATGATTTTGAAACTTGTCCAATTTTCCAACTCGGTTCCCATTCCGGTTCCGGTTCTACCAACAAAGAAGAAAGCGAAACAAAATGACAAAATAAAACACAAAGACCGAAACGAGAAAACTCAACACAAAAACCTAAGTTAAAATGAAAGACCAAAAATCAGAGGCAGAATGGGATTTGATTTTGAAAATTGGAATAACTTCAAACTTAACTTCCACTCCGGCTCTGGCTCCGACAAAGACAAAACTAAAAAGGCAAAAAAAAGACCATCAGAACGGGGATCGGAATGGAACTTTGAAACAAGATTCAAAACCCGATTAGGTTCCGGTTCTGATTCTACTCGAAAAAACCAAAGAAAAACAAAGTGTTGGAAAAGAATGACTCCAAACTTTGCTTAAAAAGAAACTAAGGACAAAAACAAAGAGGAGGACCCATTTTGAACAAGGAAAAAAATGGGAAGGTTATGCAAGGCATAATAGGATAACATCATATGATCCTAAAGGTGCAACATATAGGTTTACTTCAGTAGAAAAACAAGGTACCTCTATCCTTGACTTGAAAAAAAATTGTTCCACCTTTTCTCTTGTCTGGTTTACATACTCTACATCCCAAGACGTTGCCATGTGTTCAAAATTTCTAGATAATTGATTAGCTACTCTAGGTGAAATGAAATTATCACTTGCACCAAAGTTGGGGAAACCATCGCTTGAAGAAAATCTCAACAAATTCCCCCCATGTCAACTTTCATGATTTGATATTGAGTTCTAGCTTTTTGTTCATCCACTAGTTAGAGGCTTCTCCTACTAACTGGTATGCACCCCAAGAGGCTTTAGTGAACTCTCAGTGTAATTTCATATTTTGAAATACCTTTCCATTTGAACAAGCCACACCTCAGCTTCATCTCCACTGGAGCTTCCCTCAAAAATGGGTGGAAAAATCTTTTTCATATCCTTGGAAAGTTCAAAAGCCATACTTTTCTTATGTCTTTCCTCATATGGTGTTGGTGATTTTTCCCTATCATGATCATGGTTTTCATTACGTCCATGAGAAGAGTTTTCACCCACATTCTCATTGACGGGAACCTCTTCCTCAACCCTAGGTTTTACCCTTTCTTGTTCAAGGTTGTCCAACCTTGCCAAGATTTGATCAATTCTAGCTTCAATTCCTACTGGTCCTTGCCCAACTTCTTGGCTACCACCAGAATTGGTTCATGTTCTCACCATCTTCACAAGAACGGGTTTTACCTGGATTTGTATCCATGTTAGACTAACTTATGTTATCAACTATCTTATGGAAAACATTAAGAAATGAAATTCACACGCACATAAAGAATTCCACATAAGATTAAGCACATGGTTTTGATAAACATATAATTTTATTCATTTCATAAGGATTTCAATATTTTTTGATTACATGGAGTGACTGTACCGATAGTCAAGTGGAGTGTATCCCTTAGACTCACTCTCTAGCACATAACTTAATGGAGTATATCCTATAGATTGAGATTGTTACTCATCTCTATCTTTTTGTCCATCCCTTAATTGTTCATACCTATCTCAAAATGGATAGTAGCCTTCAGATTTATCATCCGATACATAGTTACGAGATTCAATGTGAATATGGTGCTCATCAACAATATAGTCTACCCTTTTCGTAGAAATTTGTTCATGAGAGCATTTCTCATTTGGCAACACCCAAGGTTCATACCCCTCAGACTTATTACTCAAGGAAATTACTATTACTTTTGTCAATGGAAGAAATCTAGGGTCCCTAAAGATAAATTCCAGACTAACACTTCCTTCCGAGGGAATATCCATGGAAAGTGATAACGACTCAAAATTTTCTAGTGAGATGGAAGGTAGATTGTTGCACATAGCCTCCAT
>CM021104.1:519612293-519959265 GCA_007115665.2 Sequoiadendron giganteum | reverse complement strand
TAAAATATATGCAAAATAGCCATATATGCTTACAAGAATGCCATATAGGCATACAATGTCAAATATATCCAATATGTAAAAGATGTACAAAAATTCCATATAGGCATACAACAAATGCCTCTAGAATAAAAAGTCATTGCTTTTCATCCTCTCAAAATAAATTATTTCCCTTTGCTTGTCAACTGAATGGTGATAGGTCTGTCACTTGTTTATTCTGAGGGTGAAGAGTGCTCCTAGTGCTCCTCCTAGTGTTTAGCTCATGGTGAAGTTGTATGTGTTACAATAAGAAGTAAAGACATTTATATAGAAATTATATTATAAAAAATGATATATTTAACAAAATAATCACTTACCACTAGTAGACGACCTCTCTCCTCATGGGAAATATTTGCATGCTCATTTTGTGGCATACTAAATCCTCATAGAAACCATCCAAAGAGAAATTAAACTACGAATCAATAATGGTTTGATTTTTCACTATCTAACAACTATAACAACGAATGTATGTTGAAATTTAGTAATCTGCCTCATACCTCCTTCCTAGGTGATGAGGTGCAACTGAGACCTGGAAAGTGAGATCCTTATTATTTTCAAAATGAAAAATCTTACATGCCTGAGGATCTCAAGTCCTCAGTTCTCTACAATACATGCAAATTACAGAAAGAAACTACAGAAATTCCCCTATTCGCAGCATGCGATCTTCTTTCCCCAAAAACTCCCCACAAAAATCAGAAACTACCCCATAAATAGCCCCATTTCCTCTGTTTGGAGCCAAAAACAACATTCTAATTATGCACAAACTTCCGAAAGCCCTAACTCAAGATCTAACCGTCGGATCTTCAATGATAATACCTTTTCAGAAAGGTCTTGCGAAAATGGAGTGCTGGAAAGTGGGGCCTAAAGGCTAACCACTTTCATTTTCCGCCAATTTTCGGGCCCATCCGGAGCCTTTAAGTCCCTCAAAATTAGCTCCGAAGATTTTGTAGGGCAAAAAGCAGAAACTGAAACTTGAATAACTTTTGAACCGGGAATGATCTTCACCTGATTCTTTCACCAAAGTGTTTATTATCCTGTCCTGAAACTTCCCTTAAATTTTTGTCTCCTCACGCCTTCAAAATCATACCTGCTAAAAAAAGCAGTCGAGCAGAAAAAGCAAAAAAGCAGTTCTGAAAGTTGGGAATTCTTCTTTGACGAAAAGGGTATCCAGAAATGCAAAAACATATACAAAACTCTAAATGAAAGTAAATATATTTTTGGGTGATGTAGGATTGCCCTTACACCACTGGATGCTCCTGCATTAGACACCCAGGGTAATTTGAAAAGTGACCCCGTCACTTCTCAGATGGTTGAGGAGAACCCAAACGGTCAACCTCTGCCTTAGACAACCAGGATGAATCTTCCATAGGCCTTCCTCTCCACTTCACCAAATATTCTTCATACTGCCTATTTCTAGTACTCCTTTCCACAAGGCTAACCAAGATTTCTTCGATCTCCTCCTTTTCTGAAGTAGGTGCTGGAATACCACACTGTTCCATTGCTGGTACTTCCTCTGCACCACTCTCATGATATTCTGTCAAATCTGCAATGTTGAACACAGGGGAAATGTTGAATCCATCCGACAACTCTACCTCATATGCATTCCCTGAATCATGCCTCTTCAAAATTTTACAGGGACCGAACTTCTTCATCTTCAATTTGTTATAGGTTCCTATTGGAAACCTTTCTTTCCTCAAGTGGACCATCACTTCATCACCAATCTGAAACTCCTTATACCTCCTCTTTTGATCTGCCTTAGCCTTATACTACATATTCATCTTGTTAATGTGTTCTTTTACCTTCTCATGCATATTCTTGATGTGTTCTGCAAAGTCTTCAGCTTCAACACTTGTCTTCTTCTCTTGGTCCATCTTTCTCAATTTTGGTGCAGTCCTAGGACTACTTCCATACACAATCTAGAATGGTAATCTACCAGTGCTTCTATTGACAGAATTGTTGCAAGCGAATTCTGCTTGGGGTAAGATCAAATCCCATCCCTTTGGTTTATCTCCTACCAAGCATCTCAGTAGGTTACCCAAACTCCTGTTCACAACTTCAATCTGCCCATCAGTCTGGGGATGGTGTGCAAAACTAAACTTCAACTCTATTTTCAACTTCTTCCACAAGGTCCTCCAAAAGTATCCAACAAATTTTGTGTCACGATCTGAGACTATACTCTTTGGCAAACCATGTAGCCTCACCACCTCTCTGAAGAACAAGTCAGCAATGTGGATTGCATCATGGGTCTTCTGGCATGGGATGAAATGTGCCATCTTCGAAAACCTGTCAACTACCACAAATACTGAATCATTCCCTCTTTGTGTCCTTGGCAAACCAAGAACAAAGTCCATACTTATATCCTCCCATGGCCTCTCTGGTACAGGTAAGGGCTGATACAACCCTGTATTCTGACTCACTCCTTTAGCCATTTGACATACCCTACAACTCTGCACAAACTTATTCACATCTTGTGACAATTGAGGCCAATAATAATGCTCACTGCTAATGGAAATGGTCTTATCTCAACCAAAATGTCTTGCCATTCCTCCACTGTGTTTCTCTTTTATCAGGTTCTTCCTCATGGAACTCCTCAGAATACACAATTGACTTCCCTTAAACAACATGCCTTCTTGAATTATGAAATCCAGCCACTTTTTCCTGTCAACCGTAACAGGTTCCTTGCAAGCTTTCCAAGCCTCTACAAAATCAGGATCATTTGGATACAATGTCTTGAGTTCACTAAACCCAACCAACTCAATCTGCTCCAATAGCACAACCACTGGCATCACAATCCACCTGAAACACCTTATTGAAATCTGGGAGAGCCAAAACAGGGTGTTATGTCACCTTCTACTTCAATAGATCAAAACTCTTTGCTGCTCCAGTGCTCCACTTGAACTCTTTTCTATCCCCTCTCATCATTTCAGTTAGGGGTGCACAAATACTACTGAAGTTTATAATAAAATTTCTATAAAAACTTTCCAAACCATGGAAAAATCTCACCTCAGTAGCAGTTCTTGGGGTAGGCCATTCCAAAATAGCCTTCACCTTCTCTAGGTCCATCTTGAGACCTTCTGTCAAGACAACAAACCCCAAGTACACTAACTCCTTCACAAAACTACACTTCTTCAGATTAATCAGCAATTTCTCGTCTCTTAACTTCTTAAAGACTCTACCAATATGCATTATATGCTCATCTAGTGACTTACTGAATATCAAAATATCGTCTAAATACACAATAACAAAGCTTCCTAGGAAATCTTTCAGTACCTCGTTCATGAGCCGCATGAATGTGCTCGGTGCATTGGTTAGCCCAAAAGGCATGACTAACCACTCATATAGGCCCTCTTTGGTCTTGAAGGCGGTCTTCCATTCATCTCCCTCTTGAATCCAGATCTGGTGATATCCACTCTTCAGATCAATCTTTGTGAAGTACTGAGCTCCACTCAAATAGTCCATCAGGTCATCCATCCTTGGTAGGGAAAATCTATACTTGATTATTATCTTGTTTATGGCCCGAGAGTCTGTACACATCCTCCACTCCCCATCCTTCTTTGGTGCTAGTACTGCAGGTACTACACATGGACTCAGACTCTCTTGAATCAAACCCTTTCTCAACAACTCCTCATTTTCTATAGGAGTCATTCTATGAGCTGCCTTATTCGGCAAACTGGCTCCTGGGATCAAGTCAATCTGATGACTGATCTTCCTCATTGGTGGTAAACCCTCAGGTACATTATTAGAAACAATATCCTAAAACTCATTCAATAACCCAGAAACTTCTACTAGAACCTTCTCACTACCCTCCTTATGCATTTTAGGAATCAATGCATAACACACACGCTCATGTTTCATGCCTTCTAAAAATTTTCTTCCATCAATATAATAAATTCTAGCACTATTGCATACCTTTTCTTCAGCCTTCTTCAGGGGTTTCAACTTATGGCGGACTCCATCCTTCATCAGGGAATAAGTGTTTGCATGGCCATCATGTATAGCTCGCCTGTCAAACTGCCACAGCCTCCCCAGCAACACATGACATGCATCCATAGGGATGATATCACAGAGTACCTCATCATGATAGCTTCCAATCTTGAACTTCACCAGACACTGCTCATTGACTAGAACTTTGTGGTCTTTCTGTAACCAGGCAATCCGATATGGATGTGGATGTCTTTCCCTTTTTAGCTTCAACTTTGTAACCATTTCTTCTGACACTAGATTATCGGTGCTCCCACCATCAATAGTGACATCACAACATTTTTTTTCACACTTGCACCTTGTGCGAAACAGATTCTTCCTCTATTCTGGCTCCTTCTCTTCAGTCACCAGGGTTCTTCTAACCACTAGGGCTTCTCCCCTTTTAGCATCATCTGAATGCTCAGATTGAGCCTCCTCATCTACATGCACAACCCTTGCACGACCTTCTGACCTTTTGTCTATCCTTCCTTGGTATTTTGGACATTCATAGGCTTGATGCCCTTCTTCACCACATCGGAAACAAGTTCCTCTGAAACCACCCCTTCCGGGTCCTTGCCCAAATCTTCCTCGTCCTCTACCTCTTTGATCACCACCATTTTGATCATGTGGGTGGTAGAAGTTATCATTCCTCTGGCTTCGACTAGTATCCACATCTTCACTTTTCTTCTCATCCTCATTTCGGCTTCCAAAAGATGTTCCGCTACCCCTTCCGCTTTGACCTCCTCGTCCTTTTTGCTTACTATCAAATCTTTTGTTCAACTTCTCTTCAACTCTCAGCAAAAATTGGTAAGCATCCTCAATGGTGGCCATTCTGACCAAGCTTAGCTCCTCTTGAATGCTCGGCCGTAACCATTAAGAACGGGCTACCTTCTCCTTGTTGGCCTCTGCATGTCCCATTCTGATGATTATCTTGTGAAAATCTTATGTGTATTCTTTCACAGATCTACTTCCTTGCTTCAACCCTTGCAATTTCTTCAATAGATCTAACTCATAGTCCATTGGCATTAACTGCTTCTTCAGTTTCTCCACTATGCGATCCCATCTGGTGATCTTTCCCTTTTCTCTCTTATTTCTTTCTAGTTGGACCTCTTTCCACCAGATACTGGTGTGGCCCTTCAGCTTCGTTTTTGCAAACTTAACCTGATCTGGGTCCTCTACTTCTTCATACTCGAAATACTCTTCCAACTCGTTGATCCAATCAATCAACTCTTCCAGGTTCAGACTACCAAAAAAAGTGGGAACTTCTACTCTAGGTCTTTTTTCGATCTTCGAAATGGCCCTTATCAATCGCATTTGATCTTGATCAATAGCTTCTTCTTCCTCTTCTACATCTGAATCTTCTACCTCTTCTTCATCCTCACTTTCTTCTCCCCTTCTCAGGTTTACCCCTCTTCTTAATTCTCTTTGTAATGCATTAATTTGTCTCTGGAGGGCTCTGAAACCCTCGACCGCTAATGGATCTCTTCCACCAGCATTTCTGGCACCACCTCGCCTACCATGCGCCACTCTTGGAGGCATCTTGAATATCTTGAACCCACAACCATAGTCCTGGTGCGAACTGCCTCACGATCGGCGATCTATCCACACACTCAATAAAACCCGCTTTGATACCACTTGATGAGGGTGCAACCCGAGACATAGAAAATCACACAGAAAACTGAGATCCTTATTATTTTTAAAAATGAAAATCTTACATGCAAAGGATCTCAAATCCTCGAGTTCTACAATACATGCAAATTACAGAAAGAAACTATAGAAATTCCCCTATTTGTAGCATGCGATCTTCTTTTCCCCATAAATAGCCCCATTTCCTCCGTTTGGAGCCGAAAACAACATTCTAATTATGCACAAACTTCTGGAAGCCCTAACTCAAGATCTAACCATCAGATCTTCAATGATAATACCTTATCGGAAAGGTCTTGCTAAACTGCAGTGCTAGAAAGTGGGGCCTAAAGGCTAACTACTTTCATTTTCCACCAATTTTCGGGCCCATCCAGAGCCTTTAAGTCCCTCAAAATTAGCTCCGAAGATTTTATAGGGCAAAAAGCAGAAACTGAAACTTGAATAACTTTTGAACCGAGAATGATCTTCGCCTGATTCTTTCACCAAAGTGTTTATTATTTTGTCCTGAAGCTTCTCTTAAATTTTTGTCTCCTCACGCCTTCAAAATCATACTTGTTAAAAATAGCAGTCGAGCAGAAAAAGCAGAAAAGCAGTTCTGAAAGTTGGGAATTCTTCTTCGACGAAAAGGGTATCCAGAAATGAAAAAACATAAACAAAACTCTAAATGAAAGTAAATATATTTTTAGGTGATGTAGGATTGCCCTTACACCACTGGATGCTCCTGCATCAATCATTCTTTATAGATACTTTCTCTATTCCTGAATAACAATACCTAAGATTCAAGCTACATAGGTTGAGTCCTTTAACTATCATGCAATAAATAGGGGATGACTTACTTCGGATGTGTGGTGGCTCAAAATTTTTTTGGTCATCAGAAATTGACTTGGGGCAAGGCTCACTTGTAGGTCTTTCTATGTTTTCAGCTTGCTTAGAAATCACTTCTTGAACAACTTGGGTTAGATTGCAATCCAACTCATCTTTCATCAATGCCTTGGGCATTGGTAGAGTATCTAGGACGGGTTTATTGAAAAATAACCGAGATACCTCAATTTCCTTTTGAATGTTGGAGCCTAGAGCTTGAATCTTCTCTACTGGTGAAGAAAATTCCTCTTGAGAAAGGCTAGTCCTAATGAGAATGGTAGCATCCTTAACTTTAAAAGAAAACTCATTGATGGAGGTTTGGGGTTTCTCTTGACATATTTGCTGAGGCTAGCCTACATGACTTAAGATATATAGGCATGATTGGCATGTTAACTCTGAATGATTGTGATAATGAATCCTACACCAATTAGGAAGCAAAAAACTACTGAGATCAGTTTCTCCTTATAATACCAGCCTATCTTGTTGCAATTTCTTTATTAGAACTTGTTGGTTGATGCAGGTCATTAGGTTACTATGTTCTAGGGGTAATATATCCTTAGGATTGAGTACAAATAAAGTAAGGACTTCCTCTTGTTTGTAAAATCCTATCTCAGTCTCAAAATATGCTACTTCATTTGAATCATCATATTATGTAATCATATGCTTGAGTCTTGGTTCACTCTTAATCCTTATCTGTGTTGGTACCCCTTTCCATGGTAACCACATGTGAGAGAAATCCAAGGAAAAATATCCCCCAATACTTTTCATTAGCTCCTGACATAGGAGCATACCATATGTCTCTGGGATGTCATCCACCTGGATATCTATGTAGGTTTGGATCCTTAGATCTAGTCCAACTTGTACATGCATGTTCTTAAGTTCTCCTACAACATTGACCTCAATTTTATCTAATTGGATCACTTTCTTATTGGTCAGGATAGGATTTAATCCTAACTTCTTACATATTGAAAAAGGCATAACATTACCCGATGCTCCAAAATCCAATAAAAAATTATGCAAATTCTTTCCAAAAATCCTTTAACTTAAAAGAAAAGGTGGGGTACTGGTCTTACCTTTATAGATGGATCCATTTGTCTCCTTTGTAGGAGTCACTTTACCTTTTCCCTTTAAACGGTCTACCTCTTCTAGGGCCTTCAATACCACTTCATGATGTCAAAGAATGGCAATGATGTCTTCTGTCTCTATAGTTCTGCAATAAAATCAAATTTTGAATCATTCCTTACTTGATATTTAGGAAAAGGAGGCGGATTGCCTCTATTCTGAAGGTTAGAAGGTCCCTTTGATGGAGGTGGGTTATTATCTACATTTTGGTTCAGTGGGACCATGTTGTTTGGGGATGTAGATGTAGTAATTGGGCCTTTGTTCTGATTTCTCAGAAAGTGACCACCTTTGGACTAGAAAGCTTGGGCATCATACACATCCTCTTCTAGCCCATTGTCTCCCTACATGGGAAATTGGTATATCTTTTCAATAGTCTCAAAATTCATAGCAGTGCTTATTGGCCCATTATATTGATTGGAATTTCCTGCTAGAGGATGGGAATCAACTTTTTGCAATTTTTACCATTTTCTCCATTTCTGGGCAATTAACCTCAAAATGTGATGTAGTATCATGTAGCCTACACCAATTAGTCATGAAATTAAGATCAACCACATTAACAGTATGTGATCTCTCCTCACCTGATTGATAGTTATGGGAAACTCCCCCATTGTTAGGTCCAATATTGCACTGCCTATTGTTGTTTTTTGATCTCTAGTTATATCCTTTGTTCTGATTTTGGTAATTTTGATTAGAGGATTTCTGATTCTAGAAGTTTAGATTAGTGTTCTGATTCACATTCTAATTTGAATAACTCCCCTGGTTGTTGTAACCTCCCTGGTTCTAATAATTCTAGTTTTGGTTGTGGGGAGGGTTTTTCCTAAGCTGTTCCATGTCATTAGACATCTGAGATAGAGTCTTCTTGAGAGTTTGTACCTCACTAGTCAATTGAACAGTTTGTTCATTTCGCACATTCTACACTATGGATGAGGAATGAACATGGGTTGATCCTCCCGCTTGTTGTTGTTGATTTTGAGGTTGCTAGGGAGAATCTTGCATTCCATTGCCAAAAAAGGGCATGATAGGTGGGGTTTGCAACTCAGACACAGGTCCGTATTGGGAATAAGACATCCCTAGGATAATGTTGTACAATGGTGGGTTAGGCATCTAATAACTCATGGGAGGAAGAGCTGCTCCTAGACCTCTTGGTTGTAGACTTATTTGTTGTTGCAATTTGATGGCTAGATGATAAAATTTAGACAATGATTCAATCTCATTGGCAACATAAGTCCTTTGTAAGAATAGGCCAATCAAGGGATCAACAACTCTTAAATATGCCTCAATGGAAATATTCTAAGCTACTAAGTAAGGATCTTGTAGCCTACGAAACATCCTTTGGAATCTAGTGTTGAATAGAGGTAGGGGCTCATGATGTTCCTTCCTAATGGTGGCAAATTGGTGATATAGGATTGCAGGGTCTATATAAACCTTGAATTGATTAATGAATGCATTTTCTAAATCTGTCCAACCCAAAATAGATCCCCAGGGTAGATTTAAGTACCAGTTATATGCCATGTCCCCTAAATAGTAACAAAAAAATCTACATACGACATATTGATGAGCACGAGTACAAGCATCTTTGAATTCTTGTATATGCTCCTCAGCACTTCTTGATTCACCATGCATGTACTTGGGACAAAACTTTTATGGGTTCTTCAGTAGATCATGGATTCCCCCTGGAATAGTCCCTAACAGAGAGGGATTATTCACAAAGTAAGACATGGGTGGGATTGGTTGAGTAGGTGGTGGTGATATAGGCCAAACTAGTGGTGGTGATGTAGGTTGAATTGGTGGTGGTGTATGTGGATTTGGTTGAAATCCAGGTGGAGTAAGCGGAGGTGGTAATGTAGGTATCAATATTCTACAAGCATGGGGTCTAGGTCTAACCAGGGTTTAGAGTTCTTCTAATGGTTCATGATTAGTGGAGGATCTGAGCATCCTCCTATATTTCTCCAGTGAGAATGACACTATGTGAGCCAACTTGTTCCTTCAGGGCCCCCTTCTAGCATCAGATCTGTTGATGGTGAAAATGACACAAACAACGTTAAAAAAAATATTTCTACTGTATTTATCCTGAAAAAGAAAGACAAAATATAGTAGCCTCACTCCCAAGGTCCTGGTAGTTGGTTCTCAATTGTCTGGTTTCACTCAATTGGTCCATGCAACTGTAATATTCAAGGGGCCTTTGCTGGTAATAAGAAATGCAAGTAATGACTGATTATCAAACTATTCCTAAAGAAAAGGGGGTTTAAAATAAAATAAAAAGATAGATCAAAGTGTATATTAGTGAAAGATGAATAAAATTGATCTAATATCCAAACATATATCTTCAACAATGAATGTTCTTCCAACAGATCAAGAAAACCATAATATAATGCAATTTACAGAACAATCCATACTATTCCATGCATCTATGGTGCTTAATTTAAGTATCACAATCACATATCATAATACCCGAAAAAAATTCCAAAAGAACAAAACTTCTCATTCGTTGCCAAGATCATAGATCAACATACTTTCAATAATTCAATCCGTAGATAATATAATGAAATAATCCTTAAATCTGGTTCCTTCTAATGATTTTTTCATAACATAAGAAACACTTATGCTTCAGCACAATCACTGGCATACAGATAGACTATAATTCATCAACCTTATCAAGTAAAACTCAATTCCAACACCATATTGCATATAAAAAACCTATAATTATATTCAACTATAACTAAATCATAAAAAATTATCTCTGTAAAGCTATAAAAATTATATCTCCTACTATCAGGTGGCCAATTCTATTCTCATTAGCCGACCCTTACAATATGATACCCCATGGGTATTTATAGATGTAAAAAAATATGAAGTCCTCTCTATTTTAAGTCGAGATCCACCTTTTCAGGAACTTAGATTTTCTTGGAAACTCAGATAAATTGATCTCTAGTTCCCACATTGATCATCTAGTTAACTAGAGAGAAGAAGAGAGAAGATAAAAATAAAGTCATGCACCCATAGAACTATGAGTCATGCATGCAACAATAGGACTGTAATTCATTCATGCGAAGTTTGCTCTGAAGTGTACTCATCATAACTAGAGAAGACTTGTTGAAGCATATCCAAATTTGGCCCATCAATCCAACTGTCTTCGAACTTGATCCTCTTTATTTCAGCAGCAACAAACTCTCTCATGTCTCTTAATTTTTCCAACTCCCTTCTAGCAGCCCTTACCTCTTCTCTGATATCCATCAACCGATCCAACAGTAGATCCTCTCCAACATCTCCCTTTTGCACAACCTCCTTAAGTCTATCATCCCATTTCTCTTTTATTTGACTTAAAGGTAGGCCATCCTTTACCGGTATATCTACATTTACTATAATAGCTATAATTGCTTCTAACTCCTCAAGCTGTTCATTTAGATCCTTGCTAGAATATTGAACTTCATTCTTATGTTTATACAAAAATTTAGATCTAAATCGGATGATGCTACAGGTCTTTTCCAAGAAATTTATATTATCCTCTTCAAGAATTGACTACTCTAAAAGAGTAGATCTTGGAAATTTCTTGATCTCTTTCAGCTTCTAAGTATACCCTTTGTACTCCTCTTCTTGTTCTCCCAATTCTTTAGCGTGCTGCTTCATCTCCTCTATCAACAATAGTGTCATCTTGTGAAACTCAAAACTGTCTCTCAGCACTTCGCCCACTTCCTAATTAAGTTGGTCGGTCCATCTATCCATCATCTCAGCCTTACTCCTTATCTACACCAAATCATCCACCTCTTTCTTGCTAAGAAAAACCGATGTCTCAATGGTGGTAATTTTGTGTGACCTTGGAGCAGAAACATTCTTCAGGAAAGTGTGCAACTAATCCAATTGAGCCTTAAGCTCATCCTTTCTCTGTTTATCTTTAATTATCCTTGTTTTGGTGGATGATGCTACCACATCGATCAAGCTCATTTTTTGATTCCTTGTGGGTCTTCCCAGATTAACCATGCCCAACTAATAATCAGTTAGCTGCATATCTCCCACATCCTTGTCCACCACTGGTATTACACATTCAACAACAATTTATCTTCCTTCACTGAGTCTAGTGGAATGCAAAATTTTTTCCTTCTTCTTGGGCCTTTCCTTTTCAATCTCTTTCATCATATCCCCCCATTTAAAAGGTTGTGATGATATTACTGACCTCTTTTAAGGATCCAATTTTATCCAAGTATGAGCACTTTGAGTACTGGCCATCATAGTTGAAGAAGAAGCAACAATTGTAGATGATAAAGGCTGTAGCACATTAACCTTAGGTTGAGAATCAACCTGTTGAACATTTTGATGCTCTCCCTCTACATCTTTTTGTATAGGCTTTTCAGATTGTTCTTTGTCTTTTTTCTCTTGCACCCTCTTGTCTTCCTATTCCTTTTTCAAATTTTCCTCTTCTAACCTCTTTCATTCAAGCAACTTGTTCCTCTCTTCTTCCAATAGATTAATTCTATCTGAGACTTTCTTTTCTTTTTGTAGCTACTTGGCTAGCTCCTCAACATCTTTCTCTTTTTGGGCGCATTCTACTTCCTCCTTCTTCTTATAAGTTTCTTCAATTATTTTAATTCTAGCCACAAGGGCTTCTCTTTGCCTCCACTACTTAGCCTTTTCCTCTTCAAGCTCATGAATCTTTTGTACTAGCTCAAGCTTGTCATTTTCTTCCTTGGTCTTGAGCTCTTGCTCCTTTCTCTTTTGTTGTTTTTGCAGTTCATCAACTCTTTGCTTGTCTTCTATTTGCTGTTGTTGAAGTAAGGCATCTTCTTGTGCCTTAGCATCAATTTCATTTTTCTTCTCCATTGCTTCTACATGTGCTTGATCATCTGAAGCTTTCTTTGCCTCCTCAAACAGTGCCCATTGATCCTCCTCTGTTAGCACATGTTAAGTTTCCTCTTCTAGAGGCATATTTTCTTTTACATCCTTCTCTGAGAAGGCCTCATCAGAATCTATTCCAACATCATGGATCTCCACCTCTACTCCTTTTACCTTCAAGATCTTAGTTGTATCATAAAGAGTTTTTTTATGCATCTCTTCACCTTGCTGCTTTGTATGTGGGAGTTGAGCAGATGAATCACCAACTGTTGATGTTGAAGCCACAGGTCTTGTTTGGGTATCCTCCTCTTGTAATCCAAGTAAATATTGAGCTGAAGTTTCCAACTCAATCTCTTCAATATCAGGAGGGAAGAATTCCAAAGACTCCTTGGGAGGAAACTTTATTTTAATTCTTTTATATCCCTTCCCTTTCTTTGAAGCTGGACTATCAGGAGTTTTAGCTCTTAGAACAACCCATTGGATACTCCTATCCAACACTGGTTACCCTATGTGCTTCATGTCAATGGTCTCCTCACCATCCCAATCTACCAGATCCAAAATTTTGGTACCAATGTTCAATGCTTCATAAGATGGATCCAACACAACTCCATCATCTACTAATGTATCAGGAATATCATCCTTGATCCCGAATTCTACCATGAGTGAAACATGAAAACTCTCATAATTCCTATTCCTGAGGACATATTCATCCTGAAGATCACTCCAGAAGTCCTCTAACAGGTTGAAATGCTTGTCAAAGACCGAAGCCAACAAAGCATTCATTTTATTCTTTGGGTCAAAGTGATTTTGAGCAATATACAAACCCAACTTCAAGTGTATCAGTTCACTGCAAACCACCTTAGCTCCCACAAGGTGTGGGCAGCTGTATTCACCCAATTGTATGGGGAACTTGTGACATCTTTGTTTATGTTTTAGGCCAAATCGGGCATTGACTCCCAGAGCTTGGTAGAAAAACTCCTTCAAGGTCATTTTGTTGCTGCAACATCTTGGAAGTAAGTGGGGATGACCCTCAAATCCTGCTAACTTGAAATAAGTGAACTTGGGGTATTGGATATACCAATGTCCCCATTATGTGATAAAGGCCATGGCCTCTTGGCTCAATCTGTATCCAACATCTCCATTAAGTTGGTTAATGACTACATATAAGAATGCATCATTAACCCTTCTAAATTGTGCTTTAGAAACCTATAGAGATAGTTGGTCATAATGATCCCACACTCTTTTTCATCCATCAAAATCTCCCAATATCCCTACTCTATTCAATCTTGGGAAGAAGCCTCCTCTAGCTACTGCATAGACCACATAAGAGGTCATGAAAAATCTCTTGGTCTCCCTTATCCTAGTTAGCTGATCATGAATGCCATCTGAGACAATCATTGACCCATCAAATTGTTGCTTGCCATTAAAGATTGTCTGAATGAAAGAAAACATCCATTCCTTAAAATGAAATTCATCCCTCTTCCCAAAGACTCTTGATAGCATTATTATCAGGTCCAATACCTCTTTGTAAAATCCTACCCTCTTTGGCTAATTTGAGAGCTTTGTCAGGAACTTCTTTTTCAAATGAGCCTTGTTGGCCACCTTATGTTTTCTATATATCCCTAAAGCATCTGCCTTATTCAACTTTACCAGGTTCTTTGGATTAAGAACACTGAACATTAGCTGAAACATCTAAGGAGTTAGATCTATAATTACATTGTCCTATGAATCCATGCATTATCTGGTAGCAGGATTATATGCTCCTGCTGTTGTCATGATTAGTTCTGGGCATTGGATGGACAAAGTAAATACAGTAATGTGAGCCAAGCCAGACTTAACTATTCTTCCAGTTCTTCTTGTTACATCTTTAGTGAATTTCTTTGCGTATAGCTCCTCAAAATTGAATGGGCCTAGATTGGTATCAGTTATGTCAACCCAATCTGATTCCACCTTGTTTGTCGTGACAGCAGGACCCTTATGGTTATACCTCAAGGTATAAGGTAGCTGCTCTAGCTTAATCTTCTTAGGCTTAGTTGATGCCTTTGAAGTTTCTATAGGTCGTTTCCTCTATGCAGCCTCCCCTGATATTCTTGACATTCTTTAGCCTCCTGCAATAAAACCTCAATTTAGATCTTTGAATAACTATGACAAAATATGCTTTAAAATTTTACCCTTGATATATACAAATGAGGCGAAACCAGGCAGAAAATAGTCTGTTTTAAAACATTGTCAGGATTAGAGTCAAAATAGTCATTGGGATTATAGTAAGCGATTCCGGAGTTGGAGCTAGGGTGGTAACCGGAATCGGAACCAAAACGAGAACCGATTTGGTTCCATACAGAATTTCTTCATTTCATAGTTGGTTCCGGTTCCATGTCCTCTTCCGGTAGGGTTATCATTATTTTATAGCCTGCTTCTTATTATAAGAGGAGTCAGAGATGAGATGGAAATGGAATCAATACTAATTACAAAACAAGGTTCAAATTCTAAATCGATTCCGATCCCACTTTCGCTTAAAATAACCATGAAGTCATAAAAGATTTTAACAGACTGATAAATAGCATCATGATTTTTAAGGACTGGGTCATATCAAAATGAAAGGGGCTAGAAAATAACCTATACAAGACCATCCCCATATGACCGAGAGGCAATCGTATTAATTAGGACATCATTTTTAAAACAGGAATGCGTCAAGAACCCTAAATCATAAACCTTCAATTTCAAATAACTAGGGCACGAATTTAACCCCATTCAAACTAACTGGATCTATTGCAAAAAAATATTCCTAAGTAAAAACCATTATTTACTAGACCCTACCAAAGTAAAAACCATAATTAATCTATGCTAGCTTAAAACTAGGGCATCGTGATACATTCACGATACAAATGTGAAAACGACCGTGAGGAAAGACAAATAAATAAATAAAAACACCAAAAAAGTAAAATGAAAACAAAAAAACAAAGAATAAAAAGAAAATCAAAACGAATCACATGAACTCACAATAGAACTGAGAATCAAAAATTCGCACAAACCAACGATCGAACAAAAATGGAAAACATTAAATAAAATGAAAGAGAATAACAGAAACCCTACCTCAAACGCCAAATAAATAGGTTAGTCCCCTGAAGAAATTCCATGTGCAATTGTCTTTCCTTCGATCGATTCACATGCACAAACACTCCATTCCAACTCTACTTCACTCTTTGATCTTTTAACAATGACGATAACTACCATTTAATCCCTAATTAAGGTAAAAACTCAAAATTTCACTCATGCATGGCACCTATAATTAATACCATAAATGTGGCAAAGCGGGGTCAGAACTGGAAAGAGAATTGGCACATTACAGATCTGCGACTTTAGTAAAGTCAACAACCAAAAATGGCGGGAGTGGAATTAGAGTGATAAATGATTTTGAAACTTGTCCAATTTTCCAACTCGGTTCCCATTCCGGTTCCGGTTCTACCAACAAAGAAGAAAGCGAAACAAAATGACAAAATAAAACACAAAGACCGAAACGAGAAAACTCAACACAAAAACCTAAGTTAAAATGAAAGACCAAAAATCAGAGGCAGAATGGGATTTGATTTTGAAAATTGGAATAACTTCAAACTTAACTTCCACTCCGGCTCTGGCTCCGACAAAGACAAAACTAAAAAGGCAAAAAAAAGACCATCAGAACGGGGATCGGAATGGAACTTTGAAACAAGATTCAAAACCCGATTAGGTTCCGGTTCTGATTCTACTCGAAAAAACCAAAGAAAAACAAAGTGTTGGAAAAGAATGACTCCAAACTTTGCTTAAAAAGAAACTAAGGACAAAAACAAAGAGGAGGACCCATTTTGAACAAGGAAAAAAATGGGAAGGTTATGCAAGGCATAATAGGATAACATCATATGATCCTAAAGGTGCAACATATAGGTTTACTTCAGTAGAAAAACAAGGTACCTCTATCCTTGACTTGAAAAAAAATTGTTCCACCTTTTCTCTTGTCTGGTTTACATACTCTACATCCCAAGACGTTGCCATGTGTTCAAAATTTCTAGATAATTGATTAGCTACTCTAGGTGAAATGAAATTATCACTTGCACCAAAGTTGGGGAAACCATCGCTTGAAGAAAATCTCAACAAATTCCCCCCATGTCAACTTTCATGATTTGATATTGAGTTCTAGCTTTTTGTTCATCCACTAGTTAGAGGCTTCTCCTACTAACTGGTATGCACCCCAAGAGGCTTTAGTGAACTCTCAGTGTAATTTCATATTTTGAAATACCTTTCCATTTGAACAAGCCACACCTCAGCTTCATCTCCACTGGAGCTTCCCTCAAAAATGGGTGGAAAAATCTTTTTCATATCCTTGGAAAGTTCAAAAGCCATACTTTTCTTATGTCTTTCCTCATATGGTGTTGGTGATTTTTCCCTATCATGATCATGGTTTTCATTACGTCCATGAGAAGAGTTTTCACCCACATTCTCATTGACGGGAACCTCTTCCTCAACCCTAGGTTTTACCCTTTCTTGTTCAAGGTTGTCCAACCTTGCCAAGATTTGATCAATTCTAGCTTCAATTCCTACTGGTCCTTGCCCAACTTCTTGGCTACCACCAGAATTGGTTCATGTTCTCACCATCTTCACAAGAACGGGTTTTACCTGGATTTGTATCCATGTTAGACTAACTTATGTTATCAACTATCTTATGGAAAACATTAAGAAATGAAATTCACACGCACATAAAGAATTCCACATAAGATTAAGCACATGGTTTTGATAAACATATAATTTTATTCATTTCATAAGGATTTCAATATTTTTTGATTACATGGAGTGACTGTACCGATAGTCAAGTGGAGTGTATCCCTTAGACTCACTCTCTAGCACATAACTTAATGGAGTATATCCTATAGATTGAGATTGTTACTCATCTCTATCTTTTTGTCCATCCCTTAATTGTTCATACCTATCTCAAAATGGATAGTAGCCTTCAGATTTATCATCCGATACATAGTTACGAGATTCAATGTGAATATGGTGCTCATCAACAATATAGTCTACCCTTTTCGTAGAAATTTGTTCATGAGAGCATTTCTCATTTGGCAACACCCAAGGTTCATACCCCTCAGACTTATTACTCAAGGAAATTACTATTACTTTTGTCAATGGAAGAAATCTAGGGTCCCTAAAGATAAATTCCAGACTAACACTTCCTTCCGAGGGAATATCCATGGAAAGTGATAACGACTCAAAATTTTCTAGTGAGATGGAAGGTAGATTGTTGCACATAGCCTCCATCTTCATCTTCCTCTTCACATCACTGATCTGAGAAAGTGTGTGATTGAATGTTTGGTTTCACTCAACCAAAAGAAATTTTCATAGTTGGTTCCCTCTATTGTTCTAACAATGGCTTCTCTTTCCTTCTTGGCCTTGAGGTAGCACTCCTTTCAAATTATAGAATTTTGAGCCATTAATCTGAGTCACACCATCATGGCATAAGAATTCACAACATTATATAATGTTGGATGGAAATAATGATTATTTAATAGGTTCTAGAGCTAAACCTGGTAGCTCTGATAACACATGTAATGAGCCAATAGTTCACTAAAGTAAAATTTCCTAAGTTTTCACTATGCAAGAAAAATAAACTATGTAATAATCTATTATAATAAAAAAAATCCTTTCTTTATTGAGAATATATGAACAAAGATTCTATAACAACTAATAATAAGGATTTCCATTCCATTATAATAATTCATAAACTACAATATTCCAAGAAAGTACATAACTACATACACAACTCCTCTGAGCTTCCTAGCATAAGATATAGATGGTCTAAGAACCCTCCTTTCAAAACCTTGGTTTTTTGTTTCCTGCTGAGGAGGAGAAGCATCACTCAAGTGCTTTTCTTTCAACCACAGACTCATATGCGGTCCCCCACTTATCTATCAATGATAGACGACCCTACCCTTTGACGAAGGTATTGGCTGGGTAACCTCATATGACATACCACTTTGAGCTTAGTGTTGTGCCCTACATGACTAGTATTTATAACATATGCTAGGTACCCCTCATGCATTTAAATGGACATGATGAACTGATAGTGCAACATTGAGAAATCACACTAATTCAGCCAAAGTATTCTCACTTAGTACTTATAGTGAAGGTCTACCATTCATTTATACTATAGCAAGCTCATTTTGACTTAAGGTCATTATATCTATTCTTAGGCAATCCATCTCCATGAGCAAGTTATCTATTTAACCCAGCCTAAGGTAAAAAAACTCATTAAGAAAAGTACTAGTTACCTCCATTTATTGGATAACAATCCTAGGAGTAACCTACAATCCATCTAGCATAATTAAATATCTAGCTATGAGTGTCCCTTCAACGACCCATGTTTAATCATATCTAGTATAATAACTATACCTATGAACAAACAGTCTCTCCTATCATGGAGTAATTACAAACAATACACAAATAGAGTAAATAGCTTTCAATTTTATTTTAAAGAAAATATTACTTTTCCCTATATGCAAGTAACTACAATATACTAGTTTAAACAATCAAGAAGCAACTCTTTCAAACTTAAAATAAACAATGAAGAATATCCGCATGCATGTGATAATATTTCCAATCGTCTAGCCATAAACACAACACTTCCAAAAAAACAACTATCTTGGTATCAATCCTCCAACAAAGTATTAATAACCACTATCTCTCAAGTTGGACAATGCTTCTCTCAAAATAATAACAAAATCTCTCTAATACTCAAAGCTCTCACTCACTATAATAGTCAGAATAATGCGAAAAGGTATATAGATAAAATGCAAAAAAATTCTCAAGGAATAATGTTTCATAAACATGTGGACTAGCTCCACTATTTATATAGAAAATTGGTAAATACTCAACATACAATTTAGGAATGAGTTTTGATAGCAACAAGCATGCACAATAACACATATATCATAACTAAAAGGTGGAAAACATGTAAGCACTTACTTAGCTAAAACAACTATAGATCAACCCTATTGATCGACAATATTTGGAGACTAATTCAAATCTCCACATGATAGAATTCAGTTTTCAATTAATAATGGAAATATATAGATATATGGATTCAAAGGTTATGTCAAATCTTCATTATACACTTTTAGAGATGGTGTGATTTCCTTCATGTCAGAAACAATCAATATCAAATATGTGCCACCAAGCTTACATCGACTAAGTCTTGGTACTTATCGAATCACATAAAAAATTGGTTTCACAAAGTCATCGATTTATATACACACCTTTACAGATGTTGGTCTATGCAAAATAACATGGTAGTGAGAGTTTACTAGGTCCACGGGCTTCCAATAAAAAGGCATCAACTTATTCTATCATTAAATATCGACTTAATGGTTGCTCTATGTTTTCATATTACAAACTCTTCTTTTGCATATAGAAATAGTAAAATGTGGCTAAAGACTACAATCACATATTTATCATACTTTGGCCTTGATTTAGTATAATAAATCGACCTCCAAGTTATTTATGATAATTGACTTCAAAGCCATATATCATATTTTCAATACATATATATATATATATACATAACTTATATGTACATATACATATACATACATATATATATGTATATATGTATATGTATATATATGTTAGTATATATATCCATATTTATCAAATGCCAATAAGGCATGTATGTATAATCGTTATAGAAATGAATATAATCAAGATAGCAATCACATTGTTATATTAACATATTGATTTTGTATACATATATATATATATTCCTCTATGTACATGGATACATTTGTATGGGCATGCCCATTTACCATTATATGTGTATATTGATACATATATACATATGGATATATGTATATACTTTATATATATATACATTTTATTCATACACCAAATCATACATAGTTAGTATGGTATTGATAAGAGACTGAGTGATATGTCTTATGCGTATACATATGCATGTCATTAGATCCATCAGATAGTTCCATGTGCATAAGAAAATTATGAATGAGTGTGTATAGATATGTCTAGCTATGTTCCCTCATATACACATTCTTTTGTATGTATGGTCTATCATTTTCATGCATGTGTGTGAGTATACATATTCCTTGTATGTTCCACATATCAGTACAAGCATGGTAACAAAGAAATAACTCATAAGCTCAAATAGATAAACATCACCCAATAATGCACTCAATAGTAAACAGGACTCTTATTAATGTATACATATCAACTAAGGATGACTTACTAACTTCCCACTTAATAACCCAACTCAATTATTCTATTGTGGTGTGTGTAAGCTCATATAGGTTATGTTACTGGTTACCCGACCAAGACTTTCTCCTAAGTGATACTTCCCCTCTGCCTGGAGGAATTGAACATATACCTACAACCACTAACACATGCAAACTACAGTCAGTTGTTCACAAAATATGCAGTATACATAATACATCTCCAAAGTTAAAATATTAATTCAATGGTCATCCAATCACAAAAATGCATTCCTTCATATAATATTGAAGGAGATAACATTCATTCATAAAGCAATGATAACAAAGTGAAATTACAATTTATTCATTAATTGAATTCACATTTACCCTACATAGTAATAATAAATACTAATTACACAATTGGGGTGTAATAATATCTCCTTGATTTTAACCTTGATGAAGGTTCTTGTGATGTGAATCCTATTGATTCCAATGGGAGATGTATTATAAATTCTCTTATTATTTTTTGTAAAAAAATTTCTTATAATGAGTCAAAAATACATAATCATTAAAATAAATTCATAATATTATCTAAAAATATTGAAATATAGCTAAAATTTAGTTAGGAGTTGGTTATAGTCTAGAAAAATATAAATGGAATGGTTTCAAATGTAGAAGGGGTCAATTATAGTTCTTTCTAACTTAGTTATGGGTTGGGGGAAGGTTATTTAGGGATCCTTACATAGTCTATAGATGAAAAGAGTCATAAAAATATCAATTTTGAATAAAACAAAGAATAATAAGGCTGGTCATAGAACTAGTAGGTGATTTATTTGTCCTATTTTTATTTATATGTTTAATTTACAACCTCTCTTAAACATTGTATATCATATATGGAATTCACTAGTTTTCCTCATGTGATTAGGGTAAGATTATGGGTAGTTATTTGATTGTATAATCATGATTTACTCCTATATAAATCCATTTCTCATATATGTTTGATTTAATTTCTTCTTACTGACCTATTTGTATGAATTCCTTCCCAATAAATCTTTCTCCAAAATGGATCTTACTACTAGTTTCATTATTTTGTAAAAAATTGGATCATATTTTCATTTTGAGTTTGGTTTGGTTTAATTATTTTTATTTAAAAGAATACCCTAGAAACCCTAAATTTATCATACAAGTGATTTTCCACTCTCAAATATAGAGGAATGTTTGTAACCCAATAGTGATATCTTCAAATATTGTTGTGTTTTTTCTTTCCTCTTGGGTAAAACATAGTTATTTTCACGGTAATAACTATCATAACACACATGTTTACCAAAAAAAATTGATGATTTTTTTGGGGACTTGAAGTATTGGTGCATTTTTTTCCTCAAAAATCTAAGGAAACTTTTGATGAAATGAAGGTTGAAAACTATGTGAAAGTGAGATAACCAAAAAATATTTTCTAACTTTTAAAATAGAATTAAATCCATCTTATCCTTGAAGAACCTAATTCATCCCATTAGCCTTGGATCAGCATACAACCTTACCTACATGATCACAAAAATATGTTTTCTAAATTTCATTAGAGAGAACTCAAAGAATGTTGATAATCACATTCTAGTATTCATACTTTCTGGTGGAATTCTAGGAGTCAATGAATAATATGTGTCCATGTGATTTTTTATCAAAAACCTCATTTGACCTACTATAGAATTGTTTCAAAAATTAAAATATGGATGGATTACAATTTGAGACAACTTGAAGGGAAAGTTCTTACAATATTTAAAATTGTAGTTTATGTAGGTTAGGTTGTATCTTAGTTATTTAAAATCTAGTTCTCTTCTAGTGAAAACAAATATTGGACAATATTTCACTAAAAATGAAAAAAAAAAAAAAGTTAGAATTATTATTCATAAATATATTCTTCTTTTCAAGTATAAATATTTATCTTTGAAATTATTTAGAAATATTTAATGATTTTTTTTGGTGGAAAGTATATTCAAGGTCAACTTAAAGGTAGAGAACATAGAAATATACCATCAAGAAATCTTTTCCATACTTACATGAAACCAAAGTATGGAAATTTTAGATTTCATGAATAACATGGTGGATAAGAATCCTTGCAATAAAAGCATGTTGAAAGCCATAAAATATCATAGAATATTTTGAAGATAGAAGCCATGATGATAAACCAACAACATCCTCATTCCAATGCATGCACAATCTATGTTTTCTTGAGAATTAAAGATTCTAAAAAAAATCATTGTTTTAATCTTCTAGTCTCATATATGCCTTGGTATTAAATATTATGAATTCATTTTCTATTTCTTCCCATACTAATGTTGATGGTGATGAATATATGCATACATTTGATAGTGTTTCTAATCCTAAATAAATGGAAAGAAATAAAAAATATGGTTCAAAAATTAAGAAATAAATAGGGGATGATCTTACGAGTTATATAAGGGTAAAAGTACAAACCCGTGTCACACTTTTACAAAGGAATCAACAACACAATCAATTTTTTTCAATTTTGATCACATAAAAGTGGTCTTTATGTTATAAATTTCAAAATGATGTAAAATAATGAAATGTAGAACTCTTGATGAAGTTTATCTTGTAATTTTTCAAAATTTTAAAATATGTTTTGATATTTTTTTTTATAAATTTAAGAGCAGATTTTGAATTGCTAAAAAATTTCAAGAAAAAGTGGCATTGAGTTGATGTCAAGAAAAAATAGAAAACAATTTTATGTTCCCCTAATTTTTTTTCCAAATAGATGACTTCAATATCTAGTGCATGGAAAAAATTATAAATTTTGAGGTATATTTTCCTCATAATAATGTGTTAAATTCAAACGCACCAGAATTTAATAATTTTCCTTTGACATCAACTATTGTCTAATTTTTTAAACATTTTCAAAAAAAAAAATTATACCTTTTTGGAGAGGATTCTCTCCTCTAGTGCATCATATATTTTTAATTTCTAATCAATCTCATTTTTTATTATAACACTACTTGCAATATTAAAAATATTTAAAATATTTAAAATTATATATTTGGATTCTAGAAAGGGATTTTTTAGAAAATCATTCTAACTAAAGAAATATTTATTTGAAGTGGAAACTTTAAAAAAAAAAAAAATGTTGAGTTGGTTGTCAAGAAGGATTTCATATAGATAGTTTCAACCAAAAATGTGTTGGTGAAAATTTTGTCAACTGGAAGACTTCTAGCCAAAACCTTCATATATTTTCTTTTCAATTCGAGCATCTAGAGAAAATACAAAAAAGGACTTATTTCAACAAGAGAAGCTATAAATATTTAGGTATGATGATTTTCAACTTGTCATTGATTAGTTCAAAAGGTTTACATGGGATTGTTCTAAGTTATTTACTCATTTTAGAGTAAATGCAAGAAGATGAGTCCACTTCTAGTGGAAGTTTCAAACTTAGAAAAAAACCTGAACTCTAGCAAAACAAAATGAAATCTCGTTTCGCTTCGAGACCCCAAGCCAAAAATGGGATCCCATTTTTCAAAAACGAAATCTCGTTTTGTATAAATAAAATCTCATTTCATAAAAGGCTTGAAATTTAAAAAAACAAACAAGATCTCATTTAAAAATGAGATCTTGTTTCTAGAATGGGATCCCTTCTAATAAAATTAATTTTTGACCTGATTTTTGCTATGGGTTTCAAGTTAGAAAAAAATCTTGGGGAGCTAACCCTAGCTTTGGACCTTCTTTGACCTGAAACTTGAAGGTCATGTTTGTGTTAGTAGAAAAGAGTGACTTTGGACATATGTCTAAAGATTTTTTTGTATAATTTTTTGACGAAATTAAAACCCATTATAGATGAGATTATGTAGATTCCAAATATGTAACTTTTTTACAATTGGATTATTTTTTCTATTTTTCAAATAATTTTGATGAAACTAGTCCATAAACTTGAAATATCAAGATTTTTTAGTTATTTAATAACTTTATTAAAAAAAAAATTAAAATCAAATTATGTGTGCATATTCTTTAGACAATTCTTTTCAACTTGTAAAGAATTAAAAAATGATAAGTTTAGGTAATCTTATGCATGACATACACAAGGAATTTTTAAAACAAAAATTTACAAAAAAATATCACGTACATTCTTTAGTGTGTTATAGATCTTTTCCCAAAAGGATTTCAAAAAATATAACTATTTAGGTCAAAATATGGATGACGTACACGTGCATGGTATGGTAAGAAAAAAGTGACTTTTAAATAGTGGTTTTTATACATGCCTATTGAAAATAAATTTGTATCATTTGGGTAATAAATTAAATTAAATATTTGGAAACTAGACTGAGAGTACTAAATTTCATATTATTAACTTTTTTTAAGATTCAATCTTTAAGTGCTTCAAATTTTTAGGTCAATGAGACAAATTCTTAAAATCAAGGAAAACACTCACTTTTTAGCTAAAAAGTGGACTCAAATTCTTGCACACACCCTTTAGGGTTTTTAGAATGTATATTGAACTCAGAGCTACTTCTCTCTCCCTCGACCCACCCTATCTCCTCTTTCTCTCTCCCTCTCTCTCTTATCTCTCTCTTTGTCTCCTTATCTTAAGCTATCCCTCCCTCCCTCCTCTCTCCCCCCCTCCTTATCGCTCTCTCTCTCTCTCTCTCTCTCTCTCTCTCTCTCTCTCTCTCTCTCTCTCTCTCTCTCTCTCTCTTCCTCTCTCTCTATCTAAATCTCACATTTAAACCTAGGTATACAAAGGCTAAGCACACATGTACTAAAATCCACTATTACTCTTTATTGACAAACTCATGAAATAAAATTTATGCTAAAGTAGGTTTCATTTAAATAGAACTAGATTAGGTTTATTTTTTAAAATTTGCATGTACATTCATAAATTCTAGTTTCTAGATCATATTTTTTTCTATGCTTCTATCTCTTAGTGTGTAGACAATGCAATTTCTAGAGAATAACTTGAATAATTTTAAGATAGTCCTAAGATCACAACATGCAACATAGGGAACCGACATAACTTTTTTAATTTGGTCCAATGTGAGTAAAAATTAGTATCCAAGATAGTGAGTTGAACATGCAATGTGTTTTAATTAATTAATATAGATATTTTATAAGGTTGAAGTGAAAACTACTATTTTGTGTTATAAAATTTAGCAATATTTTCATTCATTTTATTAGTACTTATATTATCTTACATTAAGAAATTAGAGTTCTCTCTTTAAAGGAAGCTAACAATATAAACCATGTTAAATTTACTATAAATTCATAATTATACCTATCTCTTCTCTCCCTCTCTCAAGATCTGTCTTAGGGGAATGACCATAGTGGTACCCACTCTCTCTCTCCTTATATGTATGGTACTATCTCTCATCTCTCCCTCTTTCCTTCTACCATAGTGATCTAACCTCTCTCTCCTTAAAGATACCTCTCTCTTCTCTCCCTCTCTCAGGTTCTACCTTGGGGGCATGACTATAGTGCTACCATATGTCTCCTTATATACCCCTCTCTCATACAATACATGTAATGCTACACTCTATATATCAAACTCTCCTTAGATACCTAAATTCTCTCTCTCTCTCTCTCTCTCTCTCTCTCTCTCTCTCTCTCTCTCTCTCTCTCTCTCTCTCTTTTCATTTTATTATTCTTATCGTACATTAAGAAATTAGAACTGTGAATTGGTTTTATCTCCCCCTCTCTTCTTGTACGATAATGAGCTAACCTCTCTCTCTCTCCATAGATACCTACCCTAGGTATTTCTCTCATTAAAGATACCTCTCTCTTCTCTCCCTCTCTTAGGTTCTACCTTAGGGGCATGACCATAGTGCTACCCTCTCTCCCTTACAAGCCTCTCTCCTTACTCTAGTACATAAACAACAATATATGACTGAAAAAATTCTTATAAATGAGTAAAATTTGTCACATGATCATGAATATTTTATTTCCAGTCATTTATAACACGACCAAATTTATGACTAAACCAATTTTAGTATTTATTGATTTTTTTGATTGATCAATTTGGTAGTATATTTAGTCGTTAATTTACTTATTGATTTAGTCATATACTTAGTCATATTATTCAGTGAACTTGGTTGTGCAACCATTAGTAGTTTATTGCCAGTCATTTATTTAGTCATATTTATTCATTGATTTCTGTGTTCACTGATTTTTGTCAATTGGTAGTATATTTAGTCATGTATTTTTAGTCATATTTATTTACTAATTTCTATCAAATGGTAGTATATTTAGCCATATTTATTCATTGATTTATGTCATTTGGTACTATATTTAGTCAATTGGTAGTTTATTAAATTGTTTTTGTTCACAACTGATTTCTACCTAAAAGTGTTGGAAATGAGACAATTCTTTTGAGGTTTAAACATAAAAACATAGAAAAACATAATCAATCATTCATTTGCACATAATGAAACCTCTATTAAGAATGAAAAATATTGATTTTTTTATTAAGAAAAGGTGTTCTTACAGTAGATACAAGACTTAAATATGTCTTTGTTTTGAATTTTTTCATACAAAGTGTGTTTCTCATTGTTGTGACTAAGAAAATTGAGTTACAATGCTCTATTTTTTGTTTATACAACTCCAAAACATGAAAGAACTACTTGAAAAATGAAGCCTAAGGGTCCTATGAAAGAATCCTCTACATACTTCACACCATGAATACTCAATATGGACTAAGAACTATGTGTTACATATGCCTTGACTGATAAGCTTTATTGAACATGACAGTGGAAAAATCCAAACTGATCACAAACATTTATCAATGGACGAGCATCTAGAAGTCTTTCTTCCATAAGAAAATTCTTTGTCTTTTTAGCATCATAAAAGTTTGACTCTCTGGTTACACGTCCCACCTCCTCGATTTGTCCAATTTTGGCTGTTGCTTCAATGAATTATAAGTGAATTTTGAGATCCTCACTACCAATGACATTGAAAATACAACTTACCATATAATTATAAGGTTCCCAAGCTACTAAAAAAATACATCCTCAAATAGATCAATGAATATTAGTGACAAAATGATACAAGTGAAAATCCAAAGTTAAATCGCGTGAAGCTCAAATATGCACCCAAGAAAAAATAGAGCCCTTCCTAAGACTTGAACTATTCAAACAAATTTATGCATGAATCTACACCCAATTTAGGCACTATAAGAAATGATCATATAAAAAAATAAATTACATTTAGAGAAATAGTTTAATAGTCACCTCAACTTTAGAGTTCCATATGAAAAAATGTAAGCTATTTATCAATAGGAAGAAGATATATGAATTTACAACAACTAGAAAGAAATTAACTAAAAAAAGAGATATGTGATGACATTTTAATCAATTGGACAACCACCCTCCATTTGAGACATCATCATTGCAAAGTGTACAATGCCCTACAAAATTTACTCAAAAAATAAGACCTCTCTTCTAAACATCTTCAGATTCAACATTAGAAATATATTTCTATCAAAGATAATAGAGTACAGTGAGTATCATATCAAGCATATACATAATGAAAAAAAAATTCTAAGAGATGTGAACCATTTTCATCATTTTAAATAGGGATAATGTTATTTTCTAGAATACTAGTGATGCTAAATGAAACAATTTGAAAATTAGGATTGCACTATAATAATGTACACTACATCAGATATCTAAAGGGACATCCATCAAAGCATAACAACAAGGAATTTTTTGTCATATGTTGTAGTTACAAGTTCCCTACTAGACATACATGGAAATCTAAGGGAATTTTTATGGCCCTAGACTAATAAAATCCTATTGTAGGTACTCCAAGTACATATGGCCCAATTCTAATGACAATTGTTATTAAAAGTAAAAAATAGCTTTGGATGTTATTAGTATGTTATTGGTATTGAATCATGGTCTGGACAGTGTGATACCTTATGACTAAAGATCTTGTATCAACGGGGAGATATAAATCTTGCTACCACTAATCTACCCAAAGAAATCCATGTGCTAATATTTGACTTCTTAAATAGACTTAGATATTTGATTTCTTGTTTCACGTGCCTCCAAATGGGTGCACTATATCCTTGAAGGGGATTAACACAAATTTATTTAGTAGGAAAAAGAGACTAATTCTATATGTTTTTTCTTTATAATTCATCGCAATGTTGATAATGATAATCTCGGCTTTGTAAAATACACATCATTAACTAATAAGTTCTTAAAAAAAAATTAGGATGTGCCCTCCCAAGGAAAGGACCTCTCCAAATTTGTAAAAGAATTGCAACTAGTCTAGCCATAAAATCTTAAGATTCATAGTGTCGAGGGACTACCTTAAACTATATTTGACTAACCAATACTTTTTACCAACAACTTATGTCTATTTGACCAAAGATGTGCATTTCATGAAATTCTCCTTGATGACTCCTTGTATTCCCAAATATGTACCAATTCCTCAAGCTGCACACCAAGGTATCAAAGAGTGAACTTTAAAATTGAGAATGAAGGAATCATGTCAATGCCATGTCATAAAAGCTATATCAAGAAAAAGATTTTACAAGACAAAAATCCCTTAAGTAATAACCATAATCAATTATATCTTGACTTCAAACATCAAAGGAATTGCTTGACATAGCTCTCTATGTATAGACATTGTATCAGCTACTTAATATTTTTTATTCTTTAATGTTTGTCACTATGATATGCTCTTGTTCTTCTTGAGCTTTGTATTACTATACTGCACATGCAATAGGCACTCTCAACATGTAATTTTTAGCATTGTAATAGTTTTAAGTTCCATTGGCCATTCTTTATATACCTTAATATCACCTATCATATCACATCTAGGTGAGTACTTACTATAACCTTGTGTTAGAGACAATCCTCTCACATTTTTATTTCCTACATCCCTCTACCTTGTGGCCAAGGCCAATGAAGCAATGCTTATGATCAATCTTCAAATTTGAACACCTTTATATTGCTTATGACAATGCAAGAACAAATCATACTCTTGTTGAATTGTGCTTATTGACTAACATTTAAGTGGTGAAAACTAGTTCAAACACCATAACTAACCAATTTAATCTGCAAAAAGAAAAATGTAATATTTATCTATGATGTATTTAGATGCTTCAAAGTTCCTCTAAAACTTGTTACAAATTAATAATTACACATTGTCACAAATGCACTAATTTCTAACATTTTCATAATGTTATCTCTATGTTTGCTACAACACTAAATCTTGATTAAATTTGACCTATATATATAGCCATTTCATAAATATTTATATAGGCATCAATTTGATATTATTCTATCTATTTATTTCTAGTCTTGGATACTCAAAAAGGTCACAATCCATTATGAATTTTTTTGCTACTTTGCAAACATGTTTGTAAGTTGTAACTATATGCATTATCTTTGCACCACCAACTAACATCCTCCCATATCCCATCCAAAAAACTCTATGAAATAATGGTCATTTCATAAATGGTCACAGTTAGCAACTTGATATTACTCTATCTATTTATTTCTACTCTTAGATACTAAATTTTTTTGTAGTTCATTAATGAATTTGCATACTAATTTTCAAATAACAAAGAATAAAAAAATAATAATAAATATTAAAATACACATCACAAAAGAGATGAGAAGAAAAAAATCCACAAAGAATGATGAGGAATTGAGGTTAATTGATGAAAATAACACATAAAAAACTAAATCTTATTAAAGTATTAGAGGAGGGACAAAATAGAAATAAAAGATTAAATTATGAAGTCACGATATCTTTTGGTGAGAAATGTAGACACTAAGATTTGGTTTTGAAACTAAAATTAAAAAACATGGATCGATTATTCTACATATAATCTTCAAGGCTTGAAGGTTCAAAACAACTGATTTCAATGCAAGTCTTCTTCCTTTTACCTTCTTTGCCTTAAGCACATTTTTAACATCTTTTTATATTTCTAATTATTTTTTGGTAACCATAACAAGCAACTGTATCTTTCATCATTCTTTCTATCATCATGAGATACTTGGTAGACCCTAATATTTTAACTAGGAAATAAGGAATATTGAAGGTTTAATGGCATTTGGGAAATCTCCTTTGACATATATATCCAACTCAAATATAAAATGGTAAAATTCCATGTGAAACCTATCAAGATGTGCAACTTATCAAGATATACGTCCTATAAAATGTGCACATTGATCTGCATATAAACACCTATTACCCTTCCACTCATTCTCATCTATTAGTTTATATGTTCTATTTTATATTAAAAATTTGTAAATATATTCTATTTTTACTATGTATATATTTTAAATGTCAGTCTTGCTATCCAACAATTTCATCAATGTAGAGAAAGTACAAGAATATAACAAAGTTAACTCAACCACAAAAAATGCTACTTGTATAGTATATTGATTATTATTATTCTCATTTACTAATTCAATCAATGGAATATGTTCCTATGCACAAAGAGACATACAACTCAATCAAAAACAAGTTTCAATCACTAAAAATTAAAATTAAAAATCACATTTTCTACAAATGCCACATGTATATGAAGTAATGAATCCTAAAAATTTGCAAAGAAAGAAATAAATTTCATTCTACAATAATAAGATGATGTTTCATAAGATCCCTTGGTTATCACCTCAAACAATATATGCATTGAGGTATCTTGACGACTTAATTAATTGTCATTTAATAGTAATAATAGATTTCAAAAAAAAAAGTAAACAAATTTTTAAAAGCTATTTCAATATAAACATAAATATAATTAAGGGAACAAAATTACAACAGGCTAACATTTAAGTCCAAATCACTTAGAGAGGAACATATAAGAAGAACCTATCATAGTCTGCACTTCAAAAGGTATCTCCATTGGCTCAACATTTGAATCTTTGTGATTTTTTATTTGATTAAAACATGTCAAGTGGTATCATAATGGATTTTATTACTTATTATAGAAATTTCATGCCATGTAACCAGCATTCTGAGAAGGTATACTATTATAATACAATAATTTATGGACAACTATTAGAGGATTCAACAATCAAACTCATATTTGCAAATAGGAGCACTTTCTTTTGAGCATAATGAAGTGCAATGATGCTTCTTCTAACTTTTAACTGATATAATTCTATCTATTTTAATCATGTTCTCAACTATCTACTAACAAAAGGATAAGGAAAATTAAAGAATATGACCTGATTTGTATTTGTGAGTGCTCCTCTCAAGTTCTTGGGAGTTATTTCAGCTATGTATATAGGAACCTATCTAGGTATTTAAAAATAAGGGAATTGAAAGCAATGCCAAAAAAAACATAATCAACCTTTTTCAGACCTCAAAATGCTATATATGTTATAAAAATGAGTCATGGTTAGCTATATTATATAAATGTTGATGTTGATTCACCCATATTTTCAGAAGATAAATTTCAACCCTTTTAATCTTATATAGAAAGGAGACATACCATATAGGAAGTAAGGATAACCCCATATCCCACAAACAATCTTCCAATATCCAGTGGTAATGCAACCTACACAAGATAAAAATATTTTTTTTACAAACTATTTATGAGTATCAAAGACAACCCAAATTTATCTTATGATCTACTCTTTCAAGACATCCATATTATACCTATAAACACTTCTAAAAAAACACTATTCAATAATCTAAACATGGTTCACATCATATAAAAGGAGGGAGAAGTGACTGAAAGTACAAAAAGGGGAGAATTCAATCAGCTATGTAAGTTCGACATTGACAAATAAAAATATTTTTAGCACAAGAAACAATCCTCACCCATATAAACTAGCACTTGCACCCAAAGGAGGTACAGGGAATATGTCGATAGAATTATATAGGTACCTAGAAATTTGAAGGTGTTTTATTAAAGAGTTCTCTATTTTACATTGTGACTCTGTTAAACCATATATGTATGAAGGGAAGTGTGTACATGTTTTCATGATAACCATTGCATTATAGCATCAACAGTAATTGAAACATGTGTCTATTTATAATTCTATAATGTTTAAATTTGACATTAGCAGAAACTACAACAATACTTCCAAAATCTATAAATAACAAACATCTGACATATGAACTTGTGTTTTATCTACCATTAGTATGTCTCATTGTGAACCAACATACAAGAGTCTATAAGGTTAAGGAAAGAATATCTCACTATTAAAAGAAGTCAATTGCTTCAAAAACCAATCTAAAGTTCTAATATTCACTCATTTTAAATTTCATTACATTTACTTGTTTCAATTTTTGCATTGGTATCTAATATTCATAAAACATGAGATGGCTAGTAAATTTGTTAAAATCAAAGTTCACATCATTCATCCTTAAATTTGGAAACCAAACTTCTACACACCTTCCAATTTATCCAGAGATCTCATAGAGTTTTATAAAAAATAACATTAAACCTAGATATGGATTTCTTATGATATATATGATCACAAAGAAGTTGTGTGGGCTGCTTATAATTCTTATAATAAAAAACTAGTTAAGAATAAATGAACTAACATCAAGCCATATGTAATACTAGCAAATAAAAATATAATTATTTCTTCAGCCCAAATAAATTATGAACACTAATTTTATAGATTTAAAACTCACCACCAATAGTAAACTTTGAATATCTTGTTTTTCTATTTGTCTTTTGGTAGAGGGTAATGGTTATAAGATGTTGAAAATTTTCAAAGTGTCACTCTTTATATAAATAAAATTTCTCAGTTCTTGAAGAGACATGAAATAGGATCAAGTTGTTCACACGGAAAACGTTTATGATTTATCTAACTAAATACTTAAACCATAGATATTGTTTTTACCCTTATTTTCCCCTCAAGACTAATTTTCTTGCTTTCCAATAAAATGGCACTACTTTTGACCCAAGGAAAAAGATTAGGTCTTAGACTTCCCGACCTTGTATTCCTAATCCTTCAAAATAGTTGTTACGCTCAAAACATGGAAAATATCAAGGGAATATCATTTTTTATAAACAACAACATTAAACCTAGATATGGATTTATTATGATATATATGATCACAAAGAAGCTATGTGGGTTGCTTATAACTCATATAATAACAAACTAGTTAAGAATAAATGAACAAACATCAAGCCATATGTAATACTAGCAAATAAAAATATAATTATTTCTTCAGCCCAAATAAATTATGAACGCTAATTTCATAGATTTAAAACCCACCACCAATAGTAAACTTTGAATATCTTGTTTTGATATTTTTCTTTTGGCATAGGGTAATTGTAAGACCCCTCCATTTTGCTCCTTGGACCGAGCAGTGTCCTGTTGGTTATGTTGTGTTACCTGTTAGTGCTTGGACTGTGGTACTCAATTTCTAATTGATCATTGTCTGCATAATGATGTGCTTCTTATACTTTGATGTGGTGGTATATTATTCAGATGTTATCATTATGACATGCTTAGATTAGCATAACAAATATTTGAATTAATGATGTTTATGTTTGGATTATATTATTGATGTTAGATTCGTCAGTTGGTAGTACTCTATGGGTGAAGGGGACGAGATTGCATCACTCGCTTACGAGCGCCCTGCGATTTCATGATTCCCTCTTCACGGTGTGTTTTCTATGATGCAGATATACATGTACGATATTTTATTGTTCGCAGGTTGACAGGTACAAGACACTGACTCCACCTAGTTTCATAGGTCTGAGTGTGTCCATTGCCAACGGCAGTTGATTGGGAGATAGTAGCTAGGTTTCTTGTGTCAAGCCATCACCCTAGTCTTGTGTGTGTCGTCGGTTTTGTTGGGTTTTGTTGAATTAAATATTATTGTTCTCTTGCTTTGATCTTATTATATTGCAAGTTAGAAAAGTTAAATAAATGACTATGTGGTTAAATTGTTGATTTAATTAATCTGATTATATTGTGCAAAATGTTATTTTATTTATGGATTAATTTAATGTAATTAATAAAATAATTAAATCTTGGATTTGATTTATTTTATTAATTTATTTAAATTAATTATGTCAAAATGAAGTTATTTATGCACTTTGGTTATTATAGTTTTTCTTGAATTAAAATTTAATTGAAAATTTAAGAAAGTGTTATTTTATGTATGGATTAATTTAATGTAATAAATAAAATAATTAAATCTTGGATTTGATTTATTTTATTAATTTATTTAAATTAATGATGTTGAAATGAAGTCATTTATGTATTTTGGTAATTATAGTTTTCTTGAATTGAAATTAAATTGAAAATTTAAGAAAAGGTTTAAATGTTATTTTTGGAAATTAGAAAAAGGTAAAATTGGAAATTAGGGTTATATTCAAAAGTTTGACTTTAGGGTTTGAGGAGATATTTTCTATTTTGCTATTAATTGGTTTTTGGGGAAAAATTTTGGGCATGAAGAAATAAAAAAAAAGAGAGAGAAGGAAAGAATTTCTAGTTTTGGGGGTTTTGGATCTGCATGGAGGAACTAGATTTTGAAGAGGAATCATGGCACCCTTTTTGGATCTTATCAAACTTCTGGAATCAGGTTTTCTTCTTTGTTAAATTAATTGCATTTTGAAAGAGTTTTCAATTCTTGTTTGTTTATAGAAATTATATAAATCTTGTTTGAGATTTGCATGAAAAACCCATCTTGAATTTGGATTCAAAACTTTGAAAATCTATATGTGAAAATGTGGTTCTTCAAGGAAAAAATTGCATCATAACTGTATTTGATCAATCTTGCTATTGTTTGTTCAAATTGAAATTGTTGTATACAAACATATATATATATGATCAAACATTTATACATATTCATACTTATTTATTTATCCCTTGTTCTTGAAATTTAACTCTGTGATGTTAAAATTGAAACAAAGGCAAACCCCTTTTTTTTTAAATTAATTTTCGGATTTCTTTTAAAGAAAATCTGTAGGGTTTTGAAATTTTTGAAATTAAAACAAAAATAAATAAAAAATTAAAATAAACAGAGGGTTTGGGGGGACTGTGGGAGGCGCTGCCCCCACCGCCGCCCCCATACAGGGGATGGCTGTGGAGATCGAGCCTCCACGCAGCCCCCACCTATGTTGTTGCACCGGCCGCGCCAAGGCTTCGGCTCGGCTATGTGTAACACAGCCAACGCCCTTAGGGGAGCCGACTGTGGGTTAGCCGACTGTGTTACCCACAGTCGGCCCAACGCTTGGGTTCAGCTATGGGTGAACCAGCCGCGCCCAGCAAAACAATGGCCGCCCTTCTTCCATAGTGTGCACACGGATTCCGAGGAAGCCGCACCCTAAGGTCTTTTGAGTTTTTTTTATTAAACTAAAATATATAATATTTTATTATTATACTTTATAATATTAAAATGTTGTTAAATAACATTTTAAATATTATATTTTATAATATAGGAATATTATATATATATATCATGAAGAATTAATTAATGGCATGGGTAAATTATTAGAGAAAATTTTATATCATGATGTTATAGTTAAATTAAGGAATTTTATGTCAGAATATATTATTTGAAAAGGTTAGCATCGGGATTAAGGATAATATATTTTTATATCATGATTAATTAATTTCTAGATGATTTATTTTCAAAAGAGTTGTAGATATTTTTTAAATGATTTATTTTAAATTGAGGGAGTAAAGGTTATTTAATTATTATTAATTGCAAATAAGGGAGAATTAAATACTTGATCATAGGTTATATTAGAATTAACGGAATTAAGATGATATAGTTTGGAACAGAATAAAGTGGGTTAACATAATTTGTTAATAGATGAATTATTAGATTTTTAAATATTTAGTTGTGTCATTTATTTTAATATATGTGTATAGATTTTTAAATACATATATATTAAAATATAGTTTTAAATGATGTTGAAGTTAAATGTAATAGAGAAACTTAATTTAAGTTCAATAGTTCAACAGTTCAAATTACTGATTTGATTTAGATTTAAATGGGAAAATTATAAATCAGGTGTAATAGTCGTATTAGTGGATTGAGTTAAATCATTATATTTGGGAAAGGACAATTATTTGATTTTAGATAATATTTTTTATTAGAGAAATTAATTAATGTTTAAATGAATTATTTTGGAAAGAAGATATAGATGATGTGAAGTAGTATGTCTGAAATGACCAAGTATATAATTATTTTCATAATTACCAGTGATTGAGAAATTAAATATTAGTTTAAAACTCTCCTTATGTCGGAAAGGGACATTAGTAGATCAGATTTATTATGACAACAATCTATTGAATTTTATTGAATGAAGTGGATTTAGGAAATCCGAAGAAGATGTAGTTATGTTTAAATTGCTGGTTTAAAATGTTGTTTCTCATATTATTGAAAAAGCAATTAAAGGATTATGTTGGGTTTTAAAGTAGTCGAGGGAATTGAGTTAGTTATTAAGTTAGTATTTCTCTTTGCTACAACCGTTGAACCAATTGATTTGTATTAGTTTATTAATTTGTGAAGACAATTAGTATCTTTGTTTGTGAGATCTTTTGAAAAGAAAATGGATTTAGTATATCCAAAGGTAGATATTTCACTTGCGTCAGTGATTACTTCCTTCATGTTCTTGTATTAGCATTTGGGTTAAATATGTCTTTAGTTTGTTAAGAATTTCGGAAGGGGTTTAAATTTGGTGGGTGGTCGTATCATGTATCAACCTATTTGGAATGATGGAGTAAATGTCATATTTCAGTATTATTTATAATTAGGGAATTAAATACCTTGATTAAATTGTTTTTCCCTTGCCTGAAATAGGTGTTGTTTAATTAGTTTCCTTGCGTCATTAACTACTGATTTATATTAAGGAAGTGGATTTAAGGTATCCAAAGCTAGTTTATTCCATGCAAATGCTTGTGTGATTGATTCCTTTGTGTTCATATTTGAGGTAATGGGTTAAGTGTCATTGGTTGTAATTCTTCCAATGAACCCTAGAGTTTGGGAGTTGTTGTTTGTGAGGTCAACCTTTTGTTAGTTTCTTGGTTAGTACTTGAGGTTGTGTCAATGTTCTACCCGGTTTCCATGAACGGGGATACGTTGTACCTCCTGTGAAAGGAGTGGTTTATATGAATAGTGACTCCTTGTTAGGAGTGGTTTTGTTATGCTTATTTCCTCTAGTGTTGGAGAGGACTTGACTTATGTCTCCTCCTGGTGTTGGAGTGATCATCTTATCTGTTTGTTTGTCCTTGGGCTTCCCTTGGTATTGGTTTGAATCTGTGTTGTAAAGTTAAAAGGGACTTCCGTTAGGGGCTAGAGCTGGGAGAGGTAAACTGGGTAACCTTTGGAAGGAGTTTATTCGAGTGTCATCTAAAGCAATGTGATCCATGTCAGTATGTTATAGTATCCCTATAGTGGGTACTTGGTTGTTTGTGTATAGTTTTCCTAACATACCTAATCTGTTATGGTTGGAAGCAATGTAACCCTGTTAGAGTTGTACTTGGTGTACTTGTGATGTAATTGAGTTGTACGTGTGTGATCTTGAGTTGTACTCATGTGATTCGTGTGTTAGTTTGAATCAGTTTGGTCCCTACCTGTGTCTAGAGGTAGTTGGTCTTGTCATGGTACCTTGTTACTATCTCCTAGCACGGGGGGTGGGCCTTTGGGTTCCACTTGGTTGGGTGGTGTGCATCTCACTCCGTTGGCTTCCTTCTTGTTCGTGTTGACGAGGCTTCCAGTTGGAGAGCTCGTGGGATCCAGTCATCTTTATGCATTATTCATTTCAGCAAACTTGTTATTTGTTACCCCTCTTTGTTATTGAGGTGGAAATTGTAATATATACTCTTGCTTTTGGATTTACCTCATTCGGGGAATGAGTGTTGTAATCTTATTGTAAAAGAGATCTCATGGTATCTTTAATTTTCTTTGATGAGTTTATCTTGTATGGAATGTCTGTTTTATTCATTTCATAAGTAATTAAATGTTGTGATTTCATTTCGTTAATGTTATTTGTGGGTTATTAAGTAACCTCAGTCTCGTAACCTTAGAGGTTGTTGCAATGTGTAGCGAACTTGCATATTAATTATAGTTTTTAAAAAAAAATTAGTTCATTTTTTTAGTAGATTACAACTTCCTCTAGGGTTGTGTGATGGGGCGTTACACATGGTATTAGAGCCTCAGGTTCATACACTGGGTTCTCTGGGAACATTCGTGCCCACTGTGTTGTCTCTGTGAACTTGTTAGTGAAATTTTTATGTGATCACGTGTTCATGGCTTTTATGTTAGCATGACATACTCTGTGGAAAAGAGTAGCGTGAAGGTAACCTGATAAAAGGTTATGGTTGGAAAGTTTTGTTACGTATCTCATGAGTTAGGTATTGGATGCTCATATGGGATTTCATTTGTTGTTGTACCCTTGTAAATGTAATAAACCAGTAATTGTATCTTGTTTGTGAGTTTTGAATACCCCGTACTTGCTTTGTGTATCCATGCGATGGTGATACTTGGTACCCATCCTTGAGGAAAAGTTACACCTTGTTGTGGGAGTTACCCTACTATTAGGTATGTGTGCATGTTTGTTACTTGATTGAGGGCCAACCCAGGTGTGGTTGAAACTTATATAAAGAGTGACCAAGAGTATTTCTTCTTCTTTTGGTTCTCTAGATCCTCAATCCGTAAAGGGATAGTAGCCGCCTTAAGTTCTTTGGGTGGAGTGTGCAGCGTATGCATATCGTGACACAGAGCGTCTTAGCTCAACCAATTCCAAGGAAACTTAGTCACTACTTTCCCTTATAATGGATCATCATACTTGATCCATAAGTGTTAATATAATCCCCATAGATTTGAGTAGAGTAGCGTAGGTATGTTAGCTATGCCTGGACGTCCGAGGAGGCGTTGATCTGGCATAGTGAGTAAACCTCGTCTGTATGAGAGGTGAGACTTGAACCCCATAGTGATGTCATCGTATTGCATCATGTATTTTTACCATATCCTACTTGTGTTCCGACATGATGTACTAGATACGATGCCACACCCCACTCATGTTCCAACATAGTGATGGTGATGATGTCGTGTTACATGATGCCACGTGCTAAACACGTGAAGGCGCATTATGAGATTTTCTTTGATAGCCTACTTGTGCGATGAGCATTATGGGGCCTCGAGCACTTGTAGAGGGATACTCATGGTTGCCTTGACCATGTTGGTCGAGTAGCATATGAGTTGATCCTAGCCATGTATACCTCTGGCTTTGGCGATTACTTGCGTCTGCCTTCTCCACAAGGTATCGCTATGCGGGGAGTGTTCTGCGCATGCTTACTTCCGCGAAGCCACAGACATTCTGCCGTGCGGCATATGACCAGTACGTGCCTTGTTTCGGCTGGCATATGACTATGCTATGTGTGGACACAATGCAGGGTGTAGCCGAGGAGTACCCCTATGCCATGTGTTTGGCGTTTTCACTCCGCACCACATGAGGGACTATCGCAATAGTCAGACGTTGTTTCCTCCTTCCTCGTTGGTGGCTAGTATCTAGTCGCACAGTGTTGTACAGTGCAATTTTAAAGATTGTGAACTTTCTTTTGGTTATTGATGATTATTTAGCTGATTGTGAGGACCGACACTTTGTTATATTTGATTGTGAAGGTTTAGTCACCACTTGCATTCTTATTTTCTTATAACCCTGGTGGTTATATATTTGATTCAGTGTTGAAATTATGCGCATTATTGCCTTATTGTTGAAATTAAACTTTAATTTTCTTTTCTTTATGAACTTGGTGGCTAAGCTTGTTATCATTGTGTTTTCGATGTCAGTCATATGTTATATTGTGAATTCCTCTCCAAGGACGTATGAGACGAACTTGGTGAGTGTACACGAGGAAGTAGACGTAGGAAACCTAGAGGATGGGAGTATGGGAGGCTGTTATACAGCTAGACCCACTACTTACCTATGTGTGATGATTATCTCTTGGAGGCTAATCACCTTACACAACAAGAGACAAGTCATGGTGGTCTTGATTGGATGTTTTCACTTTATGTATGACCTAACACCATCAAGCCACTGATGGAGAGATATTATATGTGAGATGGTTTTGGCTCTTGGCTTATGGTTTTTGTGATCTGGATATTGGTCCTTGGTACATGGATCCTTCTATCATAGATTCTTATGCTGCTTTCTGGTGTCCGGATGGACCCTTGTGTAGCCTGGTGTTGATTTTCGGTGATGTGTATTGGTTCATTTTTGTATTATGTGTGTTAATCCAGGGTCTTATGTTTTGGAGACTTGGATTGGTGGTTGTTTCACCATGTCAGTTTGTATGGTTTAGTAGTGTTCTTGGCTCGAGTTGTTGTTGTTTTATGTTGAGGTTTGGAGTGGTTCAGTTTGGAACCCTTGACCTTGTGTGATTGTATGGAGTTGCACTAGGTGTTTTGCAGGCTTCCAGGAGTAAGCCTGACCCTAGGGGGGGAGGATGTAAGACCCCTCCATTTTGCTCCTTGGACCGAGCAGTGTCCTGTTGGTTATGTTGTGTTACCTGTTAGTGCTTGGACTGTGGTACTCAATTTCTAATTGATCATTGTCTGCATAATGATGTGCTTCTTATACTTTGATGTGGTGGTATATTATTCAGATGTTATCATTATGACATGCTTAGATTAGCATAGCAAATATTTGAATTAATGATGTTTATGTTTGGATTATATTATTGATGTTAGATTCATCAGTTGGTAGTACTGTATGGGTGAAGGGGACAAGATTGCATCACTCGCTTGCGAGTGCCCTGCGATTTTGTGATTCCCTCTTCACGGTGTGTTTTCTATGATGCAGATATACATGTATGATATTTATTGTTCGCAGGTTGACAGGTACAAGACACTAACTCCACCTGGTTTCACAGGTCTGAGCATGTCCATTGCCAACGACAGTTGATTGGGAGATAGTAGCTAGGTTTCCTGTGTCAAGCCATCACCCTAGTCTTGTGTGTGTCGTCGGTTTTGTCGGGTTTTGTTGAATTAAATATTATTGTTCTCTTGCTTTGATCTTATTATATTGCAAGTTAGAAAATTTAAATAAATGACTATGTGGTTAAATTGTTGAATTAATTAATCCGATTATATTGTGCAAGATGTTATTTTATTTATGGATTAATTTAATGTAATTAATAAAATAATTAAATCTTGGATTTGATTTATTTTATTAATTTATTTAAATTAATTATGTCAAAATGAAGTTATTTATGCACTTTGGTTATTATAGTTTTTCTTGAATTAAAATTAAATTGAAAATTTAAGAAAGTGTTATTTTATGTATGGATTAATTTAATGTAATTAATAAAATAATTAAATCTTGGATTAAGGATAATATATTTTTATATCATGATTAATTAATTTATAGATGATTTATTTTCAAAAGAGTTGTAGATATTTTTTAAATGATTTATTTTAAATTGAGGGAGTAAAGGTTATTTAATTATTATTAATTGCAAATAAGGGAGAATTAAATACTTGATCCTAGGTTATATCAAAATTAACAGAATTAAGATGATATAGTTTGGAACAGAATAAAGTGGGTTAACATAATTTGTTAATAGATGAATTATTAGATTTTTAAATATTTAGTTGTGTCATTTATTTTAATATATGTGTATAGATTTTTAAATACATATATATTAAAATATAGTTTTAAATGATGTTGAAGTTAAATGTAATAGAGAAACTTAATTTAAGTTCAATAGTTCAACAGTTCAAATTACTGATTTGATTTAGATTTAAATGGGAAAATTATAAATCAGGTGTAATAGTTGTATTAGTGGATTGAGTTAAAACATTCTATTTGGGAAAGGACAATTATTTGATTTCAGATAATATTTTTTATTAGAGAAATTAATTAATGTTTAAATGAATTATTTCGGAAAGAAGATATAGATGATGTGAAGTAGTATGTCTGAAATGACCAAGTATATAATTATTTTCATAATTACTAGTGATTGAGAAATTAAATATTAGTTTAAAACTCTCCTTATGCCGGAAAGGGACATTAGTAAATCAGATTTATTATGACAACAATCTATTGAATTTTATTGAATGAAGTGGATTTAGGAAATCCGAAGAAGATGTAGTTATATTTAAATTGCTGGTTTAAAATGTTGTTTTTCGTATTATTGAAAAAGCAATTAAAGGATTATGTTGGGTTTTAAAGTAGTCGAGGGAATTGAGTTAGTTATTAAGTTAGTATTTCTCTTTGCTACAACCGTTGAACCAATTGATTTGTATTAGTTTATTAATCTGTGAAGACAATTAGTATCTTTGTTTATGAGATCTTTTGAAAAGAAAATGGATTTAGTATATCCAAAGGTAGATATTTCACTTGCATTAGTGATTACTTCCTTCGTGTTCTTGTATTAGCATTTGGGTTAAATATGTCTTTAGTTTGTTAAGAATTTCGGAAGGGGTTTAAATTTGGTGGGTGGTCGTATCATGTATCAACCTATTTGGAATGATGGATTAAATGTCATATTTCAGTATTATTTATAATTAGGGAATTAAATACCTTGATTAAATTGTTTTTCCCTTGCCTGAAAGAGGCATTGTTTAATTAGTTTCCTTGCGTCATTAACTACTAATTTATATTAAGGAAGTGGATTTAAGGTATCCAAAGCTAGTTTATTCCACACAAATGCTTGTGTGATTGATTCCTTTGTGTTCATGTTTGAGGTAATGGGTTAAGTGTCGTTGGTTGTAAGTCTTCCAGTGAACCCTAGAGTTTGGGAGTTGTTGTTTGTGAGGTCAACCTTTTGTTAGTTTCTTGGTTAGTACTTGAGGTTGTGTCAATGTTCTACCCAGTTTCCATGAATGGGGATACGTTGTACCTCCTGTGAAAGGAGTGGTTTATATGAATAGTGACTCCTTGTTAGGAGTGGTTTTGTTATGCTTATTTCCTCCAATGTTGGAGAGGACTTGACTTATGTCTCCTCCTGGTGTTGGAGTGATCGTCTTATCTGTTTGTTTGTCCTTGGGCTTCCCTTGGTATTGGTTTGAATCTGTGTTGTAAAGTGAAAAGTGACTTCCATTAGGGGCAAAGCCAGAAGAGGTAAACTGGGTAACCTTTGGAAGGAGTTTATTCGAGTGTCATCTAAAGCAATGTGATCCATGTCAGTGATGTTATAGTATCCCTGTAGTGGGTACTTGGTTGTTTGTGTATGGTTTTCCTAACATACCTGATCTGTTATGGTTGGAAGCAATGTAACCCTGTTAGAGTTGTACTTGGTGTACTTGTGATGTAATTGAGTTGTACGTGTGTGATCTTGAGTTGTACTCGTGTGATTCATGTGTCAGTTTGAATCAGTTTGGTCCCTGCCTGTGTCTAGAGGTAGTTGGTCTTGTCATGGTACCTTGTTACTATCTCCTAGCACGGGGGGTGGGCCTTTGGGTTCCACTTGGTTGGGTGGTGTGCATCTCACTCCGTTGGCTTCCTTCTTGTTCGTGTTGACGAGGCTTCCAGTTGGAGAGCTCATGGGATCCAGTCATCTTTATGCATTATTCATTTTAGCAAACTTGTTATTTGTTACCCCTCTTTGTTATTGAGGTGGAAATTTTAATATATACTCTTGCTTTTGGATTTACCTCATTCGGGGAATGAGTGTTGTAATCTTATTGTAAAAGAGATCTCATGGTATCTTTAATTTTCTTTGATGAGTTTATCTTGTATGGAATGTCTGTGTTATTCATTTCATAAGTAATTAAATGTTGTGGTTTCTTTTTGTTAATGTTGTTTGTGGGTTATTAAGTATCCTCAGTCTTGTAACCTTAGAGGTTGTTGCAATGTGTAGCAAACTTGCATATTAATTATACTTTTTTAAAAAAAAATTAGTTCATTTGTTTAGTAGATTGCAACTTCCTCTAGGGTTGCGTGACGGGGCGTTACAGTAATGGCTCTAAGATGTTGAACAATTTTAAAGTGTCACTCTTTATATAAATAAAAATCTCCCAATTCTTAAAGAGACATGAAATCGGATCAAGTTGTAGCACTAAAAACATTTATGATTTATCTAATTGATTATGTAAACCATAGATACTATTTTTACCCTTATTTTCCCCTCAAGACTGATTTTCTTGCTTTCCAATAATATAATGCTACTCTTGACCCAAGGAAAAATATTAGGTCTTATACTTCCCAACCTTGTATTCCTAATCCTTTGAAATAGTTGTTACCCACAAAACATGGAAAATATCAAGGGAATATCAATTTTTAGAAACAGCATTAAACCTAGATATGAATTTCTTATGATATATATGATCACAAAGAAGCTATGTGGGCTGCTTATAATTCATATAATAATAAACTAGTTAAGAATAAATGAACAAACATCAAGCCATATGTAATACTAGCAAATAAAAATATAATTATTTCTTCAGCCCAAATAAATTATGAAGTCTAATTTCACAGATTTAAAACCCACCACCAATAGTAAACTTCAAATATATTATTTTTCTATTTATCTTTTGGGATAGGCTAATGGTTCTAATATGTTGAAAATTTTCAAAGTGTCCCTCTTTATATAAATAAATATATCTCAATTATTAAAGGGACATGAAATGGGATTAGGTTGTTCACACTGAAAACGTTTATAATTTATCTAACTGAATACTTAAACCATAGATATTGTTTTTACCCTTAACTGATACTTCCCATGCTTACTTTGGAGTTCTTGCACCTATGACTAGCAATTTAATTCATGCCAATCAAATTTTACATCTTATTCATACTTATGTCATGCCAATATGACAACATTGCCTTATGCACAGTATATAGATCATTCAATGAAAACATGTTTTTCATCTAATTTTTCAATGCTATTCTATGCCCACCATTTTAATATGGTATCAAAATAGGGAGATGCAAGAGGGGAGACACTATAAAGAAAACTAAGAAGAGGAAGTAGAGAGAAAAGGTTCACACTATCAAAGACCCATAAGATAGACCCAATAAGACAAAATATAGCCTATCAACTAAACAAACAACCATAAGACAAACCCAAAAATATGAGTTTATCACAATAAATTTATTCCATTCAACCTCAAATCCCAAATAGAAAATTCAAAACTCAAAGCACCTTTGCCACAAGACAAGTTGATCAATGAGCACAAAAACCTTATCATATTCATCAGCCTCTGTAAGCTTGCTTTCCCAAGTGTAAATGATCAAATTCATAACCAGACCAACCACCAACCCCATGAGCCTTGAATCTATAGCCTCTTCTAGCTCACCATACAAATTGACCCCTTCATTTTCATTTTCTTTCCCCTTTGTTTTCATCACAGATGCCCAAACATCCTTTTTGGTCATGTTGGAGCCTTCCATTTTGGAAATAATGGAATATGCTTCCATTGAAACTTTTGGTGATGTGCGAATGACTTCTAGGCTATAGCTGCAATTTTCCTTCAATGTTCAGATTTCGTTTTGTGTGGTGTTGATCTATACTCCTTGGAGTGGAGAGGAGAAACCCTTCCTTGGGAAGGATAGAGGCGGGAAATGTTTTATGTGCCTTAATTGTAATGAAATTTTTAAGTGTTGGGGAAGAGGGAAATTATCAATTCATGTGACTAATTATTTAGTTGTGTTTTTTAATCAAAAATCAAATTAGTCATTTATTTATTCATTTATAGTTGTGTTGCAAAAAAATAGTAGAATTTAATCATTTTTAGTTGTTGTGACAAATTTTTAGTCACCTAGTCATTTATTTTCCAAATTCTACTAGTGTTAGATACCTACCCTCTTGTTGCATGTGTTTTCATTGATGTCAACGAAGTTGTAGTATGCAAGGTTGTGGAAGGATGCATGTGATGCAACAAAATTGATGATTAGAAGTGTTGTGAAGTATTGGACATAATGATGAATGTCATGAGCATGTTTTATATTTTTCTATTGCATCTCTTGTTGCTCTTGAATAGGTGAGTTTTTTTATAAATAAGTTTTGGTTTCTTCATGTTGATATGGTGTTGTGAATGTTGTATTCACTATCCCTTGATGTAAATCATTGAAAAAGATATGGAAGAAAGTATGGAAGGTTTTCATGCAGTCATTGGCTCAAGAAGTTATATAGAAGAAGCTCAAGAGAATGATCTAAATTCCTACACATTTGAATATATGGCCTTGTGGTTTGGAATTTAGTTAGATATGGGTGTGAAGTACACATGTTCTGATTTTCAAAGCATATATAAATTACCACAAAATTTTCCAGAGCTAGCAAAGTGAATATTGTGTTGTTGTAATCATGAAGGATCCAAGGAATGCTCTATATTTCTTCACATTTGAATATATGATCTTGTGGTTTTAAGAATAAGTTAAAATTATTTGCATGTTCTCTCATTTTAATTTTCAGGTGTTGAGGTGTACTCCAAGTATGGTTTTCAATGTTCTATCTCATAATTATATTCTCTGTGTGTGCAAGATATATTGGGTTAGTGTTTTTTTTCTTGTGCTAACATAATGTAGCGTGAATTTATGAAATGGGTGTATAAGAATGATTTTTAATATCATATAATGCTTGTAAAGTGGTGTTATCTGGTCTCTCCAGTACCACTTTTAGTCTAGAGTTAATGCATGGAAGGTTAAGTGTTTGTGGAATTTTTTTTAAGTGTGTGCTAGCATGGAGGTGTGTGTCAAGGTAAAATAGGTCTCTATTATCTCCTAGTTTGGACCAAATTTGATTCCATTTTACCACGAATGTTTTGTTTGAAGCCAGATTATTATAGCTATTGCATGTTTCATGTTTCATCTTGGCCAACAAGGAGGAACGTTTTTAAGCTTGTGGATGATATTAATGGAAGATCAAGTTTGTTGCAAAGGGGGTGAGTGTGTATGAGTATGTGAGGAGGAATTTATGAGTATATATTTGAGAAATTGTATTGAAGGAAATGATCTAAAGGTAGCAGAGGTTGTTGAAAAAAGGTGTTGAAGATATATGCTAGTGTGAATAGTGTTGCGTTGGTGATTAATCAACAATTTTTTTCAAGTGTGTTGTTTTGAGGTTGTAGCCTCCTTCTGTAAGTGTTGCAATTTGTAGGGAGTCATAAAATTCCTTTGGTTGAAGCCATTAAACTATGTTTTAGGGAGTTGTAGCTTCCTTTGGGTCATAGCCCATAAAACTTGATTTAAATCTTGTTTTATTTGTGAGGCTAGATTTGGATAGCAACTCTAAGTAGCTTACTCATCATGATTTTGACCTTGTAGGGTTTTCCATGTTAGTTTGGTTTTATGGGTATTCTTGTGATTTTGAATTACATTTGATACTTTATCTATTTGAGGCAGTAAGAATTTTTGTTTGATAAAGTTGAATTGGATAATTAATGGGATATACTAATTCATCCCACTCTCAATATATCATCGTGTTCTAACAATTGGTATTGAAGTTGAGTTCCTTGGTGCATCCTAATAGATGAAGGTAGATATTGGAGTAGAACATATGTCTCCAGAAACCCCATTTTTGAGGAGTTCTAGGAGCAAAATATTATGTTTGGATTCCATGCATCTCACAAAATTCATCATATTTTTTGAAGGTAAATTCTCCACCTTTGTCTAATCAAACACTTAATTATTCTTTATACAGATGGCGATGACAAGGAGCGAGAACCGTAGTGGAGGGGTTTTTTTGAATGTTGAAGGTGATTCGGGTGATGGTGAAGATGATCTAGATGGTGATGAAGAATCTCACTTCCTGCCTCCATGTGGTTAGTCCTTGGGTCTTCAGGTAGGTTGGTGACCGATGCTTTGGAGTGGTCTCTTCTTGGGCTGAGATTTGGCAATGACAAGGGCTAGGAGGAGGGCGGGATGAAGCGGTTTTTTATCTATAGACCTTAAAGATATTACTTTTTTTGTTGAGGGAGACTCGAATGACAATGTTGGTAGAGATATTGGTGCTCCCATTGGGTGCTCTTTGGTGGGTGTTTCCACTATGGAGGCTGCATCCATTGCTTGGATTTGTGGTGGCTTTTTGTGTCTGGAGCGTAGTTTCCTTGTGCAGTGGTTGCGATGGATTAGCCTTTGTGGTGTGGTTCTTGAACTAGATGGTGCTTGGCATCTGGTGCTCATAGCTGCCTACTTGGTAGTGGGTGTGGTTAGGTTTTGCTAAGGTTTTCTGGCTGCAAAATGGGATTTTTTCATTCCTATTGGGCGTAATAGGAGGGCTTGGTGATTTTTCTTGTTGGTCTATTATTATTTTGGCTTCTTCTTGGCTTCCTTTCATGTTTGCCTACTATTTTTTGGGTGACTTTGTTTTGGGGGTATTTAGTCTTGGAGTGTTGTGGGTTATTTTTGCCCCCTCTGTGGAGTGGTAGGGTTTCCCTCTAGGTAATTTTTGGGAGTTTTGGCTCATCTTTGGTTTTGACTGATGTGTTGGGGTTGCTTAGTGTTCTTTCTTTTTGGCCCTACTCTTGAGTTTCTTCCTATTTGGGACCCCTTGTTCCTCTTGGGGGGTGGGTGTTCTTGGTCATTCTAAGTTTGCGACTCTACCTTTCGTGGTCTCTTGGAATTTGGTTCTTTCTATTGATGAGCCCTTTGTGGCCTTGTAATCTTTGGCTGAATTTTTGTTGTGTCTTGTACTCTCTGGTTGAGTGTTTTTGGTCCCTTTGTGCTGAGGATGTTGTTTTCTCTCTTACCCCCCAGGTGGCTGATGCTAGGGTCTATGGTCTTCTCTTGGACTAAGCTACTTCATGTCTATATACTATTGGCTCAATTTTTTTGGCCTTTTGTGAAGGATGAGGTTTGTTCTTGGGAAGAGTTGTTTCATAATTATATTTTGATGGATCAATGTTGGTGCTCTTTTTTGGTGATTCTGATGAGGGTTGTGTTCTTGGTGTTGGTTTTGGTACTAAGGTTACTAAAGGAGCACTTGTTCATGCATCCTGTTGTTGTGATGGCTATCTCCTTAGACCCTATGGAGGTGGGTTCTTTTCCTTTTGAGGTGGAATTGGATGGAGATGGTTTTTGGGTCCCTTAATTGTAGATCCTACGGAGGTGGCCACTTCTCTTATGGAGGTGGAGGGTGAGGGGGCTGGAGTTTACAAGTTGTTGTGGACTTGTTGAGCGGGTTTTCTTGTCCACTGTAATGCCCCACCTTGCAACCCTATAGGAAGTTGCAATTAACATCATAAGCGAACCAATTTTTTTTTTTTAAAGTGCATTTAACATACACATTCACTTAGTAATTAACAACAACCTCTAAGGCTACAAGGTTAGGATTACTTAAACCCACACATACATATTACATAAAACCATAGCATTATGAACCTTATGATATAAACATCATACATCATAAGAATACCACATAACATAAGAAGATAATCAACCAAGATACAATCTCATAAACATTATCTTGATCCAATAGATACATCATTCATTCCCAGAATGAGGCAATAGTACTCAAGGTTACAATTACATACTTCCACCTCATAAACATAAGAGGGATAAAATAACTTATACAAGTTAAAATATTACAATGCAAGAAATTACAACACGAACCACGAGTTGTCCATCTGGATGTCTCGCCACCAAGTACTGAAGATAGATGGGGACCCAACGGTTTTGATGCATGTTCCACCCTACCAATGTGGTACCCGAAGGCCCACCCCCCATGCTAGGAGATAGTAACAAAGTAACATGGACTAAGATCTACAACCACTAACCAAAGGCAGACTCATACTAACTCATACTGTTATAACCAACCAAATGAATTAACAAGTACAACTCATTCACCATACAAATACGAATCAAGTACAACTCAAGTACAATACAAGTACAAATAAAATACAATACAAGTACAACTCCAACATCACTGACATAGGTCACATTGCTTCCATACATAATAATAATCAAGTATACTCACAGAACCATACACATAAAACAATTAACAACAGTTGTCATAGATAGAGTGTCATCGCAAGGTTTGTCATGAGATCTCCTCTGGGCATTCTTCATAGGCTCCGGCACAAGTAATCCTGGTGGCCTCAACCGAATCCCGGCACTCATACTCACTCATGCGGAATCAACTACCTCTCGCAAGAACTAGATAGTTGATCTTGCCATTCCAGGCCTTCTCACTCATCCCAAGTCTAAACAAGCCCTTGTGTCTATGAGTGAGGATTAAATTATCTTGATTAATGTGAAGTTAGTCCTAATCTTCTAAGTACATTATTTTAATTATCACTTGTTTAAATCACTCCTGAAGGTTATCTAGTTTACCTCTTTGGGCTTTGGCACCTAACAGAAGCCACTCTTCTATTCGACAACACACATCCAAACAATCCACCAAGGAAACCACAAGTGCATACCAACTAGGCATCATAATCCACTCCAACACAAGGAGGATACAAATAATAGAAACTCACTCCAAAAATCTTGGAGGAAACAACACATAGTCCACTCCTTTCACAGGAGGTACAAAAGATCTCACTCCAAACATCTTGGAGGCAACAACACATAGTCTACTCCTTTCACAGGAGGTACAAAAGATGAAACCACATAACAAGGTCACTCCATACAAGGAGACATGGATCCCATAATCCGCTCCTAAACCAAGGAGGTGCAAACATCCCCGTTCATGAAAATCGGGTAAAACTGAACATGCACTACTCAAGGGAAAACAACTAGATGGCATAAAGATTCAACAACCCTTATCCTCTAAGTTCTTCTGGAAGACTTATAATTTAGGACTAACACTAAATCCCAAAACCAACAATGCAACTTGACAACATAGCAACAAAAGCATTCAAGTCATCAATCAAATCTAATATTTGGATTTCCTAAATCCATACTCATTCAATAGGTAGTGTAGAAAAGTCAAAGTCATGATAACTAGATCATCTAAAATAATCATAACCCCTATTTCCCTTTTCATTATTGAAAATCTAAAACAATTAAACTTACTTCCCTTTACTGAATATAGAGAATTAAATCCTTTAAGAAAGTCATGAGGAAGATACTACTTTTGGATATACTAAATCCATATCTTTTTCATAATCCAATCACAATGATTCAATTAATCTAAATAGAAATTAATAAATAACATAATTGATTGCCTCATCAATAAAACAACTTCTTAATTTACTTTTAAATCGACACAAATCCATGCAAGTAAACTATTTCCATTTCCTAACCAACTCTTACTTCTCATTCAATTTTCTATTTAAAACATTCAATCACTTTAATATAATAGCATATTGTTTCTCTATCCAATTTCCATATACACTAATCAATCCATTTTTAAATCTCTATTCAATAATACATTGCATACATCTTATAAAAATGAAATACGATAATGAATTTACCCTTAACATATTTTACATGCTCCATATTATATATACACCAAACATATATATTAATAAACTCAATTATATAGATTCTTTAATATTCCAATCACAACGATTAATTTATTCTATGGAAATAAAACCTAATAACTATTTGCTTTTTTCAATAAAGATAGTTCCTAAATTTACTTCTAATGCAAACTAACACTATTGCAAACAATCTTTTCAATTTTCTATCCGGAATCTATGTCTCTTCAACTATCTATTTAAAACATGCAATTTCATCAATGTACAAAAATATCTTTTGGCTTATCTCTTTGACTACGCATTCAAAACTTATCTTTTAAATTCTTCATGCAAAACTAAATCACACACACTTAAATAAAACAAGGTAAATACTGATTGAAAATACTTATGGATATATATATACATCTCAATATATTTTCTTCAATCATATTAACAAAATAACCATTTCCTTTTTAAATCAAGTAATTATTTCTATCAAAAAAATATCTTTCTCTATACATTTTCTACACATACTAATTATCTCTTTTAAAACACTAATAATACCCAATTTGCAAACAATAGAATAAAATAAGATAAAATATTATTTATTCTTTCAAATGGATATATACCTTCACTATATATATACTAAATATAAATTAATATATTTAAATATATTTAATCATTAACATATCTTCTATCCTTTGCAAAATATCAAATTGATTAATTCAAAATAAAATATCCTTTATCATCAATATTTCAAAATATAAATATATTTTTCCAATTAAATCAAATTAATAATTGGACCTTTTACATATGGATTTAAATTCCACAATTCAATTTTAAATTATGCATTCTTTAAATCAAATATTTAACTCCTTCAATTAAACTTTAACATGCCATTTTAAAATAAACAATAATTTTCCCATATGTTTATAATTTTAATTCCACTAATCAAATATACAAATTTTATTTAAAATAATATAAATAAATATAATACTTTAGTATTATAAATTATAATATAAAATATTATTAAATAATATTTTAATATTATAATAACAATACCTAAAATATTAATATTTATAAATATCAATTTATTATTATTTTATTTTCAGAACAGCCATGGGAAAATATCATAATAGCAATCTCATGTTTCAAGCATAATTCAAAAACTACGATCTGGGTATTTGCGATTTTTGGACAGAGGTAAGAAAACTTCAAAATGCAAAAACCCTTTAAATTCTTGGAAACTTAGTTTGTAAAAGTGAAGTTATAGGTGACGCAATTAGACCATTTTACCATGAAAATATAACTATACTGCAGATTTTAAGATCCGTTTTTTAATAATAAACAGAGGGCTTTATTTTCTAAAATAATTCTAAATGCATTGTTCAATCTCTATGTTTGATTTCAATAACAATAAAATCAATTTCTCCAAATAATTTAAATTCAACTAAGGTTTTCACAATTTTCACTTAAGAATTTTCACAAGCAAAGGCTGTAAATTTGTTTAATTCTTTTCTTCTAATATCAAATTTATTTTCTGAAACAAATTTAACAAACAAATCTTTAATCATTACTATTTTAAAGAAAACAAACAAGAACAATAAAACACAAAGAGGAAAACCTGGTACAAGAAGCTACAGGAAGAGATGAATTTCTGATGCAAGCCTCCTCCAAAGATTTCCTGAATTTTCTTCAATCTTCCAATGAATCCAATCCAAAATCCAACAAATGCATACAATCTTTCCTTCAATCAATTTTACAATCAAACTTTCTTCAAACCCTTGTGCCAATTTTCCAAAATTTCTTCCCTGCTGTAAAAATGTATTTTTCTAAAAACTTTCTTGCCCTAAAATTAAAACATATCCTCTTATAAATCAAAAATACCTAATACAACCCTAATTCACATTACATGCAAATTAGATATTTCAATTTCACTTTTCAAAAACCCACTTTCAATTTAAAATGCAATTTCAAATAATCAATTTCCAAAGTTGCAACCAATTTCCCAAATAAACATTTAATTACAATTTCTAATTTAATTCTCACACGTTGGAATTAAATTCCAAAATCAATTCTAATTCTTTTATTTCCTTTCATTCTCTTGCATCACATTTAATTAATTAATTTAATTATTTAATAACTAAATTCAACCCCTTGGATCAAATTTAATTAATTAAATAAACTAAATATAATTAATTAATTTAAGTATAACCTTTTATCCACATTGCATTATTTAAATTAAATAACCATCAACATGATTTAAATGCAATTATTTTAAATATCTATTTCCAACTCAAGAATGCTTCAGAATTAAATAACATCAAAGCAAGATAGACAATGACTCGACACACACAACTGATGATGCACTAAGGCTAGGGTATAGACTTGACACATGTTACCTAGCTACTATCTCCCGTTCAACTTAACCGTTGGATCGACATGCTCAAACCTGTGAAACTAGGTGGAGTCGATGTCATGTACCTGCAATCCTGCAACCAAGTAAACAACATCATACGATATATCCAACATATAATACACACCATGAAGACGGATTACGGATTCGCAAGGCGCTCGCAAGCGAATGATGCGGAACCGTCCTCTTCACCAATACACTCATCGAAACTGACACTTCCATCATAATCCAGTAATCTCATAATAACATCTTATGTTAAACTCTACAACAACATTAATCTATAATGCATGTGAAACAATAATCAGATAACTACATCCCACAATAATAGTTGTCGCTCAATAGTAGCGATCAAAACATCATAACAAAATGTATCCAGTATCAAGGTAACTGTAACCAAACATAACATAAAACAACTTGAGCAAGAAGCAAAATGGAGGGGTATTACATCCACTAGAGGGGATCTCCCTCCTTTACAGGTGGAGGCTAAGTCATTTTCTTGGTACCAAATGCTTTTGTGCTACAGGGTTGTTGATTTCTTTCTCGGGTTCCTATGGGTTGTTGAGCTCTCTTACCCCACTTTTATTGTGGGTTTGCTAGAGATGTTGGTGTTTTTTATTATGGGGTGGATGGTGTTTTACACCATTAAGGTGGTTATTTCCTTTGGCTTTGGGGTGATTTCCATGAGTGGCTGGAGTGCTAATTTCTAGAAGACGTAGGTGGGTTATTTGTATGTTTATGGGTTTCTAGTCCTGAATAATAGGGTTTCTAATCCCGGTTAAAATTAGGTTGTGTAAGGGTTTTTGGCCCTTTTTTTTTTATTGAAAACGTATAGTCTTTTTTATCTTGTAGAGGTTGTTGTGGTGCTACTGCTAGTTTTTGGTATATCATAAGTGAAACTTTCTTTCCTTTGTATTGGGTTTTGGGCCCCATCAAAACCCATTTTTTACCTCTAATCAAAACACTTAATTATTCTTTTGGTCTCATTTTCAACCATCACCTTAAATGATGTAAACTTCTCAAAGTATTATGATTTCTCCTAAATAGAAAGGCAATCCAATTAATTCTAGAATAATTATCAATAAGCATCATGAAGTACTTGTCACCTTGAATGCTCTTTTTCCTCATTGGTCTACATAGATTTGTATAAATTAAATCCAATGGTTTTTTTGTAGAATATTCCTTAGTAGGAAATATGGTCTTCATTTTCTTTCTCTCATGACATGGTTTTTACATCTAGTATATGAAGTATTCTTGATATTTGGAATATCTCTTACCATTCCTTTTGAGCTAATCCTCACAAATCATCAAATTTGATATGTTCCAACCTTTTGTGTGAAATTCAACTCTCTTCTCTTTGTATGGAAAGATATTTTTTCCCATTCAACGCATTGAGATGATACACATCACTATCAATCTTGGTTCCTTCTACAACTAGCTCACCATTACCAATCTTTCTGATTTCACAACCTTTGGCAGTGAATGAGAGATTGAAACCTTTATCACACATTTAAATTACACTTAGTAAGTTGTGTTTCAATCATTCTACATATAGGAAATCATAGGTTTTTTTATTTCCACCATCAAGGCTCAAAGTACCCTTACCATTAATCTTAGCAAATGAATTATTACAAAGAGTTACAAAACTTCCATCAAACTTCTTGAAGTGCATGAACTTTCTCTTATCTCCAATAAAATGAATTGAATATCCACTATCAGTGATCCATAGATTCTTCTCTTTCTGAGAATGTAATGCAGTCTAAGCCACCATAGATATCTCTGATTTTTGTCCTTCTAATTTCTTCCAAACCCTTCTGATTTCACCATTTTGACTTACTAAGGTATTTCCTTTACTATCCGGTATAGTGGGATTGATAAAATTGCTTCTACAATTTTTATCCCTATGCCCAAAATTGTTGCAAAGACATTTTTGCAAAAAAAATAATATGTTCTTGTCAAGATCTTCCTACAATTATAGACTTATGACCAAATTGATTGCAATTAAAACAATAACCCAAAAATAATGATTGAACCTAAAATTGTATCCTTGTCCTCTTGAATCATGTCTATTGGATCTTCTAATCTACCTATGCACTTGAGTGAAAGCATCTCCCACCATCTTTCTCTCCTTAGTTGTCACAACTTGTTCAAATTTTGAATTTCTAGATTCATTATCTTTTGGACTCTCACCAACTGATTTCATGGGCTTCTCAATCACCTTATTTTGTTGTATATCAGTAAAACCAAAATTTGGTTGTAATATGTGGTTATCTCTGAATTTATATCATTCGATGCAAGATCTCAGTGCTCTTTCCAAACTTTAAATTTAGTTGATTGTTTGTCTTTTATAGATCTCTTATTAATGACACAATCTTTTCCTCGAGTTTTTCACAATCCTTATCTCTTGTTAGCAACCTTTTGGTCATAAAATATTCAATCCTCTTTGCTTCTTCAACTTGAATCTTCAATTCAATAACCATTTTCTCTACCTTCTCGAGATTCTGAGATAATTTTTCTTTAACTTTCACTTCTTCAACAATTCACTTATTGAGTCTCTTGATTTATTTGCTAGTGCAAAAAAATTATTCCACAAGATCTACCTCATCATCTTCATCATTTTAATATTTCATTTCCACATAACCTTTAAAAGTCTATATATCCATTAATAGTGCATTTTCTCCTTCATTCTCAGAGGTGTCCTAGTCATCATCATTAGATGAATATTTTTCCTCATTGAAGAAGAAAATCTTTTGATTCTTCTAAAACTCTTTCCCTTTTGGAAATGACTTATTTAAATTATTTTGATCATCATTGTTAGAATATTTGTATGAACACTTAGCCATGAACTGTCTTACTTCACCATAGTTAAAACATTTGAAAGGAAACTTACCTTTATATTTCTTGGAACCCTCTGTAAATTTTTGAAAAAGTTTTCTTCCTCTAGATTTGACTCATATTCTAAATTTGGATCATCTTTCTTCTTGGATACTTTGAATTATGCCTCTTTCCTTGCATATTTGTCACTATCAATCCTCATTTCATAGGTATTCAAAATTCCATGTAGCTCATTCATAGTTAGTGTATTCAAATCTTTATCTTCTTAAACTGTAGAAACTTTAACATCAAATATTTGAGGAAGGGATATTACTTCCTTTTAATAATCATACCTTCTCTCATTTCTTCACCAAGACCTTTGATAGAGTTGACAACCTCGTCAACCTAGAGAAGAAATGTAGCAATGTTTTCCTCTTCCTTCATTTTTAGACTTTCAAATTGACCTCGGTACGTCTAAATATTTTATTTTTTGACCTTTTCATCTCCTTCATAAATGTTATGTATCTTAACCCAAATTTCCTTCTTTCTCCTACATTGTATAATCTTCACAAACTCAAAGTTAGATAAAACACATAAAATAACATTTCTTACCTTTGAATTATTCTCCCAAGATTTCTTTCATACCTGATCTCTTGGGGGGCTATCAGGAATTTCATAACCATCCACAATTGATTGAAAAAACTCAAACCCTAGGGCCATAAAATATGCTTTCATCCTTACACTCTAAAAAGCATAATTGGATCCATCAAAAAGTGGTGCCTTATTTGAAGACATAACTTCTTGGGAAATTGAATGTGCCATCCCTGATCTACCTCAAGTTGTTAATCTTTTACCATGGAACATTTTTCTAATACCATTTAATAGCACACAATATATTGAGAGGGGGGTGAATCAATATATTCCAATATCAACTTGTTTAAACATCAAATATCATTATTAACTTCTCCAAACATGAATTCTAAACAAAAAAGTAGCAATTATAGAATTCCTTAGTGATGAAGAAATTAAGAAATTACAGATGCACACATCCACATAAAGAACACTAGATATACATGGAAACCTAGAATGGGAAAAAACCATAGTGAGAAAAACTACTTGGAGCTATTATCAAAATCTAGCCTCATAAAAATAATATAAAATATTACAATGATTTGTAGGCACCAACCTATAGGAGACAAAAATCCTCTAACTTAAGAACTAAGCACAAAATCGAATATGAGGCATCAACCTCAATTGTAACAAGATATGAATCATGTGGAATTTCCAAAGTTAGACTTCACTATCAACCAAATCTGATTTTCTGCATAACACACACTCTCTCTCAATGAGTATAGAATATTTAATTTAATTCCCACACCTTGAATTTCACAACATCTATATCACAAGACACATATCGCCTTTAGGAGTGAACCTAGATCAACTATATATATGCATTATAATGATGATTTTATTCATATGTCGACCTAGAACATATTTATAATATCTATAAGATGGCCATTAACAATTTCTTAGCCAAATATGTAATAGGCCAAATCCATAAGCCCACACATTACTTTAGAAGAGGGAAAAAACTATGCATTACCCATCATTGAATCATGTGGCCCCAAAGAACATATCACATGTTGAATTATCACCATCCACAATTGGCCAAGATTAAACCCTAATTTAAAATGATATAATGAAAAGTGTAATTGGCTTTGTCCAAAAAATCAATTGCTTTACTATCGATGTAAGATAACATCATGCACTTCTTTCATGGAATTATGATGGTATTATTTTGCATTCATATGCTTCCACCAACTATTGCATTCTTCCCTTTTCTAGTGCATACACTTAGACATTATACATAATCAATCATTAAACATATATTTTAATTTTTCACTTGTAAGTTGCAAATTTCTAACTCAAATCTATAAAAAAAATTGGATTGTAATAAGATGATTAACTATACTTTACTTCCAAACCATGAGCCATAATATAATTTAATTGTGGTAGAATGCAAAGAAAATCATCATGATAGTACAACTGAGTGCACAACCTATTTCTGAGCATCCAACATCAAAAACATGTCACAGATACTACCAGACTAGCTTCAACAACTGGAAAAGATATAATATGATATTTCAATCATACTATAACATTCTCAAGAATGATAACATTAACATTCTACAAGTGATCACAAAAATTGTCACAATATTTTCATAACTCAAATGCTCAGACATTATATGATAGAACTAATTACATTTAATTTTCATTGATCTGTTGACCTATAATACCATTGTCACACCTTTGACATCAATTACAACATATTTTCAACACTTGGGATATATCTAGTCTAGCGTAAACCACCACATACATTAATATATCAATGAAACTGATGTATCTTCAAAATCATCATCAAAATTAGGACACATATCTAGACTCAACTTAGTACCAACTAGAAATGGAATACAAACTCACTTAAAGTCATGCATATTAAACCTTTACAAAATTATATCAACATACTAACTCTAACTTAACTAAATATTTATGTGGCCCTAATATCTATTGATTTCCATCCCAAGAATATATTATGCAGCCCCCAAGTTCTTCATATTGAATGTTCTAGAAATTTGTGTCTTGAGCTCCCTAATAATCACCTTTTTTTACCCATGAACAACATATCATCAACATAAAAGACAATAATTATAATTTTATTATCAATGATCTTAATATAAACACAATGATCCTCCTAACTCCTAAGAAAACCCAAATTCAATGAAAAACTATCAAACTTCTGGTACCACATCTTGGATGAACGTTTGAAACCCTAAAAAGATCTCTTCAAACCTCAAACCAATTGTTCTTTTATTTTCACAAAAAAACCATTAGGCTATCACATATAAATTTCCTCCTTAAGATCCCCATGCAAAAAATTAGTTTATGTTGAATATCCAAGATACTGAGGTTGAATCAATATCTTCTTAAACTTATTGAACAAACATCATCCAATTACTTCAATGCATATAATAGTAAATAACTAACAAAACATGAAACCACACATTACATGAACACTAGAATTGTACATGGAAAACTCAATGAGGGAAAAACCACAGTGAGGATTAGCTCACTATATATAGTAGTTCCAAAATTGGATACAAAAGAGGCTCACTGCCAAATACAAGAGCTCACTATTTACAAGTAGGACTCATTGTCCAAAAAGAGAGGCTCACTACCTACAAAGGATTATAAAATAGAAATGGCTTCACATCTAGAATACGAATTGGTAAGAGTGCACCTAACAAGTGTTGATTCAGTTCCTTTGATGCTCAATGAAAAAAATTCACACACTTCATATTTTATTTTATCTCTATTCCCTAATACTTCTTCCAATCTCAAAACTATCTAGTATACATACCTGACTTATCTGCAAGCATCAATTAGGTATACCTAATAGGATGTAATCTTTATTTATCAAAAAATACTAACTATCAGCTCCAAGTTAGTATAGAACTTCTCCATAATAATTCAGCCATGTAGTATGCTATATCATGTCCACTTGGACCTTAGAATAGGTTGCTCTTCTATTCACAACACAAATTAATCCATTATACCACCAACTATTTATTAGGTTGGCCATGGATAGACCTAATAACAAAATGTAACACCGGAGCAAAGCCAACTCACCATACGAGCATATGACCACACACAATTGCATACTTACAAGATTCCAACATTCATAAACCATTTCCCAAAATCGCGAATAGTGATGATCACTGAAGAGGAATTATGGACCAAAATACAAGACCAAAAATACCCGAGGATGTAAACCTGTTCTTTATACCGGTTCAGAGTACTAGATCAAACTGACACCTTCACCGAAATGGTGACATCAATGACAACATAGAGTATAATCTTCTTCATTCTTCCAACAATCTCAGCCTTTGTCATTGATGGCAACATGTGCCAAAAACCCTCACACAGTTCTTCATTCTTTTCATTCCAAATCTCTCCAAATCTCTCCTCCTTTGACATCAATGGCAAAGGGTGACCAAAAAATAGGATGTAAATGTATGTACATGGTGACATTGTATTCTCAAAATTCCAAAAACTCCAACACTTCCAAAAAGACTTTCAAAAACTCCCCCTATGTTCAACAATTCAATTCTTGTTTTTTTTTCATATTTCTTTTCATTTTTCTCCTCCTTTTTCATCAAAGGAAAGAGACAAAAATTTGGACATTTAGAAACTCAAGTAAAAATAACACTTTACACCTGAAACACTTTCTTGTATCTCTCTCTCACAGTTGGAGAATCCTCTTCCAAGAAAGCACTGTAAAATCCATTTGGGTACACATGTTGTCCAACAGAGCCAACAACGTGAATGAGGATGACCAATCCATAGACGAGCATTGGTGTTCGCAATCTTCTACATCATAGATTATTCCAAAGAGATGATCCAACCAGACCTCAACAATTTCTTTAACAAGCCAGAAAATTCTCACCACATCTTCCCTTTGTCTCTGAACAGTCAACAATTCCACTTGCAATTCCCCATCTCTTATTGTTTTTTTTCCTTCTTTGCCTTTAAAGAAATCAAAATTATTTCCAGTGCTATTCATTTCAGATTCAATGACTTCAATTTTTCTTCTGAAATTGTCAACTATAGCAAGCCACTAGAGACAATACTTGTAAATGTCAGACATGTCTTTAATGCATTGTCTTGTCTCGCTAATGTTTTTGGATAGCTTCTTCTTAGCTTTGACACATATTTTCTCAACCATGGCTTTGAAATTATGTCCTTCTAGTCCTTCCAACAACATTCTCTCTTCAACAACTTCAACTAGATTATCTGGTAATGAATCAAAAACACTTAACATATCAATAACTTTCTTGAGTAGATACTCTACCAGAGCATCATCAATTTTATGTCTATCCACTAGAGAGTAGGCACTCCAAAATTCACCAATCTTGTTAATCTCACCTTTATCTAACATCATCCAAATATCATCTAGATTGGAAGATTTAGATCTGGGCAAGGACTCTCCTTCATTTTCCTTCGCTTCTAAAATAATGATGACATCTTCTGTGATAAATTCCCTCCTTTTAGATTCCATAGGGGAATCACCAATAACAACTTCCAATTCCTTTGTACTGAAGGATGAACCCTCCTCAAACCGACTAGACACCATCACATCAGAGCATAGATCCTTCTGCAAGGATAAGAAAAATAATTTTCAAGAACTTGCATTATCCTCCATACCTTCCAAATACTTGTAGACTTGTTTTCCAATAGGGACCCCAGACTCCCACTTAACATTCTCTTCTCCCAGTAGTGAGCTTAAAAAGTAAAATACCAAGCACATGAGTAAAGATCCAAAATGTAAAGGGTATCCATTGACCAAATACATTCATACATGCTCAATTATCTTTTCTAAATTAGACTACATAAGTCAAACTTCTTGTTCTCCTTTACCATCATGTGTGCAAGATATATGGTGATAGAAAAAGTGGAGCCTTCACAATTTCTGAAATAGATTTTGTAATAAATATCATACACAACATACCTTATGGTAGGGTTAACAATAGTATATATCAGCAAGGCTCGAGGATATTTGTTGATTCTAGTTAATTCCTCCACCTCTTTGTACTCCACTATTTTCTTTTCGGGGAGGTCACCAACATTGCACAACCCGGTAATAGCTTGAATTGCCTCCTTCATGATAGGGTAGGGTCTATCCAAAATAATGATGCCATTCCTGATTTGACTCAATAGGAACAAGATGGATTCTTTATCTACAAGCCAAGGAAATTATCCCCATAAATTGAAGACTAGGGTTTTTACATTCTGCAAGTCATTGGTCGTCAGCCCTAGTTCCATTTCATTCATTTTTTGATGATCAAATTCTTCCAATTCAACTCCTTTCAGCCTTAGTGGAATATTGCCACTCAATCCTTTATTAATAGTTTCCATTTTCATAGTTACCTTCTTCAAATTCTTCCTTGCACAACAAAAATTCTTCTCTTACCTTTCTTTTTGTAACCATGAGAGAAAACTTATGTCACTTGTTCTTGATTGTTCACAATGATTTCTCTAAATTACCTCAAAATCACTTCAAGATTGCTCCAATTCATTCTACGAATTCTTCAAATACACAAGTGATCAAAATGACTTATTATTTTTACTTTATACACCATCATGCTACCCTAATTTGCATTAAATGCACTACAATTCAAAAAGTTGATAAAAATGCTTCTTCATTGCACTAAGAAGCCCTAATTTTCTACACAAATGAATATGTTTTAACTTTCTCTTCCGATTTCTTTTGCATAACCTCTGACTATTCATTCCTTACAACATAGCCTCGTGCCAATGACTGAAACACCATATTTCTAGGGGGTTCAAACAATTTTCTGTTAAAGCTCCCCCTAAGACCATGTTAGGTCTAATTCCTTGAGGAATCATCTACACTGGATGAGGGTATAGACACATCTTTTGTCTCTTGTTCTTCTTTCTTCTTCCATATCTTGTTCATTTCTTGCTTAACCTATTCTTTGTCAATCTTCTTCACAGGTTCATTATCCTTTACCAGAGTAGACTGCTTTACCTTTTTACTTCTGCAAACTTTTGAAATATGTCCCAGTTTGGTGAAATTGTAATAGACAACATTTCTCTGATTTTTTTGTCACCCATTAATCATTGATCTACACTGATTTTCTTTGTGTCAAAAATTATTTCAAATATAGCAGTAGCCAACAAAATATTGATTCATTCTACCTCCATTAAACTAATTCATCATCTGAGTTCTGCATTCACTAGCTTTATGTCCAAATTTCTTGCATGCATAACATTATCCGGAAAAGGAACTAAAAAACTAATTCATCCCACTCCTAAACTCAATTGCCCTATGACAAAATTTATTGCATGAAAAACAAACACCATTGAAGGATGGATACCTTTGATCATTTGGTTGTCTGATAGGCGGTCTTCTAGCAAAGTTTCTTGGATTTCTCTTTTGCTTCCCTTTATCTTGAGTCTTTTGATCATCCATTGGATTTGAGTTCTACAAATTCTTAGAGTTTTCTTCGGCTTCATTCCCAAACCACATTTTTCTTTAGAAGGTATCTGACCTACAATCAATTCATCAAGCTTGGTGGAGCTTGTCTTGAAATTATCTTCACAGAGTTTTTCTTTTTTCCAGATCTACTTTCAGGTTTATCACTTCTTGTTCAAGCCTTAAGCATACATTAGACTTATTTTTGCACCACTATATTCAAACACTCTTCAATTCTCTCCTTTTCTTCCACTTGCGCCTTTAATCTGATAATCTCTTCATTTTCTTGTTTCAATTCCTCACTCACTTCTCTATGTCTTTCTTTGGATTTATTCAATTCCTCTTTGAATTTTCGGATGCATTCATTTGCCTCATCAAGATTTTCTTTCAAATATTTGTTTTCATTTTCAGCCTTTTCAAGATCTTCAAGAGAAGCCCAAAGCTCTTCTTTATCCATTTGTTCAATCTACAGAATCTTCCTCAAGTTGTTAGGCTTATTCAAAGGAACTAGAGCTCTGATACCAATTGTTTAATATCTAAGATATTGAGATGGGGGGTGAATCATTATCTTCTTAAAATTATTGAAAAAACATCATCCAATTACTTCAATGCATATACCAATAAATATAAGAAAATAATTAACAAAACATGAAACCACACATCACATGAACACTGGAATTTTATATGGAAAACCACGGTGAGGATTAGCTCACTATATATATTAGCTCAAAAACTGGATACAAAAGAGGCTCACTGTCAGATAGAAAAGCTCACTACTTACAAGTAGGACTGAGAGTCCAAACAAGGACTCACTATCCAAAAATAGAGGCTCATTACCTACAAAGTATTATAAAACATAAATGACTTCACAACTAGAATATGAACTGGTAAGAGTGAGCCTAACAAGTGATGACTCAATTCCTTTGATTCTTAAAAAATAGACTTCACACACCTCATCATTTTCACATACTTCACTTCACATTCAAACTATAATTCATATTTTCTTCAATCTCAAAACTATCCAATATATATACCTAACTTATCCACAAGCATCAATTAGGTCGACCTAATTGGATGCAATCTTTATTTATCAAAAAATGCTAACTATCGGCTCTAAGTTAGTACAAAACTTCTCCAAAAATAATTCAACCATGTAGTATGCTATATCATGTTAGCTTGGACCTTAGAATAGGTCACTCATCTATTTGCAACACAAATTAATCAATTATACCACCAACTATTTATTAGGTCGACCATGGATAGACCTAATAACAAAATGTAAAACCCAAGCAAAGACAACTTGTCATATGAGCATATGAGCACATAGAATTTCATACTTGGAAGCTTCCAACATTCATAAACCATTTCCCAAAACCGTGAACAACGATGATCATCAGAGAGTAATTGCGGACCAGAATACTAGACCAAAAATACCAGAGGATGTAAACTTTTTTTTCATATCGGTTCAGAGTATTGGATCAAATTGACACCTTGACCGACATGGTGACATCAATGATAATATAGAGTCTGATCTTCTTCATTCTTCCAATAGTTTAAACATTCATTTTCTCTATCTTGAATTCAAAAGGAAAAATAATAGATAATAGGAATAAAATTTAATCTAATTTAGCAACAAGAGAGAAAATTTCACCAAAATTAACTCCCTCTCTTTGGGAGTAGCCATTAGCCAACAATATGGCCTTGTGTCATTTTAACTAACCATCTGCACCAAATTTATTTTTAAATACCCACTTGAAACAATAGGATTCCTTCCTTTGGGAAAACTAATAAGATCTCAAGAGTCACAAATATCCAAATCCATCATCTCCTCTTATGTGGCTTGTAACCAAGACTCACTTTCCTCTAAAGAGAGAGCGTCCCTAAAAGATCTAGGTTCATTGTTAGTAATCAACAAAGAAAATACACAATAGAAACCAGGTGGGTTATGTCTATCAACTAGATTCCATTACCTTGTGGACCTCCTCAAGGTAGGATTAATGAGCTCAACCTATTCTTCTTCTTCTTATTATTAATTCTCATCTTGCACATTCTTTGAAATACTTGAACCCTCCTCTTCTTCTCCATCCTCATATCCATCTGATTGTTCTTCTAAATATGCATCTTCTTTCTTCTCAATATTTTTCTCAAAGTGCATTTTCTTTATTTTATCTTTCTCCTTTTATTTGTTCTTCTCTTGAGTAATATCCAAATTCCCCAAAAATCACATCTATAGAAAATATTATTTTTTAGGTTAGAGGATTCCAAATATTATAACCTTTTATATTCTCACCATAACCAAAAAATATGAAGTTATGTGATTTTGTATCCAATTTAGACCACTTCTCTTGAGGCACATGAAAAAAACACTCAGAATCAAAGACCCTTAAAGGTGAAACAAAAGGCTTTCTACCTATCCACTCTTCATAAGGAGTTCTATCAACAAGAGATAAACAAGGAGATATATTAATCGAATAACAATTAGTACCAACCACTTCGACCCAAAATCATCTATCAATCTCAATACCACTTAACATACTCCTAGATCATTTCATGAAGGTTTGGTTCATTCTTTCTACTAACCATTTTTTTGAGGAGTACAAGGAGTATTATTGTTTTGAACAATACTTGCATGCTTACAAAATGCATCAAAATAAGACCCTTAAAGGTGAAACAAAATGCTTTCTACCTATCCACTCTTCATAAGGAGTTATATCAATAAGAGCTAAAAAAGGAGATATATTAATCAAATAACAAGTAGTACCAACCACTTCGACCCAAAATCATCTATCAAGCTCAATACCAATCCAAGTGTATCTTGAGACATCACCAATCAATGAGACATAATATCAAAATTTACCCAAAGAGTCAACATCCATTGGTCCACAGACATTTAAATGAATGATCTCTAATAATCTATTTTCCTTATAAGTTCCACTAGAGAATTATGATCTATTTTGTTTACCAAACACAATGTTCACAAAAATAATTTTTACCAACAAAAAAATTGAACATAACATTAACCACCTTCTTATTTAGAATAGTATTAAGTCCTTTTTCACCAATGTGACCCAATCTATGGTGACACAACATACATGCATTTTCAATGTTAGTGATGTGGGGGCATCACATTTTTGGTGTGAAAATTTTGGTTTTTCTTCTTGGTTCTATTTTTGTTTTGTGCCTATGTTCTCCTATTGACAAGTGGATGTATGAGGGGGAAAAAAAATGCTTGCTTGTTCCTATCAAGATTTTTTTTGGTTTTTGATTAAATGAAAGAAAGGACAGTTATAGGGGAATGCCCAATTTTTGTGGAGTAGTTGACAGGGGAAAAGGGCGGCTAGGAAAGAAAGACCGAACCAAGAAAGACTTGTGGTTTTTCATTCTTTTTTCTGCTAGAGGTTGATGGATGGGAAATGAGAAAACATTATGTGGGTGAAGAGAGTAGACTAGTTGGTGTGAATAGTGAAAACTATTCTATGCTTGTAGGCAATCTATTTGAACAATTGTGATATTTGGTAATGAGGAAGAAACAAAAACAAAACATAAAGGGTTTAGAAGAATGAACAAAACTAGAGGGAAATAAAGATTGGAGAGGTGGTAGTGGATATCCTCTATTTGGTTTTACATAGATTGAAAAATTTCTCTCACATTTTTTTGCCTTGTGAATTTACTTGTCAACATTGATCAAATGAATTTGGAATATGAAGAAAACTTTTGAATGTTTATGGATTTGTTCTTTGTTGTTTAATTTACAATTGCTTGGATAGAGGTGGATGCTGATGTTTGATTTTTTCTAACTTGAAATTATGAGTTGATTGGGATTGAAGGACTAAGAAACGTCTACTTGGTGGAGTTGAATTATGTTGGTGAGTTGCAAATCTCTTATGAAATTTTCTTGCAAGTTCTCCATTTTTTCCTTTGTATTATTTTCTTTAAAACTAGAATGTTATTGGGGTTGTGCGAACTATCTGTTAGATAGGGAAAAATTTAAGAAACCTCCCCCTTGGCTAAGGTGTAAAATCCTAGCGAATCTTGTATTATTCCTGATAAAGATATTAATTTTATTGGCGATTTTTTTTTTTTTTGGAAAAAATAATCCCAATTGGTGAATCTTTTACAATCGCTAGAAGTTTGTGGAAAATCGTGGTGAATTGAAATTTTTTTTAAACGAATAAAATATTTTTCATTGGTGATTAAAACCTTTTTCAAGCTAGAAAAAAATTTATGTTGGCGAATTAACCCTGTTTTCAAAACAAAAAAAAATGTTGGTGAATAAAACCTTTTTTCAAAGCAAAACAATTATTTTCATTGGCGAATTAAACATAATCTCAAACTAATAAAAACAATTAGTGGTGAAATAAGCAAATATGCCAATAAAAACCAGTGTGGTTGGCGAAAATATCAAATTCTGGGACATATTTTTCGTACATTCAAATTCCTTCATAAAGAGTCTGGAATGTGAACAACTATCAACATATTTATTATTTCTGAAGCCAAATGTTAGTGCAAATTAATATAATCTATGATAGTTTGATGATTTTTTTATGGACGACTATAGTTACATTATGGAAGTAAAGCTTTGAAGCACTAGGCTTGTAAATTGAAACCTTCAAAATAACACTAGAACCATTAGATTTCTAGAAATCAATGGTTGAGATTTTATTACTTATTAAATCTTTTAGTTATAACAACCAAAATAATATTAAGCAATATGATCAGAACCATCGAAGGAACTATACCAAGGTGTGAAATATTAAGGAACTAGTGTTACTGAATCATTGATAAAAATTGGTGCAAAATATTAAGGAAATTCTAAAGGGGCCTCTTAAGCACATGTTTTTTTTTATAGTTAAATAACTGCTATATGGGGCAGCAGCCTGTATTAATCAAAAAGAGTTTATACATTCCATTTCCAGAAAACATTAAAAAACCAAATATTTAACAGACTAACATGGACATGTATAGAGTATGGACCATGAAAATTTAACAGACCAATGACCATCACATACCAAAATTACCTTCCATAGACACCAGATTATGCATTGCTACAACCAGCCTCGTTGGTCTTCTTGGCTTTGATTGCATTCAGAATCACCACACAATCACCACTGCAGGAACTATGGGTAGGATGGTTTGCTCATTCCTCCTAGCTTCTAGTGTCATTCACTACCCATTCTTCACCAATTCCCAGCTCCCAATCCTCCTCATCCAAAGACCACCTTTCCCCGTCGAGAGCTTCAGCCACCACAAATGCCTTCACCCAACTCTTTGACCAGTCTTTGAGAATGTCAACCACATGCAGAAGAAATTAAATACACTTGTCAATCTCCCCCCATTGGTTTTTGAGAGTTGCATGGTCCAACGAGCACACCAAGGGAAAATTTCATACCAGGAATTCATTCCCATGACCCTTGTAGTAGTGCAACGACAGAGGAGTCATGAAATTTTCTTCGATATTTTCCAACCTAGAGTGTTGAAAAATCATTTGGCATAGCTTCTTCCCTCGAGCTTTTGAGACACCCATGTACATGAGTATTTCCAAAAACATGGCGGGTATTTCTAAATTTCCCCTGAACACTCTTCACCACCTGGAGCACCAATGGTTGCCTGGACACCATTATCCCTTTCAGTCATTTCTCAATTATTTTACCATAGAAAGCATTCTACTACTTCGTGGAATTTAAAATCAAAGGAGCCTCCATTTCCCCTTGGTGTTTCTCAAGATCACTAAATGAATTTGAGAAAAATGAGCACAACAACCCCTATTTGTAGCAAAATCTCCTGTAGCCTTATGGTGACCGTACCAAGATTCAAGTGGTGAATTAAATTTTTGTTTTAAAAGAAGGACCACCTAGGAAGAATGTTTTACACAAAGGATGTATAGACCAAACAAGGATGAATTATCAACCTTATAAAATAATTTATAATAGTGTGAAGGATATTCCATATCTGTAGCCATATTTTTTTGCAAATCAATCTAACCATGACTGTTCGATGAATATTCGATTGAAGGTTGTAGTTGCATTTCAAAAGTAAATATCTGAAGCACTAGACTTGTGAATTGAAACCTTCAGAATAACACTAGAACCATTAGATGTAGAAATGTGGTGAGATCAAGGCTCATTGCTCATCACTCATTTTATCTTTTCAATGCCTCGATGTTGTACATTTCATTTAATTGAAATTCTTAATATTTTTGAAGAAAGTGTTGTTGTCATACTACTAGTGCTGGCAGTGGTGACGATTAATTCCATATGTGATATGAACATCTGAATCAATTTCTTGGACAACTCATAGCTTTAATGAAACAAGATTTTTAATGATTTCATATTGTTTGAGTTGCACTGGTGATTTTGAAATCTTGTCAGCTTGAGTTATAGTTTGCATGTATCCATATGTCAATCAAATTAAAGATTTAACTATACACGAATCATGATTATCATTATACCCAGGCTGGTAGTGATACTAGTGTCTGGTGGCCCATAAATAGGGATAGTGAATAGTGGATAGTGTCATAAGGGTTTTCATTTTCTAGGGTTAATAAGGATTCAGGAAGAAGATGATGTGGTATTATTGGGGATACTGTAAATTCTCCTACCTACAGTTATGTAGTTATAGAGTAATTAGTAAAATATGAATTTCTTTTAAGTTCAGAATGGGTGGAATTGGAAAGAAGTTTATTTGGTTAACCTGACTTCTCAGACAGGTTTTGAACTAGGATGAGGAGCTCTGATGGAGATAAGTGCTATACTAGTGAATGGAAGCTACGTGCAAAATATGGGAGAATATTTTCTAATCCTCTTGTATCTTCACAACTCCCTATTCCCTAGTATGGTTCTCTTGGAAAGCCCCATGGATTTATTTTTAGAGACACATTTGTATTACATCTTTTGCATGACTCTGGTTCTCAAAGGGGATAAGTACATTTTATATCTTCATGGCTCCCATTTCCCCAAAATGATTTAAACTACCTTTCCCCCAGCATGGTCATAAAATCCACTAGTAGAAGCTTGGAATCATGCATTTATTTTCAGAGCCACATTTGTATTACGTTGTCACCAGCAGAAGCTTGGAATCATGCATTTATTTTTAGAGTTAAATTTGTAGTAAGTTGTCAGCAGCAGAAGCTTGGAAATTGGAATCAATTTGTAATCCATTGTAATGAGCAATAGCTTGGAATAAATTATTAAATTGTGTTTATGTAAAGTGACACACTAACATATGTTATTTATACAAAATAGGATCTTGCCTACTCTATAGCTACTCATCTTTAAAAAGATATGTAATAATGTGACATTGTAATTCAGTTGCAATAAAATAAATGGTTGTGTTGTGTTATTCTTCGTTATTCATTTAAACTTATAGTAAAGAGTTATTTTCTAAGTTCAGAACTTCAGTGTCTATTAATATATTCATTATCAATTTCTAATTTTCCATCAAATTGACAAAAAATATTATAAAGACTAAAATTTTTCGTTATTGATTTCTAATTTTTCGTTGACCTTCTCCCCCAATTTCCAATATCATTATTCATTTTTTTAAGTCCTTTGCAATGGTAAGTTAGTGGTTCCCTTTCCTTGATGTCAATCCTAGTTTAAAAAAACTTTAAAACACGCGTCATGTTTATTGTTTTAAGTTAATATCATAAGTTACTGAAGTTTCAACCGTTCGATGAAAATTTGATGTATGGTTTTAGTTGCATTCCAGAATCAAATGCATAGAGTGATAGGCTTGCAAACTCAAACCTATGGAATCAACCTATAACCGTTAGATTTAAAAGATCAATAGTTGAGAATATGCATTATGCAACTTGTAGACCTAAGAAGTTTCATTCACTTTAATGTTCCAATTTTGAGTTTTCGAGAAAAAAAGAATTTAAAGCACTTTGTACTACTAAGTGTCAAGTGAATTTTTTGTAAGTGAGAGGGTCAACACATGGGGATATATTTTTAAGTCCTTTGCAACATTAATTTACTGACCCCTTGTCCTTGATGGCAATCCTAGTGTGCAAAAGTTTAAAACAACTTTAAAACACATATGTCATGTTTATTGTTTTAAGTTAATATCATAAAATACACTAGTTTTAACCGTTGGATGAACATTTGATGTATGGTTGTAGTTGCATTCCATAATGAAATGCATAGAGTGATAGACTTGTGAACTTAAACCTCTAGAATCACCTTATAACCATTAGATTTAGAAAGATCAATGGTTAAAAATTTTCAACTTGTAGACCTAAGACATTTCATTCACTTTAATGTTCCAATTTTGAATTTTTGAGAAAAAAAACATTTAAAGAACTTTGTACTGCTAAGTGTCAAGTGATTTTTTTAAAGTGAGAGAGTCAGCACATAGGGAGATTTCAGTCTTCGCTCTTCAGATTGCTCATTGTAGTGCACCACCCTATTTTGGATTCCACAACTCCACTTCCAACAAAGACATTCTAGTTTTCACAACTCTTAACATTAATATTTTCAAGAGGCAGGACTCATAATCCAGGTAAGTGAAAGAATTCATGCGGCTACGTTTCATCGTTTGACATTTCTTAAAATCTTATCTTTCCAAACTTTGAATTTTGGGTTTAGAGACATAAGAATTAATAAAAATTAAGGAGGACTAATAGGTATTAGGGAATTCAAATTTCACAACTTCACATTGTATAATCATGTCTACCACCAGTACCACTAGAGCAATGTCTAATAAAAAAATACATTATGTAGAACTGCTTAAAACCTTGGATTTCACTAAAGGGTACCATGATATTTATGATCCTGAAATGTATGGTAGGTGTACCTCAGAACTTAGATTTCCATCTCATAGTAAGGATGCAAATCAAACACAAGTTAATAGTATCAGTGCATCATGGGTAATTAGATTAGGGTGCATGATGTTACATGAGGTTTTCCCTTGCCCAGAATTTTTTATGGTTTGTGCCCAAAATTATGATGATAACAAAAGAGCAATTGTTAATAAAGATAGAAAATAAGTATTGTTATCCATTAATGTAGAAGAACTTGGAGAAGTGTTGTGGTTTACAACCGAAGAATTTGGAGATGTCCACATTGACCTAGAAAAACTTGCTAGTGATTATGAAGCAGTGGAAGAAAGGGAGAAAATTTCTTTCTTAAATAAAATAGTTTAGGATAGAAAAAAATTGAAAGGTGATCATAATCCTCCTTATGATTTGGATATTTTTAAACCATGGGTTCAAGATACTATTTCCATGCTAGCATTTTTCCTCGGCCTGGATGGCAATTTGGAAGTGGGTGCAAGCCTCCTTGAAATGGTATTTAATATCCATTATGGTGTTCAACATGTCAAATATAATTTTATTCAACACATTGTAGAATCCATGCACAAAAAAATTTTAATGATTAAAGTAGGTTCCACCAAGAAATTTAGGTTCACAACCTACTTGTGCTATCTTTTTCTATTCAAATTTAGAGGAATGTTTCAGACCAACAAGCTTCACATTTAGCCCTATAGTAATGCTGAGGAAAATAAAATGGATCCAATATATGAATGGACCATTGAGATAAGGATGCATGATTCTCAAAGGAACTATAGTCATTTTGTAGACTAATTTTTGACTCCATTGCATCAAGTAATTACAAATACTTCAATGCCTAGATTGCCTATGTCATGTAGAAACTGCATTCAACTAGGAAAATAAATACAATTGGTTGATTGGTACTTAATGGTAGAATATAATGTGCTAAGATTTTATGGATTAGGAGTACAACCATATAAACTTCCAATACATGTGACATAAAAGGTTTTTGCATTGAAATATGTAAAGCAGGTGCAGACTACTGATTAACTACACTTTCTCAGTCAGCAAAAGAAGAACTTATTTCCTTCTTTACCTTTTTCATGTGGAAGATTCACATTCGAGAGAAAAGCATTTAGTGTGGTACATAATATTTTTTTTATTTTTTATTTTGATGCTATCTTTCACTGGTAGTATGATCCATGTGACATCATTAAATCAATGATTGTGGCCAATATGAATTTTGCAAGTAGAATTCAACATCAAAGTAAACCCTTGCTTGAAAACTTGAGAAACAAGGATTCTTGGGATGAGGTCAAAATAGCAATGGAGAAAAGTGTTTTTGAGAATGGTATTTATTTTGATCAATTGTTAGCAAAAATTATGGCATTGCACTGAAAGACAATCAAGACATACAACATTTTTTATGAAAAAAGTGATAAACCATCTAGTAGAGTAAAAATTCTAGGTTCTCTAGAGAAGGAAGTTACAAATAAAAAATGGCCATGATAAAAAAATTACTGCCTTTTGGTCTATGAGGAAGGAGCTAGATGATCCAAGAGCTCTTGCAGAGTATGGAGAAAATGAAGAAGATAAAGAGTTTAGAAAATTATGGAATATAGAGCATCCTGATGAACATGGAAACAAAGAAAGTTATTATGAATCTAATTATGATAGGGAAGAAGAAGAACAAAGCCATGTCAATTACAAACCATGTTTAAGTGAGGCTGCAAAAGAAGCATATACTTCAGTATATACTTCAAGAGCAAACATAGTTGAAAAAATGGGTTATGTAGGTGGTCCTTTGGGGTACCAAAGACAAGGCTCTTAGACAGTAACAAGTGTTGAGCATAGAAAACCAATTGATAAATCTGGCCTTGGGCTTGGAGGTGAAAAATTAGATCAAGGGCATACAAGTCAATTTGTTACAACTTATAATCCTCATCCTCATGGTCAGATACAATCACAACTAGGACATGCCCATGGTGGAGAGCTTAGTGCAACTAGCACTGCCATTGGTGGTGATGGTATGGGTAGTAGTACTAGAAGTGGTCAACATGTGCTACAATAACAAATTACACACAAGAGGAAAACAATACAAGATACCACAGAAACACCAAGTGATCAAGGAAAACAATAGAGGCAAAGGATTTTTATAGGTCCAAGTCACACTATCAGTGGATCCACCACAAAGGAGTTATTTCTAGGTGCTCCCCCACTACCAGTTAGTGTGGCTGCAACATCATTAGAAACTGCAAGTACTCCTATTCCTTCTCCATTCAAGCATTCCATTATTCCTATGTCCCCAGGTTATAATTTCATTAAAGATTTTAAAAAGAAATCAGACTTGTATAAAAAAGAAAAGAAACAACTGATGGAGAGTGTGTCTGTTGTAAATTCAGAGCTTGCAACAACCATGGTATTACCTAAATTTGACACAAATAAAGAAATCATGGAGTACACAATTTTTGTTCCCATAGTTCAAAATAAACCAACAAATTAGATGGATCAATCTGAATACTAGGTGACCAATTTTCAATTGGATTTTTCTGGCCTAAAAAATATTGACAAAATTAATGTATCAAAGAAGAAAAATGAGCTGGTGTACACATCATTTCTAAAGCAAGATGTAGAGAAGAAACGGTTGCAGACGCAAATAGAATAGTTACATGTAGACCTAGAAAATGAGAAAGAAAAGAGGAAACCAGTAGATAACAAGAGCAATGAAATAGAAAAAAGAATAAAAAAATATGCCTCTACATCAACAAGCAAAGAGGATAAACCAAATGAGAGAGAAGTTAATGACCTGAAGTGAAGGCTAGATGAGAGAAACAAGAAATATGATGAGGAAAAATCCACTTCAAAAAAATTAAGACAAAGCATTGTGAATGGAAATGCACAGTGGGAACAAAAATTGGAGAAACAGATAAAAACAAATGAAAGATTGGAGACAAAGCTGACAAAAGAAAAAGAAGAAATTAACTCTTGTCAAAATAAGTTATTTGCATTTTGTAGAGATACAATGAGCCATATGAAAAAAAGATCTAGGATGAAATAATGTAGAGGTTTGATAATTTGTGTGACATGTTTCAATGGATTGATGCTATCATACAACATTATAAGAAGCTCAACAAATATTTAGTGGACAACAAAAATGTGCTAGAATTAGAGAAATCTGCAAATCAAGTTATACAAAAAATATACAAAGACGGTGACAATGATTTGAAATCAAAAGGGATTACTAATCAGATTGATACCTCAATGAAGTTGTCATATATCATTGAAAAGTGTTCAAGAATGCGTGGAACAAAGGAATATTTGCATTTGGTTGCAAACAAGATGAAGGTGGTGGATGAAAAGGTAAGAAAATTCACAAGGCTTGGTTTTCTAGAGGCTTTTGACACAAGTGGCCAATTCATTGGAAAGGATGATTTCAGAAAGAAGATGGAGGGTGCAATGAAGATTGATTTGGACTAGTTTCCTCAGAACCCAAAATTAGATGTGGTGAACTATTTGGATTCCATCAGAACACTGATAATGTTGAATGCAACATTGATTGAATAATTCAAGACAGGTTCCACTTCCAATTACAATCATGAAATGTTAACAAAACTTCAAGTCAAACAACATCAGTTAAAAAAAATGGTAATTCCACCACCTAAAGAGTGGAAATTTCTAGAAAAGGTGATACAATGACTTGATTTTTAATTTTGAATCTTTGATAAAATGAGTTTCCAAGTTCCAACTCAGCTCTGTGCAGACTTGTCTTTGGGAATTGGCAATATTTGCATTTCCAATGCCTATATGTACTCCTTCATGTGAAAATCAATAAAAAATCTCAAACTCAGACTTTAGTAATGTGATGATGTTCAATTATCTAATTTATTTATTTTATCATTTGAAGAAAAATTTTGTGGTTTCAAATACGAGATACACATTAATGATTAAACAATTGCTTATGTTCATTATTGTATATGCTACTAATACTATTGTTAAAATTTTACTAAGCATTGAGTTGAGTGATGAATCACTGAGTACATGTTCAAGTTTTACTTTTAACACAATTAAAATATGAACTATAAGGTGATGAAATTTTAGCCTGCATGAACTTACATAATAACTAAAACATTTAACTGATCCTTTGGACCAGAGCCACAATTATAGTGTAATTCACAGTAAAGAACAATGAAAATCAATGAAACTAGTCTTTGACCAATATTTCATTAATAATTCATAACAAGTATCACAATTGGAGAGAAAATAGACTGAAAAGACTGTCATATTTGACACAAACATGCTAGTATAGGAGAAACCCACCTTCCAAAAGGTAGCTCATTAAAAGGAAAAATATCTTTAACTATTGCAACACTATATCCACCTTAGTAGTGATCCATGTCACCAGTCTGCACTTCGAGCTGGGAGAAGTATGTGTGTATTCAATTGTAACTTCTAAGGCCAGACCTGTACTATACTTGACCAAGTCACACTCTCCACCCTGGTGCTCATATCCCAAATTATTTAGTGAAGACACTTCTCCACAATTCAAATTCCTCTTCAGATGGCCACTTGAAATTAATAACCTCCTCTATCTTTTCTCTATATGGTGCATACTTTACCATCACCGAAGTAGACTCCTTATCAAAATAATTTAAGAAACTAATAACAAAGGATAGTTTCTCAATTGTATCATTTAACACACCAATATCGACATTCTTGCATATTTCATTTGTTTGGGTTGACATGATGTCATTCATTTGGTTCTTCCAAGCCTGCAAAGGCTTCACCTCATCATAGTTATGTTGGATATCTTGTAATGGTGTTAATTCTTCTTCATCATACTTGGCCTTTAATTCTTTGATTTTATTTTCAATAGGAGCCACATATCCTTGAAATTTTTTCTCAACAATCTCATTAAAAAATTGATAAGTTGGCATAACCCTAGGATACTTATCCTTCTGGTGCTTTACTCCTACCACCATGAACTTAAATTGCTCAATCCTGGGACTCCACTTATCCAACAATGGGGTGGCCAATTCTTTATCTCTTGGGAACAACATAATTTCTTGCAACATCAAAGTATAGTTTGCATGGACACTATTAAATTTTCCCCAAACCTTTCTATTCAAGTGTCTCAATACAACATCTAAAATTACCAAATTCCTCTTTAACATAGATTCTTGGACCTGTTGCAAAAATTCCTTGTAGAACTCAACCTTGTGGATTAGTTTCTCCCTTGAAAGACCTCCTCCCGAAGTACTTTCCTCATCAATTGCAATGGGATTTTGTCCCATATTATACGGAATGATTACTAAGGATTGTCCTTGTGAGGGAGGTTGAGGTTTCTCCCTTGGTGGGGTAGAAACCTTATGGATAGAGCTAGCCTATCCTTGAGATTTCCATGTCTCCATTTTCTACTTTAGTAATGCTAGCTCAGTTTCTAATTTTGCAACCCTTTCTTGACTCTTATTATAATCATTAATAAGATCATTATAGGGGCCCCTTAGAGTATCTCTATCCTTGGTCAAATCCTCAACAATTGCCTTGGTGAACTTGGCAACATTCACTATCATATCTGGTGCCTCTAATGCTGGAGTATCAATAACTCTTCTCACAACCAAGTGACCACTACAATCAGTTGGCTCTCCTACTACTGGTTTTCTAGATCCAGTAGACAATGACCATATATCCAAGCATCCCATTCCTCACTAAAGGCTGAGCCCTTGAGTGCCAGTATGGCTTCTTCCTTAGTTGGAAGAAGTGGCCTATTAGCCCTTCTTATTGTATCAAACACCATGAAATCAACAATATCCCATTCATGGAGTAATAAAACTCCACTCTTTTGTACCAATGCCCTTCCTTGCTCTGGTGTCATCTCCTTGAAGATTTTTCTCATTTCCTGCATGAAATTGGATTGGATAACCTTTTTTGGGAGCTTTGGTTTCAAACTCCTTTCTTGAGCTACCTTCTTAGCATACAATGGACCCTGTGCTCTCCACACAAAATCTCTAAATGCAATTTTGTAACAAAATAATCATCCCTTATGAACTCTTTGCAGGCCTCTATCCTCAAGTCGTCAGTGTTAGTTATCCCTCTTATTTCACCTTTCCCAAGCCTTACAATGATTTCTCCAGAACTTGATGCAACACCTTATGGAAAAGATGGCATTCCCTGCTACATATCATCAAGGGTCAACATAATCTCTTCATCATCTGATTCAAGATGATCCACCACTTTCGCCTTTTCAATCCTCTATCTTTTGGGAGATGGTGGTTGTGTTGGAGAAGGGGCTCTCAGGGGAGAGTCCAAATCAATGACAACAATGAGAAATTTCCTTCATGGTGAGGGCATTGGTTGCTCATGAGACATTATTCTAGACATTTTTGAGGCAACAAAATGGGGCCTGGTTTCTTTCTCATTTACAGTTTCCTTCTTCCTTTTATATACTCAAATCTTTGATGGAGGCTGATAAGAAGGCCTTTCCTCCAATCCTATTTTAGGATATTCCTCAATAGCCTATGACTTTCCTTTGCCTTCCACCATCTGTTCAGATTTCAAAACTCCCACCATGATATCAAAAATTTCCACAACATATGTGTCTTTATTCAACTCACCTTTGATATTTGGCATGGGATCATAAGCAGGGTTCTTTTCCTTCTTCTTGTTCATCATTTTAGTAAAAGAAATATACTTTTCTTTCCTTTCCTCCTACACCTACAAATCATGGATGTTTTTGATGATATCCTTAGGGAAAAAGAAGTTGTGAATAAAAATGTTAGTCCTATGATTTTCCTTCATTTGAGAAATGAAACCCTCTGGATCATGGTTCCTAGGGTGTACAGTGTGCAACCCATAAGGCTTAATCAATTTCCACAAATCTCTCCATCCTCCTTTTACCATGACAAAGTTAGCAAAAGCTGTACACTCAGGGAAGAAAAATCCCTTCTTTTGTTCTACTAGAAAGTGTACCATTTGGGAACCTCCCAACTATCTCATGATTTCTAAGAATCCAATTCTTAGAGGCACATCCCTTGGCAAAGCATACAGGTTGACATTAGTGCCATATACCCTGAAGATGGTTGTATTGTAGTAAGGGATGATATATCCCCAACTATGTGTCAAATTCAATTCAGGCCTCCTCTCCATTGGCCTTAAGAAATCATGAATTTTCTTTGGAATTCTGGGTGGATTATAAACCAAGGATCTTCTCAATTTGGACCCAAAAACATTATTAAGCACCACATAATAAAATTCATGATCATCCCTATCTAGAATTCTAGTCCAGTATTGGATAGGCATATCAATATCATCCTCTTTCTTTTTCAATTCCATATTCTACCCAAAAATATTTCTCCCTTATACAGAAACATGTGCATCAATAAAGAATACCATCTAAAACCAACCAGTGTTTTTCCCTAGTTTAGAGCTACCAAATTCTCATGCATTTTATCAGCTAGATAGGTTACAAAATCATATACCATATTGAAAGCTAGAATTTGGAGATGCACAACCATGTACATGAAGTCAGTAGACAAGGTAGTCTTTATACTAATTCCCAGAACCTGACACAAGGAACAAACTGTCTTCCTACAGTAGTTGCAAAAGTAATTTATTGGAAAAGATTCTAGCTCATTCTTGCAGATCACTATCTTCTTTTTATTCTTTCCCACTCCTGTGGTGGATAGCTAAGGATTCAAGAGAGAGGCCCTAAACAAACCCTTGGTATTTCTATATTATTCTTTGAAGGCTTGAATATCAATAGGAACCATATCCTTATTCCATTCATGTAGATCAAAAACTTCTACAATCTCCTCCTTGGTTATTCTAACCATTTCCATACCATTGTATGTCTTGAAAATTCTGGTCAAAAGATCATATCTCGTTGCAACATCCTTCAACAAGTCAACATCCAAATACACATTCGGTAACACCAGCTTGCCAAGGTATAACCTCCAAGGATTACACAAAGGAACAACCAAATTTTGGTTCCCAAACCAATTAGAAAATAATTGCCAACCTATGTATGGCACCTCAACATCTCAAATTGCACATTGTTTATTAGTTAATCCTTCTAAAACCTGGGGCCTGTAAAACAAAGCCTCTCCCTCAAGCTTCTTATTGGTGGAGGGTTTCAATATATCTATAACATCCTGAGAAAAGGACCGAGTGGAAGTTTCTGAGCTAGAACTTTGGTCTTTGGGCACCATTGCACAAGATAAATTAAAATTTGAGCTAGGGTTTTGGGGTATTGGAAATTCTATGGGAGTTTAACCTCTAGCTTGCAGCCTTAAACATAGTAGTTTCACAATTTAAAAGGTCTTGGCATTTATTTCTTGACAAGCTTTAAAACAATTTTAAAGAAAATAAACTAGTACGAGCTTTAAGACAAAGAAAAATGCAATCTATACTTTCTTTCCATAAATCAACAAGTCTTTCGAAAGAAAGAGAGTGTGGTGAATACGTTACTTATGGTTTTTCTTGTAGATAATTTTAATGGCAGTGATGCTAGACTTACAAAAAATTTGTCATGTCACTGGGTACCTAGGAATTCTTTCTCAATGCGGAATTAAACAAGGAAATAGCAATTCGAGAAACTTTTAGCATTAAATTTGGTGGCTCGGATTGAACTCCATCATTACTATTCACTTGTGTGAGAAAAAATGGCTATCATACAACATTTACCCACTTTGAATATCAGTCGTCGACCTCAATCCCATCAAGAAAGAACAAGTGGCTTAGATTGAGTCAAGATGGTTTGAAAATTCTACGTTCACCCACCAAATTCTTGGCGAATGAAAACTCAGCGACGAGACACCACCTTAGCGCAAGTGGGTCCCACTCCAAATTAATTTGTACATGACATTGGAATCCACATGTCACCATCTCGCACACCTTGTAGCATACTTAAATCCATTATTTTAATCATGTGAGGTTTGCGAGGGACGACCATGATCAATCTTCATCATTACATGATGGGCATTGCCATTGATTTGAATGCTTTATTAAAATTGTAGGAGAACAAGGACTAGGCCCCATGACCATAAGTTACATGTGGCAACATCTCATACACCTCACAACATATTTTTGATATCATTGATAACCCTTGCGAGGCTAGCAAAGAATGGTCAACATTCAACTTATCCATCTGACGGTCAAAAAACCTGCATATGTGATAATTGTTATTCATAAAAAAGGGGATTGACTAGGCATACGGGTTGAAACTCTTAAAGGATGGAATATTAGACATAGGTCTAATATTATGAAAATTAATCAACCCAATGTTAACTTTAAGCGAAGATTAAAACTAGGTCCCAAGGTGGAAAAGACTAATAGGCTAAGTAAAAGGGGCCAGTAACATGACATTAGAATCCAAGAGTCACCATCTCATACACCCCGCAACATCCTTAAAGCCATTATTTTAATCATGTGAGGTCTATGAGGGACGGCCATGATCAATCTTCATCTTTACATGATGAGCATTACCATTGATTTGACCACTTTATTAAAACCGCAGGAAAACAAGGAATAGACCCCATGATCATAGGTGACATGTGGCAACAACTCACACACCTCGCAGCTTATTTGTGACATCATCAATAATGCTTGTGAGGCCAATGAGGAACGGTCAAGATTCGTCTTAGCCTTTTGACGGTCAAAAAACCTACACATGTGATAATTGTTATTCATAAGAAAGGGGACCAACTAGGCATATGAGGTGCAACCCTTAAAGGATGGAATATTAGACATAGGTCTAATATTATGAAAATTGATTGACCCAACATTAACTTTAAGCAAAGATTAAAACTAGGTCCCAAGGTGGAAAATATTGACAAGCTAAGTAAAAAGGGCCAATAACATGAACGACGTAAAAGGCTCCAACCATGACTTATGCAACCAAAAACCTAGAACAATAGGTCAACGTAAGATTAGAATGTCTAGATCAAAATGAAACAAAGGACCCAAAGGAAAAGGTTTTTTCATGACCAAAATCCTAAACCCCAAAGCAAACTAGTGATGCCAAACACCAATGAAACTAGGAATGAGAAAAAATTTGGAAAATTTTGAGGGCTCCACCATGGCCCACATTACTACTTGATCATATCCATAAATAAATCGAAAACCCCATGGTAAAAACCCCTATTCTTGAAGCATATGAATCCACAACAGTTGAACACTCGAAAGAAAATAAGTAATAATGTGTAACCTTCTCCATTGTATTGATATTCAAATGATATGCATTATAAAAATAGTTTATTATATGAGATGGGTGGGTGAATTGGTGCAATCTATTATCTATCTTCATAATATTTTCTACTCTAAAGTCTAATTAAAAATGATGTGATGATCTCCTATTCGGGTCTTGATCTCTCTTATATATGAGAGGCAACAACCTACAATATGATGGAATACAATATAAAATATCATCAACTATAGTTTGGAATATGATTCATGAAGTGCAATATAGAATAAAATATCATGAAGTAAAATGAATCAATGATTCACAATTTATTTGAATATAGTATAAAATATCATCAACTATAGTTTGGAATATGATTCATGCAGTGCAATATAAAATAAGATATCATGAAGTGCAATGATTCACAATTTCAATGTTCATTGAATACAATATAAAATATCATCAACTACAGTTTGGAATTTGGAACAATGGAAACTGATTCATGAAGTGCAGTAAAAATACCTAAAACCTACTAATTATATTCCATTTCCCAAATGGAGTCAGGGTCCTCAAACTGATGCTCATCTTGAGATAAAGTAAAAGAGCTATCTCGATTTTGAGTCTACTCTTCACTTTCTTTAGCCCGTGTCTCAAATTCAATATTCATTGTGTGATTTGTGTCAATTTAAATATCATTGTCATATATCCCAATCCCACTACTACTACCAATGCCACTAGTACCAGTGATTGGAATTGGAGTGCCTGTGTTGCACAACCCGGTCCCTCTTCTTTCACATGTGGACCTCCAAATTGCGAGTTTCCTTTGAAAAGGATTTTTTTTTATATTATACGTAGTCTCTTTCATCCTCAAGCAATTTTCCAAATTCTTTTCCAATTTGTTTCTTAACTTTGATTTCAAAAACCCCAATGTACTGAAAACTATCTCATCCTCCATCGACCCCAATATCATTGTTTGACATAAATCAGCAAGTTTGAAATATTATGATATCGAACGACACAATATTTCACTCTAACCTAAGCTTGTCCAAACCTTTTTTATTGATCCTGGTTCAAAGGCCTTCTCCTTTCCCATGGATTTATACTCGTCCCTCATAGCTATTGCAAAACTCCTACATTGGGATCTAAGCTTATTTTAATTTAAAATTCCTTCTATTGTGTACTCATTGTATGTTACCTTTTTCAAAAATTGTTTGATCAATATTTTTACTTGATCATGAAAATATTTTAGGTTATCTCAGTTTACCCAAAATTGAGGATACACAATACCCATGGCTTCAAGTATTTCATGTTGAGGGAATCTTTCACGAATCTCTAAGGAAAGAGATTTTGCAATTTCCTTCAAATTATCACTAATAGATTTAAAAATTTCATTAAAATCTTCCTCATTAACAACTACTTCTCTACTAGAGTGCCTAAATGTCTTACAATGGTATGTTGGTCTCTCATATCCACGTACATAGATACATAAGTGCCTGCTTGCATTAAACTGTAAATAATTATCAGGATTATTCAAATCAGTAATTTTATGCCACATCAAATAATTCACACTTTCTTATGTTAGATCTAGATATAGATGTTCAAGGGTCAAACATGTAAGTTTACGTAGATTGGCATATTCATAAATATACATAGTTCTATCTTGGGATTTCTTCATAAGATTGTTCATTTCATCTAGCATGGGGAGAAGAATAGCTAAAGTCAAGAGTTTCTCTATATCGCTTAATCTATGTAATAGGTTAGGAGCTTTGTCTACTGTGTTGCAATGCTCGTACATCACTCCAATCAAGGATTGATATTCTAAAAGAACTTGTTGTGTTGGTCCATGTAGGGAGATCCATTTGGTATCAAAATCCTTGAGAAGCTTGTTTCTAGGTGTTATTCCCTTAGAAAAATGTTGAAATTCTTGGAACATTTGGGACTTCGATATATGTATGCGTAGATCTCATGAGCTAGATGTTCAAATTTTGATACTATGGGAAACTTGCTTACAATTTTGAATGCTAAATTCATTCTGTGGGCCATGCAGTGAATGCCAAGCATTTATGGTGCACAATTAGTTTGTATCTTTGTGCAAAGTCCGCTCCTTTGACCTTGCATCAGTGCAGCTCCATCAACTCCAACACACACCAAGTTTTTGGAAATTTTCAACTCATCCTTACTTGAAATTCCATTCAAATATTTCTTGACTAGTTCAAATAGATTTTGTGATGTTGAACTGTCCTTCATTTTATGAACACAAAGAAGATGAGCTTGGAAAACATGTTGTTCTATTGTATAAAAATGCACACAGACCCAAGAAGTATTGTCTACTACAGTAACTTCATCTAAAGATAATGCAATGAAATTTGACTCTTTTACTTTCTCCTTTAAATCTTCCCTTTCCACTATAGCAAGACTTTTTGCCCATTCCCATCCAGTGTTTACTGACCAATGTGAGAAGGGAAAGTGGGGAACACTCAAATAAGATAATAAATCAAAATATTCTTGGTAGTCTGTCATAGGATGCCCCCTAGAAAAAATATGAAAAAAAACACTCATCTAAATAGTTTTTGATAGATTTGTTGTTGCCATGGCTTTTCCAAAATGAGCCTCAAGTGTACCTTGAAATTTTTCAATCTTCGGCATTCTATGGTTATGCTCTTCATAATCCATGACATAATTAAAATGAAGACATTTTTCCTTTGATTTCCATTGTACGACTGATTGTTCCTTTCCGTCTATGATTTTTTTTCATAAAATTTATCGATATGATTTTCTATAGTGTCAATCTTTAGCTACAATGTCTTATCTCTTCCACATTTCCAAGTACAAATCTTACATTTGGCCTTTGTTTCCCTTTCAATATCATTTTCATTTGATACCCTCACTAGTAAAATGAATGGGTGCTTCGACAACCAATCAAGTCAATTATCTCATTCTGGCTAACTAGGGTATCCCTTGGAACATCTTCTACGGTATTGCCATCCTCATTTGATACATTTTGATTTAACTCAATGACAATCTCACCTTGAACTTCCTATGGTGGTGAGGTATTGTGAATTCCATCTTCAATAATATTTGGTGGAAGAGTTGATGGTGTAGCTCCACCTTGATTTGATGGATTAGAAGCTTTTCCAATTCCAAAGTAAGACTGTATGGTACCTCCACATTTTGGGAATTTTAATGGCCTCCTAGTATCTCAATTATCTTGAGAAGTCTTACCCTTTCTACTCGACATATTGATCTCTCACTTCGAATAAAATCTTGAAAAAATTTCTTCTTGTTTAAGGACAGACTGAAAAATAATATAGATCCCATTCCCTAGTCAAAATCATGTTTAAGACTGAAGCAAGAATGGAAAACAGATAAAAAAATCTTATTATTATAACTAATAACTAATAACAGTATGAAGAAATGATCACCCACCTTTAAGTCTAAATTTTCGGCTTTAGCTGACTTCTGAATCGAGAAGTAGAACCTCACAACCTAACAAAATGTGTAAGAATAAATAACAGTTTCAGTTGTATTTATATCAATCCATATTTTGTGAATTCCATGAGATTTTTAAATGGTATGTTAAAAATTTGGCAAATCTCGCATGCTTATACAATGATACTTTGTAATTTTCAAGGCGAAATGTGTCCTCAAGTGTAATTATTTTTAAATGTTATTGGCAAAATAGGTCATCATAAGAAACTTTTTATAAATTTTAATTGGTGAAATGGGTCTTCACAAGCAGCTATTTATAAATTTTAATTGGCGGAATGGGTCCTCATATAATGTTGTTTTAATAGTATTGGTGAATATGTAGGTGTTTTATGACATGATCTCAAGATTCCAGGAGAAAATATTAATCGGTCCATTGGAAATGCATAGTTTTTTATGGCGAATTTATTGCCTAAACATGCCTCATAAAAAAAACCACTGGAAAATGGACATGCATTGGACTGATATTTCTTAGAATCTAGGCGATTTGGACACCCTAATGGGTAAGGTAAATTCACCAATTTTGACTTTCCTGATTCCTAGAATTCGCTAATTGGCGAAGATTTACCACTAAATTTTTCCCTACTGGTAGACTTTCTATAGTTTCTTCTGGTGAATAATAGATTAGTTTTCCATTAATTAGTTGCATTGGAAGAGTTATTTAAAGTAGAGGAATAAAGTCTAAAAAATTGACTATCTGATATCCTTTAACTATCACCAAACTCCCTCTTACCAATTTGAAACCAAACTTATCAAATGTCACATGCATTCTAGAATCATTCAACTTAGACATTGAAAGTAAATTTCTTGGAAGTCTTGGAATATGTAAAACAATATGAAGGGTTTTAATCCTCCCATCACTAAAACATAACTTTACCTTTCTCATGTCAATAACCTTATTTTTTCTATTATCTCTAAGTAAAACATATCCCCTATCAAATTTTGTGTAATTAATAAACCATTCCTTATGAGGATTCATGTGGTAGGAGCAACCCAAATTGATAATCCAAGCATCATTACTAATGTAGTTAGTTTAAATAAAAAAATCAATCAAAATCATCATTAGAGGACTTTTCAATGAACGAATCAACATTCTTTTTTGTGTTCCTACATTACTTCTTCACATGCCTTCTTTTGCCACAATTCCATCACTTTACTCTACTCTTTCTTGGGGTTTTAGAACATCCTTTAGACTCATCCCTCCTTTCATCCCATTTAGGCCCTCTTTCTTTAAACCTATGTCACACATGCAAGGAATCTTGGGAGCCAACATTCATAGACTTTCTCCTCATCTCCTCTAGAATTAATATGGAAATCATAATGTCCATATTTGGCTTTACATTACCACTACTGATGATAATAATTATATTTCCCAAGATTTGGGAAAAGAATAATTAAATAAGATACATTTATCTTCATATTCTAATTTAAAATCTACCAATGCAAACTGACTTATAATCAACATAAAATAATTTAAATGTTTGTGAATTCAAATCTGAAAATAAGTGAAATGTAGAAAAAGTGGTACGGTGCTTTTGTATGATTTTAAGACATAGAGCACACCTAATTTCCAATTTGATTCAAGGATAACCCTAGAGATCTCAATGCAAAGGAGAAAGAGGTCTTGCAATAGGGTTATCCAAGGGGCTGAATATAAACTAATAAGAGTTTCACCACCAAGTAAGAACTTGGAAAGATAAATGCAATGTAAATTGTAATACTAAACCCTAATATGATGCAATGACTTATAAAATGACCTATAAAGTAAATGAAACAACATGGAAAGCTACAAGAAGGAGTGTGTGCATTTGAGAAGCTAAAGATGACTGATTGAAACTTTGAAATGCTAGAAAATCTAACTTTTTGACCTACTAGGACTCATTCCCCAATCTGGGCGAATCAGTCCAAGATTTGAATTTTTGCACATGAATTGGTTTAAGGGATAAGGGTATCTGAATCTACAAACAATTTTGGAAAACACCTATAATGGGACTCATTTGCCACTTTTGGTGAACCAATCCCATTTTGCTTTTTCAAGAATTTAAAGTTTAGATTCGTGCTCCAATATCTGCCCTTTCCTTCCAAACTGATTTTCGGATCTAAATATGAGAAAATACCTACAAAATAGAATATGGAATTAATTTTCTTATGAGGGTTTGCTTGAGTCAAACCCCTAGTTTGGTAATTAAAACTTGATGTTAATAATTGAACTTGAATGTAAATGTGAACATAGATCCTAGTCTTAAGTGTGTCTAAGACTAGGAAATCTGAAATGCAATGCAACCCTATTCTAATGTGCAAGAATGAGATGGATGAATGAAAATATGAAAATGAATGACTCACTTTGAGAGACCTCTAATCACCCTTATGAGCCTCAATAATTCTTGTACCTTCCTTAGGCTGAAAGTAGAGTGATAATGGAGGATGGAATCACTTAGGAAACCAGTCCTTAGGCTTGGCTTGATAGCTAGTTGCATCTCCCCAACCTAGAATCCATCATGATTCACCATAGACAACCATGATCAACCCTTGAAAATTCTATATATTGAATGAAAGTGAGCTTGAAGACCTACAAAAACACTTTAATTTTGCTCCAAGACTTCAACTTTGCTTGCTTTGGAAACTTGAATGCTCTTGTAAAAGAATACTTGAAGATTCTTGATGTTTATCTCTTGGATTTTCTCTTGAAAATGCTTGCTTAGATAAGAAAAATGACTTAGAAGCTTGCTTATATAGGCATTAACACCTAATTTAATATTATTTAGATCTTAAAGGCCGACATCAACCTAAAATTTGAATTAAAATGGTGATTTTCCTACTCAAAACTTTAAAAGGCACCAAATGGGACTCATTCACCCAAGGTGGCAAATGGGTCCCACCTAGGGGGACTCATTCGCCCAAGGTGGTGAATGAGTCCCACCCTAGATTTTGAGGTGGATTTTCATGATTTTTGATTTTTTAAATGATTTTTTGGGTTTTTAGCTAAAATAAGCCTCGAGATCTAAAATAATAGGTCTTAGGGGCCTATTAATGATGATTTAAAGGGGTAGTTAATGCAAAGGTACTAAAATAGGTCTAGATTACATGAAAAATTGCCCTATCTCTAAGAAGGGGGTCAATTTATGTCATTACATCTATCCCCCACTTTAGTGCCCATATGACTCTACATGCATATGAAAGATAAAGGAATCCCAACAAGAAACTTTATTTCATAAAAGGATACTCGTATAGGTTCATTCACAACACAAGAGAATGAAGCCCCCATTGTAGCTATCTACAAAACCACAATGTTAGGAACTGAATCCTACAACATGAATTTTCTAGTTATCTAAAAGTCCTCTTATCTAGCTTATAGAAATTGAAATCGATGGTAGATGTATGCCCCTCCTTGATTTTCCTTTCTTTATAGAGGTGGAATCAAGGTAGCAGTCTAACCACATTGAATAAGGTAGGTCATATCATAGGGTATTTGTGAGTACCATACCACATAACGATAGACATTTTATGAGGACGAGAGTAGAATCACAATTCCAATGCAACAAATGGCATCTAAATTGGAGCTCTCTAACACCCATTACGTTGATTTGAATGAAAGACAATTTTTAACCCTAATATAGTAAAAACCCTAAATTTAGCTTATATAAGAGTAAAAAATGAAGTGAATTCTAACTATTTTTTTATTTACCTTCTTGTAGCTTGAGTGTGGAGAAGATTGATTGTAGATGTTGATCCAACGAGATTATGTGTATATGAGACTAGACATCCTACAATATCAAGTAGCCTGTGGTGAGCATTATCATCAGGTGAGTTGTTTTTTCTACCTTAGCTTTGTCTTTACTTATTCATTTTATTATTTGTATTCATTTCTAGGTTAATATATGGCCTTGAAAGAAATTTTTGCAAAGTGTCCCTTTTTTTTGCAAAGTATCCCCTTTTTCATAAAGTGTCATGTTACTTCATGAAGTGTCCCAAAAGGTGTCTAAAGTGTCTACGACCCTTAGAAGAGTACACTAGAAAAAATTTAGTACACTTTCTTGATTGGTTTATGTAAATATTTAATATTTTGGAATGCTTATAGGATACATTTTTTCATTTTTTGTTAGATTCCTACCATTCATCGCAATGTCTGGGTGACTGATAAATTAGTCACCTTCGAAACCTAGCCCCCACTCTTTTAGCAGAGGAAACATAGATTTTACAAACTATGAGATTGTATTGGGCATACCTCATGCGCCCATGAGGTACCAAGATCCTATGTTGATGGCACTACGAAAGCGGTGGAATGCAAACACATCCATGTTCCATCTTCCCACCGATGAGATAATTGTTATGCTAGAGGATGTACATCACATACTCCAATTTATGATTCAAGGTGAGAGGGTACGTTTCCTATTAGAGAGGTCATTTTAGGAGATGAAATACGATAGGCAATATTTCCTTGGAGGACCATTTAATTATGGTATGGTGAAGCCACAAATCGATCTAGGATGCTGCTATATTCATGTGGCCCCCTAGTGTGGATTATGTTGTTCACAATAGCACTAGTGCTCATCCCTAATGATTGGGGAGAATATTTAGAGGGAGGAATAGTACACATGATTGAAAGGATGGTAGAGCATAGGACCGTGTACGCCTTGGGATGCAAAATCCTAGTGCATTCATATTATGATCTTGGGCGATTTTTATTTTAGAAGATCAATAGTATGGTACATTGTACATTGTTGTATTTGTGGTTCCTGGAGAATATCACGTATGCCAGACCGATAGGATTTCCATGTGCATCAGCCCTACGGTATCCTCAAGCATTCAACTATCCACTACGATGACTATGGTAGTATGGTTACTTACATTTTTGGAGAGTCCAATTCGATCGAGTGGATGAGGGGAGATCATTTGGAGATGTTACCAGTTTATGCTATAGTGGTCGGATGATACTTGGAAAATGAGGAGATTATAGATGGACATGATTACATAGTATGACCTTTCTACTATGATTTCATCATGTGACAATCTGGATAGGTCCAGATAGCACCCAAGGCATGACCCTTTTTTAGGAGATCAGTATGAAGTGCTCAGAGACCCGATGATTCTAGATGATTCACTATCAATGATGTCATCTATAGTGACTCTGATAATGATGATCTTGATATGCCTCCTTTCTCCAATGCTAATGATGTTGGTACCATAGATTCCTATGAGGAGTGGTGGTTAGCAATATAGGCGGCTCCCATATTCTCTATGGATGAGTTGATAGGTGATGCAGGGCCACTCCCAAATCAATGAAACAAGGAGGATGACAAGGTTGAGGAGATATGCTACAAGGCTATAGACATATTAAAAAATGTGATAGATGAGGAGTATGATGAGGCTACAAATATTGACTATGATGGCCATGAGGAGAAGGATGAGGACAAGGAGGATGAGGATGAGGATGAGGATAAGGAGCAACTGATGAGTGAGGGTGGTGAGACAACAGATGAGGGTCAAGTGGGCCATGAGTGGGGAGATCCATCTCCCATTCATGCTACTAGATCACTACCAATAGTTTTAGCAGGCACTAGCACCCACAACCATGGAGAGGCTAGCACATCCTCCATGCCCCCTTCACATGATGAGGTTATCTTCACATAGCCTACCAGAGAGCTAGGTGACGATATTTTATTTACTCTCATGCTTTATGTTTTAATTTTATGTCCATATATATATCATGATGTGTACTGATTATATTTATGGTTTCTATCTTGTAGGAGTTGGGGGAGATCTTCATGATCTCTATCATCAAGTGGTTGTTGAGATAGTTCCCCCATCATTCTATGAGGAGGCCATTGATACAAATTAAGTGCCTCCACCCATTACAGATAAGAATCTAGAGCTATTTGGGATGTACATTAGAGTGCGGGAAACATATGGGAGTATCACGAGGTGCATCCATCAATCTAAGGCTTATGAGAATTAACAGTCATCGCAAACCCTAGCAGATTTTGAGAGACTACAGACAGAGGTAGCTAGACTACAGGTGGAGAGAGATAAACTAGAGGGGGAGTGTTGGGAGGCCCTTGGAAAGGTATAGGGTTTACAGCTTGCTCTTAATGCACTCAATGGCTCATGATCACAATCACATACCATTGTCTCTTGATGAACCAACTCTAGGCATATGTGAGCACCAGATCCCAAGGGATATAACAATCATAGACCCTAGTAGTATTGTATATATTGATGATGTTCTATGTACACAAAACTTTGATATATATATATATATATATATATATATGAGCATTTGATGTATAATTATTTGTGTTTATGTGGTAAATGTTAAATGGAAATGTGATTTATTGAATAATCTTTGTAAGAATATTTAATGAATTTCTCCATGATTTAACATATTTTATGTGATCTAATTAAAACTAATTCTAGTTTCTCTTAGATGAAACATTGTGACTAACTATGTTATGGTAAATTAAATGCATATAAGGATCTAATCTAACATAAAACACAAGATTATCTTGAATTACTTATGAAACCTAAAGTAACCATCTAAAAGTTAATTTAAATAATTACTTTAATATTCAAGACACACAAATAATTGTTTGTCAAGAACGAAGCAATGCGACATCACATAGAATATCATCTACTAACTCTAACACCACTAATTTATCATCCACAATATTCAAGACCATTAGAAATAGTACCAGTGTAGATGCACAATATTTATACATTCTTTAATAGGTGTTTCATCCATTTCGATTCATTTATAAGCTCTAGATCCATAGTTTTCGTTGATTATGTAAGGGCCTAACCAATTAGGGCTGAAATTTCCTTTTTTCATCATGTCAGCATTGACATTTTGTTGATTCTTGCATAACACTAAATCACCTTTATTAAAGGAGTGAGGTATTACATTATCATTGTAACTACATTGTATTCTTTTAGAATAAGCATGAAGGTGCTCAAGAGAGTTGATGCGTTGTTCATCAAGAATTTCAAGTTGATGCAACTGTTGTTCTTTATATGTAATGTCATCAATAACCCGTTGAAGAGAAATTCTTAATGAAGGGATCTCTAAATCCAAGGGTGTTATTTCCTTGGTTTTGTAGATGAGGTTATAAGGGGTATGTCCAATTGATGCTCTAACGTTCGTGCAATAGGTCCATAATGCATATGTTAGCTATGTATTCCAATCTTTATTGTTTTTTCTTATTGTTTTCTTTATGATTTGCTCAAGGTTTCTATTAGTTGATTCAACTTGACCATTAGATTGTGGGTAATAAGGTGTTGAAAAGAAATTTTGTATGTTAAACATTTCTAAGAATTTCTTCACAAAATTATTCTTAAATGGTGTCCCATTGTTCAAAACTAAGGTGAAAGGGAGTCCAAAATGAGCAATAATGCGTTCCAATATGAAACAAAATATTACATCGATAGTTGTCAAACAAAGGGGTATTGCTTCCACCCACTTCATGAAATAATCAGTTGTAGTGATTATTAATATATGTCCAACAGAGGAAGGGGGTGAAATTTTTCCAATGATAACCAGAGCCCACACTGAAAAAGGCCAAATAGGGACTTGTGCATGAAGCTCGGAAGCAGGAGTGTGAATCATTTTGCTATGTTTTTGGCATTTATGATATTTCTTAACATATGCAAAGTAGTCTTGTTCCATGTTTCTCTAGTAATAGCCTATATAGATTAGCTTTTGCACTAGCGATCTTCCTCCAAAATGTCCTCCACAATCACTTGAATGATCTTCCTCAAGTGTTATTGGGATTTTGGATTTTCTAAGGCACCTAAGAAAGATACCATCAAAGGACCTTTGATACAATACATTAGAAAGAATTATATACTTGTATGCAAGTCTATGAAGGTGTTGTCGAGTATATTTAGCTATGGACTGAGGAAAGGTACCATTTTTTAGACAATCAAATATTGTTACATACCATTCACTAGAGTGCTCTATGGTGATTGCTAATATGTCATATATTTTATGCTTGATCGAAGGTTTTATAATTGTGTGGATGAAAAATGTGAAGTCTTTTGAGGGATCATGAGGGGATATTAGAGAATTTGTGCTTTCCATTGCATCCGCATGTCTATTATCTTTATGTGGGATGTTATCAAAGGTAAAAAAATAAAAAAAATTCTAATAGATTCATCGTAATATCTTTGTATTTCGATAGTTTATCCTAATTTGCTTGATATGTTCCATTTATTTTTTCAATGATTAATTGAAAATCACCAAATATTATGATGTCTCGGGCTCCTAGAGTTAAAGTGATGTTTAATCCAAAGATTAATACTTCATATTTTGTGTTGTTGTTTGTGCATAGGAAATTTAATCGATATAATAAGGGAATAAGTTTTCCTCCAAGCAGAGTTATTATAACTCCCACATCAAAGCTTGTTCTACACTTATATCCATCATAATACAATTCCCATGCCTTTTCATGCTCTTTAATATTCAATACACTCTCATCACGAATTTTTTATTGATTAGGTAATGCTAGGGGAGAAGAAGCATCAACTAACTAGTCGGTCAAGGCTTTCCCTTTGATTGCTTTTTCTGAAACAAACTTAAGGTCAAACTCAATCAACAACATAACCCATTTAGCTAATCATCCTAATAAATCTATTTTAGAAAAAATATGTTTTAAAGGATCAAATATTGTTATCACATGTATTTTGACATTTAATAAGTAATTTCACAACTTACTAGTAGCGAATACAAGATCCAAACATTGTTTCTCTATCATTGTGTATGGTTTCTTGTAATATACCAAGTTTTAGCTAATGTAATAAACAGGACAATCCTTACCATTTTCATCTTGTTGAGCCAACAATGCTACAAGAGAATGGGTTGATGTTGTTGTATATAGGATGAGTGGTTTGTTTTCATAACAGGTTGTAAAATAGGAGTAGCAAGATAGTCTTTCAAACTCTCAAAAGCCTATTTACAATCTGTATTCTAATTAAATTCAACTTCTTTTTTAAGGAGATGTCTAAATGGTAACATTCAATCCCCTAAGGATTCCACAAAATTATGGATAACATGAATTATTCCTTGTAAGGTGTGCAATCGAGAGATGTTTCTAGGAGGTGGCATGTTAACTATAGCATCAATTTTCTTTGTGTCCACCTCAATGCCTCTGTGAGAAACAATAACCCTATAAAATTTCCACTATCTACACAAAAGACACTTTTTTTGATTCAATCTCATGTTGTGTTTTCACATTCGCTCAAAGATTTTCCAGAGGACATTCAAATTGTCTTGTCTTGTTAAATATTTGGCTAGAATATTGTCAACATAGTCTTCCAAAATCTTATGTATGTAATCATGAAATATCAATGTAATTACTTGTTGATATGTTGTTCCTATATTCTTCAATCCAAAAGGTATCATTACCCAACAAAATTCTCCCCAAGTTATCATAAAGTTGTTTTATATTGGTCTTGAGGTTTGATAAAGATTTTATTGTACCCAAAAAATCCATCCATGAATGACAAAAAATCATGTCTTGTAGTTGAGTCTACTATCATGTTAATAATAGGAAGGAAAGGTCATCTTTTAAAGAGGCTTTATTCAAATCATGAAATTCCATACACATCCTAATACGATTGTTTAGTTTTGCAACTAGGACAATGTTTCAGATCCAAGGAGAATAATCTATAGGTATAATAAAACCAGCTTCAAGGAGATTTTCAATCTTAGCCTTAACTAGTAAGGCTATCTTAGGGTCCATTTTTTGAATATTTTGTCTAATGGGCTTAACATTTTAAGCGAGGACTATATTGTGTGTTACAATCTTAGGATCAATTCTTGATATATCTAAATAATTCCAAGCAAATTTTTTTAGAAATTCATGAAACAAAGTTGCATGGTCTTCTTGTTCTTCATCATTGAGACACTGTCCTATTTTAATCACCTTGTCTTCATTATTAATATCCATTTGTATGTCCATTGTATCTCCTAAAGGAAGCACATTTTGTTTTTTAAATTCAAGGTTGTATTCTTCATTATTTATGTCAACTTCACTATTTTCTTCTTCTCCATCTTTTTGATTGGTACTAATCATAACACATGTAACCTGTTTCTTATTAGGAGTGATTTTTTTTTCATAAACTCCTAGCATTCTTTTCAAAGCTTCATCATCTTCAAAAAAATCCAATGATTCTTCACAATTTGTATCATTCAATTCTAGATGCTTCAAGGTGAGAATTGTTTTAGGATTACACATGATGGTGTTGATGTTTAGAGAGGGTCTCTTCGTTGCTTGCGTAATCTTAGAAGGGAAATATCCCCAACCACTATTTGTCTCTTGCGTATTGGGTTCTATAGGAACACAAATACCTTTCTCTTTCTTACCACATCCTTTTCCACTATAAGCAAGTTATTTCATGAACTCATAGCCTTTTCCATAAAGAATTTCCATTTCTTTCGGGTCTGGTGGTTGTTGATTAATGTTTTTCTTCTTCTAGATTGGATGAGGTAGATGCTTGTTATTGTTCTTCTGAATTCTACATTGACATTACCATTGGTTTTTTTTGCTTTTCATCTTCTTTATTTGTGATTATTTACTCTCCCATAAATGAGGGTCTGAATACTAAACAACCCCAATAATCATCCAATAACTTTGACAGTTTCTCAATCTCTTATTTTTCTTCCTTCATAGGTTCTATGTTTGATGTTGTAATTAATTTTCTTAGATGAATTTTTGTTCCTTTTTCAACTTGTAACCAACTTTCAAGATCAGGGTCTATTTCAACTTGGTATACCTTATTGTCATAGACATACTTTGTGATACAATGAAGGGTCAAAGGCACCACATGCATCTCATGAATCCATGGTACTCCTAAAATAAGATTGTATAAAAGGTCATGAGGTATAACATGAATAGGAGTTTGTAAGGTAGCCTTGCCGAATGTAATAGGTAAAGTAATCACATCGAGCAGTTGCTTTCCTACATTATCAAATCCTTGAATTGATAAGGAGTCAATTTCCACTTTTGATTTATCTACGCCTTGTCTATCTAAATTTTTCATATTGCATACATTAAGGGCTAAACCATTATCAACAAGGGTTCTTTTTATTCTCATTCTATTGACTCTGGCTATTACCATGAAGGCATCATGTCTCTTTCTCATCTCCAAGGGAGGGAGCTCATGTTGATGAAAGGTAATGTCTACATTAACTATATTCATTCCCTATATTAGAGCTCCCACATCATTTGCATTTGTATTAGGAGGGATCACAACTTGTTGTAAGGTTGTTTGAAGCATAGTGTACGTAAAACTAGGGAAAAACATAATGCAAGATTGAGAAAAACTAATGCAATAAACTCTAATCTAACCTACGCTAAAAACAAAGAACAATGGAATTAAAGTATAAACACAAGAATAAAATAACAATCTCACCAAAGTCTTCAACCATTCCATGAATCACCTTTATTGCACTTCTCCGTTTTTTCGTTGTATTATAATTTCCCTCAAATTTCTCTTAAGTATGCAAGTATGGCCTATTGATTAATGGTTTAGAAAAATATCGAAGATTCTTAAAGTCTCTTCCTAAAAGTATAAATATTTTAGGAGGAGCAATAATGATGAAGGTCAAGCCAATTTATAGAAAAATGATTTTGAATGACAAGCTCAAATTAAAAGATAAATTGATGATTGAGATTAAAAATATGGCATGCGATAGAGATTAGTGTGAGTAATAATGTGAGTGATAAAGCATAAAAGGTGGGGATTAATATTAGATAATAATTTAATCTTTAGTTGAGACTTTTTGAAACCTAGAAGAATGATGATTGCATGTAAAAGATCAAGATTAGCATAGAGGAAATAGTCTATTCGAACACATGAATGAATTAATTAAATAAATAAATTTATTTAATTAATAAAGGTTTGCACGTAGAAGAATAAAACTAACTGATTAAACCAGAAAGTTTGTTCGTCAGAAACAATCAGATATTAAATCAAGAGATAACTAACTGATTTAATTTAAATCTTGACTTAAGTGATAAATGACTAATTAGATAACTAAGAGACTATCTAATCAGAGAGGAATATTCCTTGGATAATTCTTTTTATGATTTAAACTATTATTTAATTCAACATTCAAAATTTGAGGATTAAATTAAATAAATAAAGATTTATTTAATTAACTCGAGAAAAGGTTAAAGAATAATTAAATAACTTTAGATGATTATTTAATTATAGTTGAAAATGTGATACGGGTAAATTAAATAACAATTTATTTAATTTTAAGAAGAGATAGATTAATTAGCGACGTAATTAAATAAATAATATTTAATTAATTAATCAAATAAGAATAAGGATAATAACGAATTAATTAAATAATTAAAGTTATTTAATTAATAGAGGATTGCATGTAGAAGATAAGTTTCAAATAGATAAAACTATCTATTAGAGAAAATCAAATCTTATCTAGACTTAAGTGATTAATGACTAATTAAATAATAAAGATATTATTTAATTATAGAAGATTGTGATAAGGAGGAATCATCATTTTGAATTAAATAATGATTTTAATTCAAAATTCAAGGATATTGGATTAAATTGAATAAATAAACATTTATTTAATTTTAGAAAGAAAATAGGTTTAATTAGTGATATTTATTTAATTAATCAAGAAAGAATAAAGGTAAGAATGAATTAATTAAATAATTAAAACTATTTAATTAATAATGGATATATGACTTTAGAAAATAATTAAATAATTAACATTATTTAATTATGAGAAATGAGGATGAAATAATTATATAGAAGTTAAGGCTTACAGGCCTAGGACAATTTTTAGTGTCTATAGTTTACCCCTCTTTGATACAATTTTTTTTATCATATTGTGTCAAAGAAAATCAATCAAAAATATGCCCTAGTGAAAAGGAGAATGCTGAGGAGGTACTGGTATGCCCCCTCGAGAGGATAGGCATGTTCGAAGAGCAGTTGTGTGCTCTCGACATGGATGAGAGAACTAGAAGATGAAGGAAAAAAGGATAGAGGAACATAGATAAAGGTGGTGAAGATGCAGAAAAGAATAAATGATAGAGACAAAAGGATGAATTGTAGCATAGAAGACATGAATGTTAGCATGGAAGACATGGATGTTAAAAAAATCTCAGAATCTTCAATACTTTTCCAAATACATAATAGGTCTTGCTTGAATCATCATTGGGCATTAAATGATACAAATGGATAACAAACACCATCATATGAGATAGACCAAGGTGTACAAGGTCATCCACTTACTAAAAATAGACAGTCACAGACAAGGAGTGTCCTAACTCATACTAAGGGAAAAATAGCCCAGTCTTTTTGTTAAGGAGAACCACAGACAACAATCAAATAAAAAGATGAGTCATGAGACATCAGCGCTCCTCTAAATCTTTCATAGGACATCCTCAAGGAAGCTAGTAACCTAGCTTGAAAATAAATTCAAAAGACAACTGACAAAAAATAGTCAAAGAAAAAGAGTTTTGAGACATCCTTACTTCTCTAAATCCTTCATGGGACATCCTTGAGAAAGATAGTAACCAGACTCAAAGACAAAGCCAAGTGAAAAGATAAGAAAAAATAAATCAGAAAGTCAAAAGACAATAAGAATATCTACCAAAAATTGATTAATTGTTGCTTAAAAATAATAAGATAATTGTTTGATAAAGCCTGATTTCAGGGATGACACATATTGTATAAGACGTTGAGTCTAGTTTCAATTTTTGTGACTATCTGTGTAAGGCATGACGAATCCTAGTTTCAAAAAGAAACGTGTTGTATATGACGTTGAGTCTGGTTTCGATCATGTGGCCACCTTTTTAAGGTACTGATAATGATTGCTTTTCTAAATGATAAGACATAAGTTGATTGTTTTGGAAATTTGTTTGATTTGACTTGGTGACATTGTTGACTTGTTTGTCTTGTTGATGTGGGACTTGTCTTGATATTTTGACCCTTGTTTGTGTGTGATGACAGTGTCTGACTTATGTTGACTGACATGATGTACCCTAAAGGACTGACCTAGTGTGGCCTCAGGGGCTTATCGATTGATGGCCTTGCCGACATTATACATGTAGAGAACTCATAGTTTGACTTGACTTTGACTGACAAGACTGACTGATTTTGATATTTGACATGTGTGATAGTGAATGTGATAAAACCTAAAGGACTAACCTAGTGCAGCCTTAGGGACTCATCGATTGATGTTCTTGCCTACGTTATACATGTAGAGACCTCATAGCTTGACATGGCCAATGACTTTGATGTACAAAGAAAGATTCCTGATTTTATGTGTGTGATACATGACAAACCTAGAATATGACCTAATGCCTCAGGGGCACATTAGGTGATGGCCTTTCCTATGTCCAATCATAGAGGAAAAATAGTTTGAAAATGTTCACGACTAACTCACACAGCTGGCTTTGACTCTATTTTTGGGTTTTTTGACGTGTTTTGATATTTTTTTGTCTTTTTGCAGTTTTATGGTTTTTTTTTTATTTTGTCATTTTATGAGGATTGTGACAAATGCATGTGAATGATTCCTACACACAAGAATCCAAGGACAACCATGATCTTGCTCCTAGTCAAGCTGAAAACCAATTACCAGGTGATGATGATGATGATGTTGTTTGACATGGGAAGGACACATCCCGAAACAACATAAGGATGATGATAATGTGACTTAAGGATCATGTTTTGCAACAAGGCAAGAAACAAAGCCAAGGAAGATTTTGGATGATGCCTTAAGATGCCTAGCAAGATTGTATGGATTAGGCTAGTTGCATTGGGATTGACATAGTTAGGACTAGATGGGTTGATGGAGGATCTTAGACCATTGACAAGTGAAACCAAGACAAGTGATATGTATGAAGAGATGATGGGTGGCATTGGTAAAAGACAAGAGACATGAGGATTATGGGCTAGAAGAATTAGCATTTGGTATCCAAGGACAATTTTGTAGAGGGATCATTTTTCTTCTTCAAGATATGGGCATGGATAATTCTATGAAGGCAATGGCATGATACTTTATGGATAGTATATGACCAAAGGATAAACATGTCAAGAGTTTTCCCAAAGCATGATTTATGTTTGTACAGGCTAGTTCTTATCAAGATCAAGGTAGGTGGAAAAATGGATGGATTTGATATGGGTTAAAGGGATAGATGGAAATTCCATAAGAAATGTCATTTGAAGGGTATGGGGATGATACAACTTTCCCCTAAGTGTAATTGTCCACATAAATAATTGATTCTATGCATGATGCCTGTTTACCAGGTTTTCATCATGGTACTTATCCAAAGTGCCATAAAAATGGTTTTAACTATTGGATGAAATTTTTTCTCTTTACTATTTTTTTGTTATTACCAAGATGTTTGTTTGCTAGGTTTACATCAAGGTAATGATTTTTTTTCAGAACTGTTTCTCATTTTTTTTGTATTTTTTTGATACTTTTTCTCATTATTTTTGCATTTTTTTAGGACTTGATATTTTAGATGATCACTGATTGTACTGAACCCATTGATGGTGTTGATGTAGAGAATGGAACCATGATATGCCAATAATGACCTTGATGGATTAGTTTCCTTGTTAGAATCATAGCACTTTCTTATAACTGATCGATGTTGGCCTTATCAGAATACACACATCACAATAGAGTTCCATGAGAATCCTTACAATAAAGAGTTGATGCCAAGATGTGATGGATTCGTCAGGTATGAATTTTGGAATGATGGATGATGGTAGATGTGGAAGGATTTTTTGGACATTTGGATGAATCACTTTTTACTTTCCAAACTTGGGATGTTGATAGTGGAGTTTGGAATTTTTATTGGGATAGATTTTGGAACCATCACTTTTATATGCCTTTCTTTATGACCATTTTGAAGGAGGTGGACATTTATTATATGTGGGAGTCCTCTTTTCTTGTGGCTCCACATTTTGATTGACTTTTGGATTTGAAATATTTTCTTCTCTTGATCCATTTTAACTTCATTTGTCCACTTAGATTTTTGATTGATTTGATGGCCTTTGACATTTGATTTTGAACTTGGGATTTGTAATATTTTTTTAATTTTTTTTGGTTCCAAATGGAAGGTTTATTCATGTTGGAATGATAGTTTATGGTGTGGATGGAAGGAGTGTTGATAGCAACCTTATGATAAGAACTACTCATGGCCCCCATTTTGATGTTTGCATTAGATAAAGTTTCCCCCAATATCAAGGGGGTACCATGAACATCATTAGATTCTCTGACTGATGAATAACCAAGGCCTTGATTTCTAGAATTTTCTTGAAACTGTACTGGTTCTATAATTCCTTGCTCATGTAGGCCTAGTCCTTTTCCTTGATACTGCATGCTTTGACATATTTTTTTTGTGATGGGGTATTTTTTATTCTAGAAACAAAATGCTAACCCATCATTGTGTATGTGGAGATCATTACTCAGTATTTTCTCATATGTAAGAAATCCTTCTCTGAAAAAGATAGATGATCCTAGCTAATAAGATTTTGTAGCTTCATTGATATGTTGGACATATTTTTGATTAACATATTTGGTTTGATTTTGTGAAACATTAGATTCTGATAGTTCTTCAAAATATATCGGTGCTTCCAAGTCAATGTAGAGACCATATTTATGGTCATTGTCATAGAGTCCACTAAATTCAACTATAGCTTGATCATTTGCAAATATGTCTAGAGTATAAGACTCTTGTTCTAGAGGAAGATCATCTATCTGTCTAAAGGAGGAAAGTGTCTCATTTTGGGAAGTTTCGATATTTGGAGATTGGATAGGGTTGTCTTCAATTGTTTGATCATGAATGGCATAAAGGTCGATGAGCAGATCATTTTGGATTTCTTGATCAATGGTAGTGTCTTGATCAAATATGGGTTTGTCCTGAATGATATGGTTGGGAATGGAATCTTGATCAAGGATAGGTGTATTTTGGATGCCATGACTATCTAGAAGGACATTGGATAGAATTAAAGATAGGGTCATGGGATGGACTACTTTGATCTTGACATGAAGGTGAAGCCATAATGTCATGCTTTGGATTTTCCATTTGACATGTATCCTCAAGTTTAGTAGATGGGATGTGATTTTGGAGACCATAAATAGATGTATTTTCATGAATAGATATAGATTGAGATAGAATGGATTGGAAGGGATTAGTGGATGAAGGACTAGGATAGGACATAGAAGGTTGGAAGGGATTAGTGGAAATTTAGTTTCCCTTATCAAGGTTAGGATAGGCATACCTAATAGATGTTTGTCACGGATTAATGGTATAGATTATGTCAAGTGATTCTTGATAATGAGGACAAATGGTTGAATGACTAGGCCTTATGGATTTTTGGTAGGAAGGGTATGTGGGTATTTGACCATGGGTTGATGTTGATTGGCATTTGGATTGGATAAATTGTCTTTTGAAGTCTATGGCCTATTGATATTGACCATTATAGAGTAATTGGTATTCAATTTGACTAGCAAGCATATCAAGGTGAATGGAAGACATTGTGGTGGATGGTGTGAAGCCTAAGAGATGCCAATGCAATGAAAGGTATGCAACTATGCTATTTTTTTTATTTTTTGGGAAATAAGGGAAGTTAAATGTTGATTAATATCTAAAATGATGGTGTTCTAAAATGACTATGTCTAAGTATGCTAAAGTGTAGGCAAGATTGTAAAGGTAATAAATTTTGGAAGATTTGAAAAGAGGTTACTAACCATCTAAAGTTTGAACAAGGCTTCAATTTGGTTTGTCAAGGGACCTTTTGTAAGACTAAGAGATAAAAGTGAGCTCCTAAACTAGGTTGTTGAGCTGGAAAGACTCATGAAGATGGCAAAAGACATGTGTGACAAGTGACGAGGTTCAATGACAATTTTAATTGAAGTAAGGGCTTATTTAGTGTATGGAAAGTTGGCCTATTCTAAAATTTGAAAAGGTTATTGTCCTAAAAGTCTAATTGATCTAAAGGTAATTAAGACTCCTTAAATGTAGCTAAAGTTTGCAAACTAGTATGTCTATCGCTATGACTAAATGATACCTAAAGGATGCAATTATGAAAAGTATGAGCAAATAATTCTAGTTTTTGTTGTGAGATCACTGTGAAAGGATAAATTAGAGACTGATATGACTGCTTTGACCTCATACTATGACAATGAATTTTGGTTTTCTAGTAATTAGGAAATTACGGTTCAATTTTATAGATGTGTCATAGAATTTAACAAATGTGGTTTTCTAGTAAACTATGTCTCAAGTCTCTAATAGGAAAGTGCATCGTTCTAGACTGAAAATGTGCCTCATAAATTCAGATGCATCATAGAGGGTCTCAGATGTGGTTTTTAGTCTATCAAAGTAGTAAATAAAGGTTTGACACTTGTGACTCAGTAAAGCAGATGTGGTTTTTAGATTGATAGATGTGACTCAATATGATAAATGTGACTCGGTTTGATAGATGCATGTTTTTGGTTAATAGATGCAACTCATGAAATTTAATGCATGTTTCTAGTTAATAGATGTGGTTTTCTGGTTAATTTCAGGTTTGACTCAATCTGTTTTTGATCAAATTTTGGAAAATAAAGACAATCAAAAAACACTATGTTTCAGTTTTGATGAACATGAACATGTATAATTCCAAAAGTCAAGTATGATCCTAAGGCTGGCAATGACAATATATATTGAATTCTCACTTGGGTTTCCCTAGCTGTGCTTATTCAGAGTGAATGATTAGAATCTTGACCACACTGGCTCCCCTCCATGACACTCACTTCTTGGGTCAGCCAAGCTTTTATTCCCATGAAACTCCCATGGAAAAATTTTCATCTCTACTAAGATCCGCATGAACATAAGACGACTTCAAAGGTTCAACTTCTTGCACCAGCAAACAAAAGGTTTTTGGTTACTAAAAATAATTTTCTCTTAATAATGGAACCTATTTAGGTGGCTATACGTGAGGAGATATTAACTTGTCTGTATAACACATTTTCACCTATAATGCTAAGCTTTCCAGTAGTGTTCACATTTCTATACTGGTCAAGAGTAGCTTGGCTAAAAAGCTTCATTAAAAATTTCAATTGCCTGGGGGTGAGTAATTTTTCCCGCCAAGGAAGGCCCAATTTCTAGAGTCGATAAAAGTTTCTCTTGCACCCAGGATCACATGAATGCGCAAGGGGACATGATACTTCTATTATTGAATTAGGTTTTTAATCTAATAGAATGTGCAAACACATCGAACACAGTAGATAGTTGTTAATTTTAATCCCAAATGAAAATGATCTAATCTAATCAGACAATCTATTTCAAAATAATCTTTGACAAGCATTCTACAAAACAATTCATTAGTAGTTTCATCTTTGTCTTCGTCAATCATCCTACAAACACTGTTTGTATATTTGTCTTCTATGAAATGTCCTAAAAATACTATATTAGCTCCTCAAGAACACGCATTGCAAACTTTGAATTAGTCATAATGAAAACTGCAATTAAAATTTCAAATTCAAAATTCAGACATCATAAAAAAATTATAGGAGTCAAATGTGTCGTAGGGAGGCACAAATGCGTCACGAAAAGTCAAATGCATCACAGGAAGTCATATGTGTCACAGGAAGCCACAAATACATCATAGAAAGTCAAATGCATCATAGGAAGCCACCAATGCATCATTCTAGCTTGAAAATGTGTCACTTCAACTCGCAATCGCAAAAACCATGTTTTTCTTGTAAAAAATGCTACCCTTAACCAAAAAGTTATTTAATTAATAAATGTTTGCACACAAAAGAATAAAATTGACTAATTAAACTAGAAAGTTTGTTTGTCAGAAATAATCAAATATTAAATCAAAAGATAATTGACTATTTATATAACTAAGAGACTATCTAATCAAAGAGGAACATGCCATGGGTAATTTTTTTATGAATTAAATCATTATTTAATTCAACATTCAAAATTTGGGGATTAAATTAAATAAATAAAGATTTATTGAATTGACTGTAGAAAAGGTTAAAGAATAATTAAATAACTTTAGATGATTATTTAATTATAGTCAAAAATGTGATACGAGTAAATTAAATAACAATTTATTTAATTTTAAGAAGAGATAGATTAATTAGCGATGTAATTAAATAAATAATATTTAATTAATTAATCAAAGAAGAATAAGGATAATAATGAATTAGTTAAATAATTAAAGTTATTTAATTAATAGAGGATTGCATGTAGAAGATAAGTTTGACATAGATAAAATTGTCTGTTAGAGAAAATCAAATCTTATCTAGACTTAAGTGATTAATGACTAATTAAATAATAAATATATTATTTAATTATAGAAGATTACGATAAGGAGGAATCATCATTTTGAATTAAATAATGATTTTAATTCAAAATTCAAGGATATTGGATTAAATTGAATAAATAATGATTTATTTAATTAAAGAGAGAAAAGGCCAAAGAATAATTAAATAATTAAAATAATTATTTAATTATAGTAGAAAGTGACATAGGAAATTAAATAAATAAACATTTATTTAATTTTAGAAAGAAAATAGGTTTAATTAGCGATATTTATTTAATTAATCAAGAAAGAATAAAGGTAAGAATGAATTAATTAAATAATTAAAGTTATTTAATTAATAAAAGACATACGATTTTAGAAAATATTTAAATAATTAACATTATTTAATTATGAAAAATGAAGATGAAAGAATTATGCATAAGTTAAGGGTCACAGGCCTAGGACAATTTTCAATGTCTACAATGTGATAATTAGGAGAGTTTTAAATCAAATCCCATAGGGTATTTTCATAGTAGTATTCTTAAGTTGTTCAATAAGATCATACTCCTTTCCACTATTTGAGGCAAAAGAGGGGCACCAGGAAAAATGGACTTAGGTAAAGGTAAGGATGTTGAGGTTGTTTGTTTTGGTTGTAGATTATTTCTAGTCTTATATGTATGAGAAATGGTATTATGACTTGATTTCTGCAAAACATTGTTCTTAGGTGGTTCAAGAGTGTAAATAGATTTGTTTTGAGTTTGAGGTTTGTGTGAAGGTGGGTATAGGACAAGTTAAGGTTGAATCATGTTATCCTCTCTTGTTTTTGGTCTATCATAACAAGCCGTATTGGATAAACTTTGTGAGACGAAATCCTAAAGGGCTTCATCTAACATGTCAAATTCATCACTACTAAAAGGCTTGAGGGTTAGGTTAACTTGGAAGAAGAGATTTGACATAGTCAAATAAGTATACTTTTTCAAAGTGGTTTAACTATTTGACCTTATTTTGGTTTTTTTTTCTAATGTATGCCAAATGTAAATTGATCTAATTGAATTATGAACTAATGTTGAATATGAAAAGTGAAAGAATCTAATTCTATCCACAATTACAATGAATGTAAATTATGCTACTTTTAATGATTTGCATGTAACAAAAAGTATGCAAACTAAAAAAGAAAGGTCTTAACAATAAACAAAAGTTTAAAAATAGTGAATTTAACTCTATAAAATGCAATGCAAAATCTACATTGTGACTGATTCGCCCAAGGTTGCGAATGAGTCCTAGTGGGGGTTTTTTCAAAAAAAAAAAAAATCAATTGATTTTTATGCCTTTTATGTTGTATGACGTGAATTCTAAGTGCAAATACAAATTTTGTTTGATTTTAAGTGAAATGAAATGCAAAAATGAAAGCTATATGATCTTTCACTAATGCAAAATTAGAAACCCCAGAATGCCAATTAACTAATGCAAACTCTAATGCAATGTTAATACAAGCCAAATCTAGGATGATGATGCACTGCAAATCAGAATTTTAATGTTCTAAATGTAGGTTCACCAAAATGAAATGTAGAAAAATTGGTATAGTGCTTTCATATGGTTTTAAGACATAGAGCACACCCACTTTCTAATTTCATTCAAGGATAACCCTAGAGATCTCAATGCAAAGGAGAAAGAGATCTTGCAATAGGGTTGTCCTAGGGGTTGAATATAAACTAATAAGGGGTTCACCACCAATTAAGAACTTGGAAAGACAAATGAAATGTAAGCTGTAATATTAAACTCTAGTATGATACAATGAATTATAAAATGACCCAAAAAACTAATGAAACAACACAAAAAGCTATAGGAAGGACTTTGTGCACCTAAGAACCTGAAGATGACTGATTGAAACTTTGAAATGCTGGAAAATTAGAATTTTTGACCTACTAGGATTCATTCACCAATTTGGGCGAATCAGTCCCAGATCTAAATTTTTGCACAAGAACCAATTTCGGGGAAAAGGGTATTTGAATCTGCAAACAATTCTTGAAAACACCTGTAGTGGGACTCATTCACCACTTCTAGCGAATCAGTCCCATTCCACTTTTTTGGGAATTTAAATTTTAGATTTGTGCTCCAATATAAGCCCTTTCCTTCCAAACTGATTTCCAGATCCAAATCTAAGAAAATACCTACAAAACATAATATAGAATTGATTTTCTTATGGGGGGTTTTCCTTGGTCAAACCCCTAGTTTGGTAATTAAACCTTGATGGCAATAATGGAACTTGAATGTAAATGTGAACATAAACCCTAGTCTTAAGTGTGTCTAATACTAGGAAATCTTAAATACAATACAAACCTAATCTAATGTGCAAGAATGAGATGCATGAATAAAAATATGACAATGAATGAATCACTTTGAGAGACCTCTAATCACCCAAATGAGCCTCAATAATTATTGTACCTTCCTTAGGCTAAAATTAGAATGATAATGGAGGATGGAATCACTTAGGAAACTAGTCCTTAGGCTTGGATTGATGGCTAGTTGCATCTCCCCAACCTAGAATCCATCATGATTCACCATAGACAACCATGATCAACCCTTGAAAATTCTATATATTGAATGAAAGTGAGCTTGAAGACCTACAAAAACACTTTAATGCTGCTCCAAGACTTCAACTTTGCTTGTTTTTGAAACTTGAATGCTCTTGTGAAAAATACTTGAAGATTCTAATGCTTGTCTCTTGAATTTTCTCTTGAAAATGTTTGCTCATATGAGAAGAGTGACTTATAAGCTTTCTTATATAAGCATTAACACCTATTTTACCATTATTTAGATCTCAAAGACCGACATCAACCAATAATTTGAATTAAAAAGGTGATTTTCCTGCTCAAAACTTTAGAAGGCTCCAAATGGGACTCATTCACCCAAGGTTCCCACCCTAGATTTTTGATGTTTTAAATGATTTTGTCCAGTTTTTAGCTAAAATAAGCCTCAAGATCCAAAATAATAGGTCCTAGGGGCGTATTAATGATGATTTAAAGGGGTAGTTAATGTAAGGGTACTAAAATAGGTCTAGATTAAATGAGAAATGTCCCTATCTCCAAGAAGGGGGTCAATTTAGGGGTGGTGGGCCTAGCTCAATTGGAAAAAGCATCTTGTTGCAGGAAATAAATCACAAGGTCTAGTCTCCCCATTGTCCTTGTGGAACTAGAGGGTATGTTGTGCCAACATCACTGGTCACATGAATTTTTTTTACCATGCACACTAAAGTTTATAAGGGGATAGATAACCAATCGATTCCTACAATCCAAAAAAAATGAAGGGGGTCAATTTTTGTCATTACATCTAACCCCCACTTTAGCACCAATATGACTCCACATGCATATGAAAGCTAAATGAATCCCAATAGTATAGTTTCTTTCATAAAAGGATACTCATATAGGTTCATTCAAAACATGGGAGAATGAAGGCCCCATTGTAGCTATCTGCAAAACCACAATGTTAAGAACCACATCCTACAATCTGAATTCATTAGTTATCCAAAATTCCTCTTATGTAACTTCTTCTAGAAATCAAAATTGAGGGTAGATGTATCCCCCCCCTTGATTCCCTCTTTAAAATATAATTATTCCAATATTTAATTAATTTCTCTCATTTCCCCTAGGATGCTTTCCAAGAAACATGAAGACAAATAAATGGCATAGTTTTGCATGGTTAATATCACCTAACCTAACATCTTCCCTAGCCCCTAGTTTACCAAGTGACCAATGACCAGAGGGCTAGGAGTAAATAACTTGGGGGGCTAAAGTTTAGTACCTAGTGCTAGAAAGAGACTAGGGGTTGAGTTCTCATATGATTAGGGGGCCTAAGTTATAGCTCAAGCTGATGGTTATTCATGTGACCACAAACTTGGCCAATGTAAAAATAAAAAAGGCATCTACCTAAATTTGAAATGTTTTATTAAATATTTTATTCCATCAAATTTAAATAATTCAAGTAAAATATGTCTCTACTCAAATGGCTTGTCTTTCAAAATAGCTAATAATTGTGATTTAACCATAAATTTAAAACTAAAATAAATTTAAAAAGTTTTACTCACTACCCTCCTAGATTTTTTATGGAGATAGAAATAAATTCAAATGGATTTTTCAAACTCTAAAATCTTTAGAATTGAAATTAGAGTCCAAAAATTTTTTATCAAAACCTCAAAAAACCCTAGTGACACGTAGGATCACAAAATGGGTGACATAGATGACAGTTCCATGATTGTTCTCCCATGTAGTTTTATGGACTCTAAAGGTTTCTAAAGTGCAAATTTATAGGGATTTCAAACTTGAACCCACAAATTTCAAACCCTCTTGCAATCCAACTAAGGTGCATTTGAAACAAGATTAAAACCTAATGCAATATTTCATCGGTCAAATGGTGTAGATTTCAAAATGATATCCAATAGAGCTTGATCCTAGATTTTAAAGTGGACTCCAAAATATTTTAATTAGATTTTAGACTATATATTTAAAGGCTTATCCATAGATTAAAAATATTTTTAAAATTTATTAAAACCTAGTGTGTATATACCTCACATGCTATGTATATGTCATGTAATTTATATCCTAGTTACTTCCATAAGTAAGTGCACACATAATATGTATATATTGGCCCACATATGCACAAAATATATAGCATGAATTATATACAAGCAAAATGAATATGCCTCAAATTGTGTACATAAACCATTAATTAATGAGTATGTGTTTGGGATATTTGTGAGTATATGTTCTTGTGTACCTATAAAATATTGTAAATAACTATATATTCTTAAATTATTACATATATGCATTTCAAAAATATTGTATATACTTTGCCTATATTTTTTGCATAAAATGACAGCTCATATAGTATAGATTGTATGGATTCCATACAATAGTATGAAATTTTTTACAGCTATACCTTTCAAGTCCTACAAACACCTCATTGTTTTCATTAGTAAAGTAATAAGTTTTTAATGTCAAATTTTGTCTCTTAGTCATCTTGAACACAACTATAAAGATTTGATAATTGAAACTTACTTAAGAACCTACAAAAAATAGTTAGTACAAACCAACCACAAGGCACAAACTTAAAAATGCAGTGAGACATAATGGTAAGTCCCCAATAAAGTTGCCAACATATAAGAAATAATTTAAATTATGAAATGGAAACTAATTCAAGACTCAATATTCCTATTTCAAACCACTACAAAACTCTAAATAAATCTGAACAAGAGAGTACCAAAAAAAAAAAACATCAAAAGACAAGTTCAAATACTACCAAAGCGTCCACTGTTAAATGGTTTTCTCCTTGATTAGGTGGAATGTGGATGCCATTTTGCTTGAGGATACTTATTTTGACAGTATGTACCTAGCATAAGTAATGATTGAATGATTTGGATGAGAGAGTGTCTAACTTTATAGATTTCGGAGGGAAAATGAATGGTCAATATTTGATTGTGAGATTAACAGTGGGGGATTATTGAGAGGATTTTCCTAGGATTAAGGAGATTATGGAGGGTAGAGATGGATTTTTTTAGATTACGAATGGCTAGGATGAACTTACTAAGTTTATTAAGTTGTTATGAGCATTAGGGAAGTAAGGGACATGCAATATAATGGGGCTAGATTCTTGGAGTGAGTTGAGAGAATAATGGGACCATAAAGAAAAGTTCCCTTAAGTTCCCCTTTGTTCTTGGAATGTGTTGATGGAATATAGACTTTAATTAAATAATAATATTATTTAATTATTTTTAGCCATGTGGGAGATGGAAACTAGGTGGAAAATGATATTTATTTATTTATTGTGAGGAGATGGAAAATGTTATAATTAAATAATAGGATTACAAGTGATGGACTTCACTTAAAGGGTACATGTCCTAGGTGATGGAATTGGTTGATTAGGACTAGGTGGTCTAGGGAATATTTGAGGTGTCTATATAGGGTATTTGAATATTAGGCATTTTTCACTTGTCAAAATAAAAATATGATCCAAATTAAATTTTAAATTTGAGAAATGCATGTTTATAGGTTATGGTGAAAATGTAAAAGGGTATAAACTTTACAATCATTCAGACAAAATTTTTTATATTCTAGAGACATTTTAAAGAAATTTAGAGTTTTATCTAGAGGTAATTATCAAAAGAAAAATAAAAATCCAAAGGATGCCTTCTAATAAAAAACTAGAGTAGGAAGATGCATTTGTAAATGAAAAATAATGAAAATAATGAAAATTAAGGGAAATTTTAAATAAAAAACCTAATATGTCAACATCTTTACTACTAGTGTAAATAGATTCACTATCATACCTAGTTGTCAAATCACCTTTCTAGAATTGACCTATTCACACCTAGCTTAAGTTTACTTAGGTTTATTCTTCTTTTTTCTCACTTCATATAGTTTATACATGTGTACTCGTGACTTGAGAAACCTATTGCATGTACACTTGCCACTTGCTCACCCACTTGTCAAGTGAGCTTACAAGTGTTCTATCTTTGGAGGGGTAGTTAGAGTTTCACTCCTACCTTCTCACTTCCTCATCCTTGACTATATATGCAAGGCTTGCTAATTATATTTTCACTCTTCATTTTATATGATAGACACACTATTGTGAATATTTTATTCAATTGTGGAATTTTTTTCATGCTCTTTGATCTTGGAATTCTCAAACATGGTATCAAAGCCATGAGATAAAGTTCCTTCCCATATCTAGTTGAATCCCATATATAGCCCTATCAATGGAGTTTCATAAATCCAAACAGATAGTGCCATCATTTTCAAAAGGATTGGGAAATGAAAAATACCTTTCATTTCATGAAATTTTGGTAATTTTCATTTCTTGCACTTTTTTGGCTTTTGTGCCTATTTTACCTAAAGTTGTAAAAAATCAAAAAATTAGTAGACGACCAATCTTATCTTTGCCATCTACTTCTTAGGGTAGATATTTGAAATATTTTGGCCATTTTGGCCTTTTTGTGATCTATAATAATATTCTCCTATTCAAACTATTTTAAATACTTTGTAGTTTATTTGTGCAATTTGAAGGGTTATTCCCTTTCTCTAGTTTGTGGGGTTTCTACACAAAGGAGAATTTTATTTTTAGATTGGATTTGGCATAAAAAAAATTTGTAACTTTATCCACATAGTCATGGACTACACATCATTTTGGTGAAGGTTTTCTTATGGTTTTTGTTAGAGCAACCTTCATGCCTTTGTATTGGTCTAATCATTCAATTCCCTATAGAAGACTCCTTCAACATCTCACACACTATCTTTTTGAGTCATTTTGATGAAACTCTAAGAGTGTGATAGATGAATCAATTTACAAGATATGGGGTGGCTTGGTGAATGGAGTGGATAGAAATGTTTGTGTAGACCTAAGTCACAAATTACCATGTGCCTAGTAAAAGATAAACCTTTCATACTCTACGTTATATATTGCATTAGTGGTGTTTGTATTTCATTTAGGTAATTTTATTTCTACCAACTTCTATGCTTTTATTTGATGTAGGTTGAATTGGTGGTCACCATCTTAACCTCTCTAAATTGTAAGTGGATTATTTTGTATTTCAATATACCTAATAAAGAAATAAATAAGTATAGTTGAAGCCTCCTTTGAATCTTTTGTTAAAGCCTACAATAGACATCCTTTTTTGTGAAATTGAGATTCAAAGTTTCTATTTGGGAGAATCGACTCAGTGCTTTGAATGTTGGGAAAAATATTGATGCAACTCATAAGTTTGCCATTGACCTCCATACAAACTAAAACACCCAAAAAATACCCATACTAGGCTCCAATCGATCTTCTAGTGAATACTTTCTTCATGCCACAATCCATGACCCAAATTCACTACATAGGGTGGATATTTGGAACATTGTCGTAATTGAAAAAACATCTTCCACAAAGCCTCGACCACCTCCACACAAATCATTAGCTCATTCTCTCTCATTGTAAGCGTTAATTCTCAGAGTCTAGATGAAGTGAATACATGTAGGTTGCATGTTTCCCAAATGAAGAAATCTTCAACACACCATGCCTTGCATTTCCAACTCTCTTGCATGGGCCTTGACTCATTCAAAAGACTTAAATAGTCTCCACAAGAATTCCAACTCTCCACACATTTTCTTCACCATGCCACTTGTTTATCCCTTTTTGGTTTAAAATTTAAAGTAACTTCTTTTTGTAGTTAATTTTTACATTTTTTCAGGTATCAAATTTAACTTAGTGGTTTGGATAAATCGTTAAGTGTTTATTAAGGGGTGGAGTTTTTCTTTTTTCATAATTTTCAAATAGAGAGTCATATTTTCAATTGTAAATAGTCGTAAAAAACTTGGTTCTAGTACATACATTTTCACATTGAGACTTTTTTTATTTGTTGTTGTTTAATATCAATTTTAACCTCTGAAGTCAACATTGTAAGAAAATTTTGATGGGGCATAACTTTCACCCTACTTATTGAAATTTTGAAAACTTTTTTTTTAATCAAAATTTTACAAGGAATCTAATTTTGCATGTAAAAATAAGATCTAGGTTGTCACTTTTTACAAAACTATAAAAATTTCCATGAGTTATAAACATAATATTTTGGCATCTGATCTTCATAACTTGTAAAATTTTCTTGCACATTATTCAGGGGGGATACAATCAACACTAATCATTTTTGGGGGGTTCCCTAAATGAAGGGGGGGAATCTAGGTGTTTATTATTTTCAGTTTGTTGGTTCATGCGATCATGTCTCACACTAAATCCCTTCCATTTGATTATTCTTAGTAATCCTCATAATAAATGGAAAATAACATGTGGATATTATGGAAATAAAATACATACAATAGAGTAATATTAGTTTCATCAAATTGAGGGACTCGAGAAAATTCTTGTTAGGACATGGTATTTACTTAGTTGATCCTCTAGTTCCAACACATGCAAAAACATCATACAGTCTCACTCAAACATGTTGTGAAACATCATCATTTAGGATTTTGATGAGTTGCATTGATATCTCATCTCTCATACCACCTATTTCTACATTTGACTCTATTGTTGACTCATACATGAGTTCCAATGATTATTTGAATTAGTTTATTACTATTTTCATTCTAGATCCACCATATTGGGATGCATATCTATCAATCATAACATCTTTATTTGTATAGTACCACCTTAAATATTTGGATGACACTTTTGAGGATATCCATCTTCTATTCAAATGATGACAACTTTGATGAAGCTGCATCACCATTTCCATCTTTGGATATTTCTCTTACTTTGCCTACATTGGTTTCTATCATGATATATTATGTAATACATTAATGAATTATCATCATCTATAGTAGTATCAAATTCACAGATCAACCTAGACATAACCATACATCCATGGTCCTTATTTTAGGAATCTCTTATGGTACCTGATCCATCATATATACGTATGTCACACATCATCATTAGATTGGAGATATTTAAGCATCATTAGAAGGAATCATTTGCATCATTTTAGTCTTTGTATTATGTGCAACATTCAAAGACATCCATTTTACTTCCTGCATATTCCAATTCAGAATGGGAAGTTATCTTGCACACATTTGTGGTGTTGTTTCTTCCCAAGGGGAGAACGTTGTTTAGTATTCTTAGATCATCTTCAAAATTTAGTGTCAAGAATCTACTAGCACTATAGACATCATCTTGATGGGAGGAAACATGGTTTCTCTTCTACAATCATTTATGGGAGGAAGAATTTCCTCACATGGATTTCATCACTTCACACTTTCTAGGGGGGTCACATGACCTCTTTATTTCATTCATATGGGGAGGAAATATATTGTAATTTTTTCTATTATTAATACTTGGGGGGTCACCATGAGTTCTCCATCTATCAATTCTTCTTCAATTGTACATTCTATTGCATTTGTATCATTCTCTTTTGGAGAGGGGATTTTATTTATTTTTGGGCTTTTATCCTTTACTCCACTTTATGAGATATTTGTACATGGCTACCTAGCATGGCCTAGTAGCTAAGAGTCATTATTAGTGCATAAATTACTCCCTAAGTTGCACTTAAGGGGTGCTATTATTGTAAATAGAGCTATTATAATACCTACTTAGCTAATCACCTTTCTAGGATTGACCTATTCATACCTAGCTTAAGTTTATTTATGTTTCTTTTTATTTTGTCTCACTTCATATGATTCATACATATGTCCTTGTGAATTTAGACACATATTGCATGTACACTTGCCACTTGATCAACCACTTGTCAAGTGAATTCACAAGTGTTACATATTTGGAGGGGTATTTAAAGTTTCACTCCTACCTTCTCACCTCCTCTTCCTTGACTATATATGTAAGGTTTGATCATTTTAATTACACGCTCTTCATTTTATATTTGATAGACATACTATTTCACATATTTTATTCACTTGTGGAAGTTGTTTCATGCTCTTTGATCTTGGAATTTTCCAACATCCACAACCTATGAGAAGGTATACAAAATAGTGGAAACTACTATATATGTAAAGTTCACTATATTTTTATTATGTTTTTTCTCTAACTCGTATTGATTGTGAACCAAGATTTATAGAAGAATCTCTATTTTCTAAGTAAATTAAGTCTTTAAAGAAGGCCATGAAAGAGGAAATGATATCCTTGGATAAATATAATACTTGGGCCTTGGTGGATCTACCTAATAAAAAGAAGCTCATTGGCTACAAATGGTTGTACAAATTTTGTAGAAAATGGTATATTGGAAAGGTAGAAGGAAAGATTGGTGACAAAAATTTATTCCTATATTAGAGGAATAGACTTTGATAAGATATTTTCTCATAAGACTAAGTTATAATTTTCTAGAATTTTATTGTATATGTTGCTACTAGACTTGATTTTGTAGAACAAATGGCTATTAAAACTAAATTTTACTTAGATATTTAGCAGAGGAAATTTACATGGATTAGTCAAAATAGTTTAAGGTCAAAGGAAAATAAGATATAGTCTATAAAATAAAAATACCTTTGTATAGTTTGAAATATTCTCTCTCTCTCTCTCTCTCTCTCTCTCTCTCTCTCTCTCTCTCTCTCTCTATATATATATATATATATATATATATATATATATATATATATTGTGATGATCTAGAAATTGAGATCAGATTATGAAAAGACAACAAATAAAAGAAAGAAAATGAAACAACTTCATAATCCAATTCACTAAATCACACCATAGAAACATTAAGAAAATTGTATAACAAATAATAATAGAAAAACCTACATACACAACAACAATATTATCTTAGCTCCATTTTTATCCTATGCTAAACCTTAGAGAGAAGGTGTAATGTTGGATACTCTCAAATTTTAATAGCACAAAGCACTTTGGAATGATATACATATAGTTTTCTTAAAATTAATGAGAGAAATAAATGAGTGATAGGTTCCATTTATAGATTCTAGGTGATACTGATCAATGGTCAAGATCTAATGAATGACTGAGTAGATCAATAAAAAAAATGGTTGAGAGTAATTGATAAGGATTTAACTGAATTCTTGATTGGAGGTAATTGGTTGTATGGGTCAATTAAGGGAATTGATTAAAGAGATAAGTGTGAGTGACTATTAGTGAAACATAATTGATTTATTAGACAACTAAATTGATTAAGGATTGAACTCAAAGTGAGTGGGAGTTGACTAGTGAGGTAAAAATATATGAGTAATTAATAAATACTTAAATAAGGTGGGATGCCCGCTTGAGAGGTTGGTGAAGAAAAAAATGTTTAGGACAAACTCTCAAAAAAGGTTGGAAATATATGAGAGAGATGAATCAATATGGTCATGGTAGGAGAATAAATATTTGGATGAGGAGGAAGGTAAAGATATTGTGGGTTAATATGGTGGAATATAGTGATGAGATGCTTATTGTTGATTGATATCACATAATGAGATGAGTATATAATGATATGGAATAAGTAGAAATGTGATAGATGAATGGAAATAATTGATATGGATATGATATCGATAGATATTGTGCTTTCTATTTTGTGCCTTTCTTTATCAACATAGAGTATTTTATTGTGGAAAATAAATATATATACACCAAGGTATGACAAACCAAGGTGAATTTTGTATCTTGTGCATGTACAGTGACACTACAAACAAGGATTGTCCTCATATATACTAGACATAAGAGAACCTTGTCAGAATATGTAAGGAAAAATAGAACCTAAATTACAATATTCATAATGAAAAAAATTATTTAATGACCTTATATACATAGGAATTTTTTTTATGCTAGAATCCATCCCAACCACACACAAGGAACACACATTCCCTAGTAATTCAATAGGAAAATTCCACAAAAACAACATATGAAAGAAATAACGTTACACCATTCCTACTCCTCTAATATCATGTAGATATCCTCAAGTAGCATAGAAATAAGATATTAATATAAATAAATCAAATAAAAAGACTCACTAACCAAATAGATCAAATTCTATTAGATTGTCTTGCCAAAATATATGTTAAGCTCAATGTTTATAGGAAATGTATAGAATTCTCTTGCTTGAGTGTAATTTTTAGGAAATAGAAATTTATTATGATAATGATGGATGAATGTGATCAAATATTTTTGTGATTTAGAATGAGTGAATCATTTATTACAAATAATGTGGGATAATAACATGGTATCTTGTGAAAGGTTTCCTTTGATACTAACTTCAAGGAACCAATATGTATTCCAGGTCAAGGAAATTCCCCCATTTAGGTATAGGATTATTTTATTTATGGGATGTATGTAATGAACTTATTAGGACCTAAGATAGAAGGTAATTTCCCTAAATATTGACCATTGTCAACCCATGATAGGGGTGATAGGACATGAAAGGATTTTATTATAGATGGAACAAAATAGAAATTAATAGATGGTGGAGAATAGCTCCTACACATGATGCATGTAAATAGGTTTTCACCATGGTACTTACCCAAGACACCATTGAAGTGGTTTTCACCATAAGGAAAATTATTTCTCTTTAATTTTGATAATTTTTATTTTTCTACTTTTTATATTTTCTATTAGGATACCCTAAGGATCATGCAAATAATTTATTCAGGTGAATTCTATTGATGGGTTCATCTATAATTTCACCCTCAAGTGTAGTTAGTTGGTATTCTTATAATCCATATTGTTTTGTAGCAATATAAGGCCCTTTATAGTTTAAATAAAACATGCCCTTTTTTCCATCATCTTGTTGGTTCTTTTGGTTCTCATTTTGCACTAGATCTCCTATTTGAAATGTGTGAGATATGAATTTATTGTTATAGCTACAATTAATTTGGTTTTAATAAGCTTGTAGATGATTGACCACTTGAATATTTCATTCATCTAGAATTTCTAAGTCATGACATCTAAAACCTCTATATTATTCATCACTAATGGTGTGTTATAGAGACACCCTTAATGATGGTAGTTTGACCTCTACAAGTAAGATGTATTCATCTTTGAACACTAATGAATAAAGAGTGGATCCTTTTTGTGTATGGATACTGATCTGGTACACCCATAAGGTAGGTCTAATATGGATATGCTAATTGTGGCCAGTTTCATTGATCATATTTTTGAAAATTTATAGGATTTTTTTATTCAACACCTCAACTTCGCCTTTACTTTGAGAGTAATATGGATTGGAGAATAGTGTTGAATATGGAATTTATGGAAAATTTCATGAACATCTTTTTTTTGAATGATCAACCATTGTTAATAACAATGTAAAAAGGCACACCATACTAGCAAATGAAATAGATGATAATGAACTTAGCTATTTGCTTCTTGGTTATGAGTGTAAGGGAAATAGCTTCAATCCATTTTATAAAATATTCTATAGTGATGATAATAAATTTGTGACCATTGGATGAGATGGGTTTATCTTACCTATGAAGTTGAGACCCCACTATGTAAAATTTCATACTATAGTTATCACTTATCTTTTATTTAGGTACATGGATAATATCTCCATGTTGATAATATTTATGACACTTTTTAGCAAATTGATTAGAATCTTATTCTAGTGTGGGCCAATACTAGCCTATTCTCATGAGTTTCTTTGTTATATTAGGATCACTAGAGTGTCCACCATAGATACCATTGTGAACCTTAAATAAATAAATTTGGGCTTCTTTTGAGCTAAGACATCTTTAGAGGGTACCATAGAAACTCCTTTGATATAGTGTATCACCAATTATTAAAAAGAGGGAGGAGAAACTTATGAATTTTTTGTGCTGGTTAGATGATAAGTCAAGTGGGAAGATGTTTTGGTTGAGGTATGTGTAGATTTCATGATACCATAGAGAGTTGGGACCAATAATTTCCCACATGAGTTTAGAATTTGAGATGTTGAATGCAAGAATAGAGTTGTTCCACTAAGGACTCACATTTTTTGGTATTGTGTGGCATATTCAAGAGAGACCTAATTGTTTCCATTGCATCAACTACCCTATCATTTATCCAAAGGATTTTTTCAAATGATATACAATTTAAATAGTTCTTCAAGCTGTCTACCATCTTATATGGTTATTTTTTCTCGTATTTTATTTGGTAATCATAATTTTACTTTCCTAATGACTAATTGGGAATCTCCATAAATTTTTATTTCCTTGATCTTACATTACACTACCATTATTAATCTAGTTATTAAATTCATATACTCTGTAATGTTATATGTACATTGGAAAGCTAATTAGTATGAATTTTGGATACAACCACGTTGTGGGGTGATATATAATATTCTTGTTCTTAAACCATAATGAGTATAGGAACCATCAAATTATAAACTCCATAAAGGGATGGGGTTATATTGAAGATTCATTAATCTAAACAATGTGTAACCAATGGTGATTGAAAATAGTGGGGACATCAACCAACTGATCTTCAAGTACTTGTCCTTTAATTTCTTTCTCATACACATATTTTATATCAAAATTTATGAGTATCTTGACCTATTCAGCTAACCTTATTATGAGTGTCACCTTTCTCAAGAGATATTTGAGGGGATAAATTTTATCTATTACCTTATTTTGGTTGTTCAACATGTAGTATTAGATATTTTGAGAAGCAAAGATGACTGCTAGACATGTACACTCAATTAAAGTGTAGTTGAGATCATACACAACTAATGTTAGACTGATATAATATATGGTGATTTCCTTACCTAAAGAATCATGTTGTGTGAGAAGAGCTATGAATGCTAATGATATGGTAGAGATGCATAGTAACAATTTTTTTCTTGGGTTTGGTCATATAGGCACCAAAGGAGAAGCAAGGTAGTCTTTGAGTTTTTGGAAATATTATTTTTAGTTCTTGTCCCATTTGAAGATAATCCTTTATGTAATATATGTGTAAATAGATGGAATTTTTTCCATATTTGTATAATGAATTGATGGATAGATTGTAGTGTCCCTTGTAGGCTATACAAATATTTTAGATTCCCAAGAGGATGCATATCTATCATTTATTTTAATTTTATTGGATCCACTTCAATGCATGTTTGAGAAACTATGTATCTCAATAACTTCACTGATGTGACACAAAATACATAGTTTTTTGGATTTAGTAGGTGACATTGTATTTCTCTAGTCTATCAAATATCTTAGCAAGGATATCCAGATGGTCTTGATTGTTAATTGATTGATCCAATAGATCATCCATATAATCCTCCATATGTGTATACACCATGTCATGGAATGTAGTATTCATGGCTCATTGGTAAGTATCTCCAACATTTTTGAGACCAAAGTGCATGACATTCCAATAGAAAGTTCCCCAAGGGAATTTAAAAGTTGTTTTGTGTTGGTATTCTATAGTGTGACCAATGACATAGTGAAGGCTAACTACACCCAATCCATAGGAATTTGAGGCATATTTAACCCACTAAGCATCAATCCCAATAAAATCATTCACTGTAAACAAAGACAAAGAATCCATTAAAACTAACATTTTAAATAATAAAAGTTTGAAAAACCTCTAATATAAGACATTGAAACTTATCCTATTGGGGGAGTGGTGTTGCATTGATATGGAATGGTTACCCTTTCACAATCCCTTGGATAATGAGCTTGTTTCAATCAATTTTATTGAAGAAAATTGATGAAACCATTGATAGATGTGTATGAAAACATTATTTAAAGCTAAATGAATATTATGCAAGCTATTTTAACATGATTTATGCTAAGATGATTGATATGGGTGTATGCAAATCTACTCTAAATGTATGCAAGCTTAAAAAGATTAAAATCATAATTAACAAATAAGCTAAATGTATGCATCTATGTTATCATGGAAGCCATTAAAGAAAGTGTTGATGGTGTTTTCTGCACAAAAAAAACTCAGACATAATATAATATCCTATCTCTCTTGAAAGGTAAATCTCTATGGAAAAGAGATAACCCCAAGGTCTCTAATGTCAGGTCTTGACAATGCAATGAAACAACTTAGAGATAATGTGAAAATTCTGGTAATCACAAAGGGACCTTATTACGAGCAGAGCTGGATTTCAAACTTATCAGATATAAGCAATAGATTGATACCCTCAAACTTGATACAAATCAGATAATAAAGAAATAGCAAAAGATAAAGGTTTCCAGAGATAATATTAAAACTACTTTTAATACTAAGATTAAAAATTCCAAAGGATAAGATGCTCAAAATGGACCAATCTCTCATAAACTATCTGCTGCTTAACCCAGATGAATCTGCAACTCCATAGAAATAGTGAAATCTTCTAAGGTATTGAAAGATTTTCAAATCATGAACATTCACTCAGTCAACCTTAAAACAATTGAGATGAATAACTTTCACAATTAAACTAAGCACAAATATAAGCACAGGCTAACTTTGCAAAGCAGCTAACAATCAGCTAACTGCAAAAAGTATGGACTAGAGATTGCTACAACATTCCAAACATGAAACCCTAAGCATTATCAAATCATCTAACCATAAACAATAAGCAATTTGAAAGATAGAATAACAAGAACCATGCCAGATGAGATTCCAAAAGATAGATACCAAGCACAATATCTCTCTTATATTATGTCATCCAAAATAGCAACAATCCAAGTTGTTCTTTTACAACATCTGCTTTGAAAATAAACCCTAACTTGCTCAGATACCACTTAACTATTCTCCTGATCTACCTATCCTTCTATCTCTATTCTCTAATTTTCTATCTACTATTCAAATGAGGCAACATGCCCACATTTATAGAGAATCTACAAGATAGGTCGGCCCAAATTATAATTTTACAATAAAACATAACCTAAAATAGGTCGGCCCACAAGAATAATTCGATTATATGAAATGTCCCATAGCACCAATTTTATCCAAAACCGCCAAAGTGTCAAAAGGGGGTAGCCCAATACATGTAAATTAATGGGAAGCACAAATATCAATGTAACCCTATATAATCACTCCCCATCTTTGTCTTTAGTTTTATCCTTTTCAGCATGTACGGCCAACAAGACCCTATCCAGCTCAGCAACCGGTGGCATAGGCAAAACCCTAATCCTTCTCTCAAGAATTTTGATATCCTCTTTTGCTTGTCCAACCGTACGATCCCAATCAGCCTTATTGGTCAAATATCTATCAATGACTGCAATGTATGTTGCTGCATCATCCAGCTGATGTTCAGTAACTGACCCTTCACTAACTAGAGAATATACATCTCTCCACCATTCCCTAAGCTTCTCTAAACTGAAATGCTTTGGAGCAAACTTCTTCCTTCCAGTCATGACTTTGAAGAATGCAATGCATTTTTCATACACATCAGTTAGAGCATCCTTAATTTTTCTTGCATGTTTATTAACCTTCTTCAAGGCCCTCTGTCTCATGAGTAGGATTTCAAACCATTCCCAAGGCTCAAAAACCCTTGGAAGAGGAAGAATCCCACATCTTACCAATTCATTCTCGGTGAATCCCATAATTGCAGTAACTTTTTGGAGTAGGAGGTCAGCATCTTCCTTATCTTGAGCCAACACAGTCTTCAGCAATGTCACCGACCTTGTAGCATCCCCCACAGTGGACAAAATTCCTTTGATGGCTTCATCCCCTTTTGCTTGAACACCTTGCAACCAAGTGACTGTAGCATGTGAGGTGCCTTTCATCTTTTCTAACTCAAAGATTGTCTCTTGGGGAAGGAATCCTATAGCAGAAGAGGAGGAACCAATAGCCTACAAAGGTTTCATCAATTCCTGCAAGTATCTTTTCAATTTTTCATTTTCTCTTTCCAATTCATGTCTGGTCTACACTGCCTTCTTTAATCTCCCCACAATCACTGCACTGGAACCCTCATATTCTTCAATATCTTGTTCCACGGTAGCATGTCCCAAATCAACAATCTGCACATTATAATCTTGGGTAGCCACATTGTCCCTATCTTTGTTTGGAGTAGGGGTAGCAATATGAGCCACTCTATTACCTGATTCATCTCTTTCAATTCGAGAGACAACCCTTGCTTTCTTTTTAGTTTTCCCCTTCTCCACATTGGCCATAAGGACATCCCAATTAGGAGGAGCATCCTCCACTATTACCATTTTACTCTTTAAGCCTTTCTCAAGCCAATCTGGAATAGTGAACCCAGCAAGTATTGTGCTTTGTCTATCCTATTCTTTCTCTTGTTGATCAATAGGTGCATGCCTTTTCACACTCAAACTTTTAGGAACATTCATAGTTGGATTCCCCTCCTGTTACAATTTTTCCTCTTCTACAACCCGAGATGGTGATAAAGTTTTAGTCACTACTTCCTCCTGTTGAGGGGATTTGTTCACTTGCTCCTCTGTATGCGAATCTGCATATGCCACCAAGGGAGACTTCAATACCTTATCAATTTATACTTTTTCCTTAAAGAGATCTCCTTCCTGAAATACCTCTTCCTGCAAACCCTTAGGACTTTCACCTTTCTTTGGTTCTTCTTGTTGGCTACTAGCATCCTGAGAAATAGAGACACTCACCGGCTCGACAACAGGAATGTTGACTGAGACCTTCTCCATTGTTGCAGTGTCCTTTGGGGAAGGAGTCCTCGACCTCCTCATGTAAACTTGTGTTCTTTCCCCTAATCTTTCCACTTCTACTACTGGTGGCTCAATTACTTTTTCAACCTTAAGAGTCTCTCCCCCCTTTTGTGACAATCTTATAATTCTTCTTCTCTTTTCCACTGGTGGAGCACTTTCAGCCTCCTCTACTTCTCCCTTATTCTTCTCAACTTCTTTCCTAGAGGCATGTTTCCTCTTCTTAGCAACAGGCTTCCTCTATTTTCCTACCTCTGCCTCCTTCTCAGGCTGGACTTCCCTTACCTAAATTTTGAAAGGAGAATCTACCTTTCCTTTGCCCTTTTGTTCTGGCTCAAGTGACCCCTCAGAAGCAGAATGGGACTCCAAATCTCCCATCAGCTCATAACTGCATGGAACACCCTCACTTTCTAGCTCTAGTATTTTGTGCTTCAACCACATCTTGGTGTACTTAATTACTGGGGCCATGACCTGATCCAAATCAGTCTTTTCCTCTTCCAACCAGTCAACTTCTCCAACTGGTTTATCTTTTACTGCCTCATAAATGTGACCCTGGATCACATTTCCATCCTCCTCAATCTGATCTGAGATGGCCCTTACATTATATAGCCTCACCAAGTCCACTGGCAGTCTGGAAAACTTCTTCTTCCTCACCTCAAACTCATCAACGAGGTTAACCCAATAATCCTCAATATGAGGCTTATGGCTATAATCTCTGTTGGCCTTCTTTTGAGCTTCACCAGTTATATCAAATCTTGTTCTCTTGGTGTGGAAGGAAAGACCAAGAGTACCCATCTCCTCCTCCGAAGCATGAGCAGACTGAATGGAGGCACAAATCTCACCCATTCCTATCTTCAAAGGGAAATCATTCCCAAAACCTGTCTTATGCATTTCTCCCTTTACAATATTGTCAAAATCACAGATTTGCCTAACAACTTCTAACAAAATGATGTGGTCCATAGGATATCTTGGAAATCTATAGGGGACCCTCTGAAAACCATAAATTTTGATGTATGAAAAGGTGGGGAACTGAATAAACCAAGATCCATACCTTCCTATCAATTCTTTTGCCTTGTCTGGAATTCTGACATGCTCTGCACCTTGGAGCAATCTGGTGATATACATAGTGAAGGCATCATTTGATCTCCTATAACTTCCACCAGTTAAGTGCAACTGTGGATATACCTCATAGATAGCATCTTGCCCAAAGATACCTCTAGTGCTCAACCCCTTATACGGATGAAGTCTTGTGAATGAATACACTAGATAGGAAGTCATAGTAAAAGTCTTGGTTTGCAAGACACTACTCATAACTGCTCATGGATCATAGCACTGATGGCACCCGCCCAATGATAATCAAATCCCTGCTCCATTCTAGCAATTATATGGAACATCCAAGTCTCAAAAAACCCTGGACTTTTCAATCCTACCAACCTATTGAGAAGGGTGATAACATTATAATATTCCCTCTTGAACTTAAGCCTAAATAGTTGCTTAGGCAACTTAGAGAAGTGAGATTTAGGCTTCTCCAGCCAAGAGTTAATCACCTGTTGGGACTTAACAATGTTTTCTTCATAATATTTCTTAGCTCCATCCTTGTCAAAGCCTACCACATGGGATCTTTCAGGCATGTCAAAGGTTGTAGCAATGGAGACTAGACTGAATCCTATAAGAATCCTACCTTGAGGGCCAATGATCCTCTGTGTACCCCTATCATAATTTTGGGCACACTCTAGCACCAACTCATAACACTGTACTATAGAAGGAAATCCTGCCACATGGGCCAATCTGGAGTCCACCATTCTCCTTGATAACAAAGGAAGGTTAGGTGCTGACATCTCAGCCTTGAATTCCTCGTAATCCCACATGCCAACTTTTGTGTCCATAATTCCTAACCAAATTGAAGTCAGCTTACTCTCAGGAACTCTGCTCCTCATGTCTATCTTAACCTTTTCTGCATCTGAGATGGCAGATGCCTCTGCACCAAGGTCAGTTGCCTTTCCCTTACCTCAACCAGCAACATTCTGTCCTGATCCCACCTGCAAACAGATAAAGATAACATAAAATCCATCAAAAGCAATAAGTGCAAAAGATCATTATCTCAAAGTTCGAGATTCAACCCCCCTCGCAGATTATGCACTAGGAAGGATTTTTGGGAAAATCCAGGCCAGGCAGATTCCATCGAACCAAACAAACTAAATCCCAAAATATCATTTAAATCACCAACTCGGCCAAGGAAAAGCATTAAGAATATTTAGCATAAGCTCTTTAAGTTAACCAAATGTATTATAAAGATACCCACAATCCATAACCATCAAATTCAATATTTCCCAAAAATACTCAGAAGAATCCACCAGAGACGGATTCTGGTGAAATCAACAACAGTCCTAACTAACTCGGGGAAAATGAAGGGATACAAATTGTTTGGGAAAATCTGGATGGAATGGATTTTGGCGAAATTTAGATATAATAGTATCAAAGCTCATCATCGGTAAAATGACCCGACTGTGGACCTCGGGAAAATTTGGATGGAACTGATTTTGATGAAGCCAAATGAAATCCGGCAGAAAGATGACAAAAGAAGAAGAGATAGAGCAATCGGGAAAATCCGAGGGAGGTAGAAATCCACGAAGACCTCGAAAACCCAAACCTATCTATATCTCGACTACTTTCATCAAGGCAATTCAAATCACTCCGGATCCAAGCCAGAAATCTGAAACCAACCCGACCTAGGACCTTAATGAATAAAACGTGAACTGATGACCCACTTCTCAGCAATTTCGAGAACAAACGACCATGCCCTAGGTTGGGAACCCTAAATGTCTGCCATGAAAGCATAGATGACTAGGTGATTCACCAAAATGGAAAGCTTAAAGCCACAATGAACCAAAGCCCAAACAAGAACGAACACCAGACCAAGCATAAACATAAGCACAATGATGACGCGCACCCAGAAGGACCAGAAAACCATGAAAGATTCCCAAGAAAAATGGTGAGAAGCAATCAAAACCAAAAGAGAACAAGGTACATATACATACCATGGAAGCACAACGGTTATGATGAAGGAAACCGATAAATAACCACTTGATGCAAACTGGATACAACCCACACACTTCAAAAGTAAACGTACAACTCAAATAACCTCGAGGATCCAAATACCAAGCAAAACACCATGAACCTTAACACACAAGCTCAAATGATAGCAGATGCACAACTCAAAATGATCAATCACTTCTCAAAATATCGATATATCAAAGCCCCAAACCCTCGTACAAACGCCATTAATGCATTCGGCAAGACAGTCGCAGCCACAAAGAAATCTCGGGGATTCGACACCGCCATGGATTTTGGGGATTCGACACCGCCACGGATTTCAGGGAAATTTGGGATGTACAAAATTTCCCGAAAGTAGTGCAAAAGGCCGATTTCGGACAATAAGAAGGAACCGAGAAAATCTGGCCCAGGCGGATTTTCTCAAAAATAGTGAAAAACCCGAGATAAAGCCAAAACTTCAAATTTTCAATACAACTCAAAAGAATGCCACTTCAATTGGAAAAAAGGTCATTAAAGCACAAACCCAAGCAATCAAAAACCCCCCAAAAAGAAAGAGGTCAAAACACCAAGAGCGAAGAAAGAGGGTCCGCACATTCAGTGGGGCATGTGTGCAATAAGTGCACAACAAGAAGCTAAGCTAATATGCAAGTAAATAAAGCTAAAATGATATTAAATGTGAGTGCAAGTGAAAATGATTTTAAAAACATAAGTTTGATGTTAAAAGATGGATCCATTCTCCAAATAGTGCTTTATTTATATGAGTACAAATGAGAAATGGAGGGTTGAGATCAAAAAGGCTAATGAATGGTCAAAAAGGAAAGAATATGGAAGAATGGATCATGGATTCTCATCAAGGGTTGAAAATTCAAGTTGATATTTATTCAAGGTCTTACATTCATCCAAACAAACACACTTTTAACTTGTACAAGATGTAACGCCCCGCCACGCAACCCTAGAGGAAGTTGCATTTAACTACTTAACGGAATAATTTTTTTTTTTTTAAAGTATAGTTAAAATAAAGTTCGCTAACTAATGCCAACAACCTCTAAGGTTATGAGACAGAGGTTATATAGAACCTCAACAAAAAACATGAATTAAACCATGTCAATTAATTAACCAAATATATAAACACATACATTCCAATAAGATGAACTTCATCAAACATAAAGATAACTTTCCATTGCATTAATCCATACATTACAATAAGATTACAACACCCATTCCCTAAATGAGGTAGGTCCAATAACATAATGAGATTACAATTACAACTTCCACCTCGATAACAACTGAGGGGTAAAATAGTACAAGATCAACTGAAATGAAATAAAGTAAGGACTGATACTGATATCCACGAGTTCTCCAACTGGAAGTCTCATCCACATGAACATGAAGATAGAACCCAATGGATTTAGGTGCACACCACCCAACCAAGTGGAACTCAAAGGCCCACCCCCCGTGCTAGGAGATAGTAACCAGGAATCCTAGTCAAGACCATCTACCTCTAGACACAAGCTAACATAACTGACCAAATTGAAACAACCAATCACATGAACCTCATAAGAACACAAGTCACAATTCAAGTACAACGTAAGTACAACTCAAATACCATGCAAGTACAACACAAGTACAACACTACATGTTCATATTGCTTCCAAAGACAAAGCAGATAAAGTATGTAAGAGAACCACACACATAATAATCGAATACCAACTATGGTCACAATAGGTATGTTACAGAAACCATACCCTCAATAAAAAAGAACCAACTATGGTCACACAAAGTGCCATCAAACATCACATCATGAGTTACCCACTACGGATCATCAAGATGGTGGCCTCAACCGATCCTCGGCCCTCATACATACTACTATGAAATCAAAACCCAATTGTTGTCCTAGACAGAGTGTCATCGCACAACTCGTCATGAGTTACCTAGTAGATCATCATGATGGTGGCCACAAACTAATCCTCGACCCTCATACTTACTAATACAGAACCAAATACCTTTCGTACAGACAAGATAGATGACCTTGTCATTATTGGCCTTCCCACCCATCCCAAGCCTAACTGAGCACTTGGATCTATGAGTGAGGCATAATTATCTTTTTAATGTGAAGTACTACCCAAACTCTAAATATATTGATTTAGTTATCACTTAGTTATACCACTTACAATGAGTTACCCTGGCACCACTTCATGTGCCGGACCCTATTACAAGCCACTCCTCTACTTGACAACACACACACACACACACACACTAACCAAACATCAATGGTACCAAGGTGCAACAGACAGGATAACATGTCCACTCCTTTCTCAGGAGGTGACAAAGATAAAACCATTCCAACACTGGAGGTAATGACAATAACAAAATCACTCCTGACCGCTCCTGACAAGGAGGGATACATTTACAAAATCCACTCCTTTCACAGGAGGCACAACACATTCCTGTTCATGGAAATCAGGTACTAACATAGACACAACTTCATGCACTATCTAAGGGATGCACACCAGGTTGACATAACAAACCGACAACCCACGAAACAAAAAACTCAACTGGAAGCCTTGTCTAATGCAATGACCCAAATTTCCCAAATGATGATAAGAATAGATAACATCAAAACGAGAATTAAATCTGCTTTGGATATTCTAAATCCATGTTCTCATGCTAACATTCAGGATTTTATTGCATTATATAAACCGATACAAAATACATCTTTTCCAGACACGGGAGAAAGTTAATATTTAATACTTAATCTCCTACTTGCATTTCAATAATAATAAAATAGCCAATTAATTCTACTAATCAAAACACCATAACTTGAAGTAATTATTGTTTCCACATTTCAATATAACCATATAAAAATAATTAACTTGACTTGCATATATATAATATTTTAAATCAATGCTATTCCCATTAAAATATTATTTACAACAAAGCAATGGTTTAACTAGAGTCAATATATTTTTCATTTCTCCAATTAAACTTAAGTCATGCTAAAAAAAAAAACAATAATTTTTGCACATTAAATTTATTCCACAACTATACATATATCCATTTAAACTAGAAAAACAAATCATCAATATAATATTATAATATTATGCAATATAATATTAACAATTAATAATATATATTATTCTTAAAATAATACATATTACTATGTTAATATAATATTATAATAATAATATTATATATATAAATATTAATATATATATATATCGATATTATAATATAATAATATAAAAATTATATATATTATAATATTAAAATATATATTAATATATATATATATATTTTAATCTTAAAAAAAAACGGAGTTTCTTTTTGTTTCGCGTCGGTTTCCATGGGCGGCCACCTCAGATTGCAGGCCACGGTTTGCATTAGGGAGCCGTGCACCCCACAAGGTCAGTCGGCTGTGTTCACACATAGCTGACCCCCATTAATGGGGGCGGCGACTGTGTGTGAACACAGTCGTCCACACCCAGGTGGGTGGCGACGATAGGGGAGGTAAGGGGAGTGGGGAGGGGTGCACTGGGCGAGGCTCCCTCCGCCCGCCTCCCATGGGGCGTGGTGAGGGTTGAGCCCCCAATGACCTCCCCATATTTTTTTTATAAAAATATAAAACCCTAAACAAATAAAAAATGTGACTGCGTTTTTTTTTAAAGCGCGATTTAGAAAAAAGAAATTTGCCCAATTTAAATTTTGAATTTCTTTCAATAATATATTTATGATCCAGCATGAATATACGCATTTATATATGCATATATATATGTATATATATATATATATATATATATATATATATATACTTTTTAATGTATATATATATATATGTATATATGCATTTTTGGTTTAAAAGACAAAATAAATTGAGAAAACTAGAATAATACAATTACAAGAACAATCATTTACATTCAAACATCATTTTCTTTTGAAGTAAATTAGTTTTAAAGAGGATCTTCTTGCTAATTTGAGGAACACAAATTCCAACCTTGTTTTATTTGAATTCAAACAACCAAATTCAAAACTCCTTCCACAAGATCTTAACTATTAAAATTTAAAATTCAAAAATTTCCAAACCAAACATTTAAAAGACAAGAACCTGCTTTCTTGAAATTGATAGCAGATCCTGATAGTGACATTGCTCCCTCTTCAGATCCACAGGTTCCCCAATCTTTTTCCAAAAACCCACCAAATTGAAGAATTCTTTCTCTATCTAATTCAATCTTTTTCAAAACTCCATGAACAACCAAAAATTGAAGCAATTTTCAAACATAAGGATTCAACCCTAAAAATCCTACAACCACCCTCATAAATTTCAGAAAACAGAAATTGCCAAAATATCTCATTTTTTCAATTTTGAATTCAAATTTCCAAATTTGACTTCCTGAAACATTTTCTTTTAATTTTTGAATTTTCAAATTCCAAATTGACTTTTTTTAATGCATTTTCTTTATTTCCAATTTCAACAATTGAATCAATAACTTCAACATAGATAAATTAACTTCTTTCAACCATATAAATTTAATCAATTAATAAATAGATTTAATCAAAGATTAAATTATTTATTAATTAAATTAAATTAATAATAAAATAAATTATATTTCAATATAATTCTAGAACACATTAATCCACAACTTAAATACATTAAGCCATTTAAATCACCCCATTTATCTTGAAATTTAAATAACGAAAGGAGGGCACGATAATCAAAACAACACAACCCGGCAAACAACTGATGACATACAAGGACTAGGGTGACGACTTGGCATGGAAACCTAGCTACTATCTCCCAATCGAATATAGTCGAGTATTGAACATGCTCCAACCTATGAAACCAGGTGGAGTCGATGTCCTATACCTGTCAACCTGTAAATCAAGTAAACAACAACATATAATATGAACAACATAAAATACACACCGTGAAGAGGAAATCTCAGAATCATAGGGTGCTCGCAAGTGAGTGATGTGACACCATCCCCTTCACCAATACAATGCATCTAACCAAAAAATCTAACATATTAATATAATCCAAAGCATAACATCATTAATTCAAATATCCATTTATGCTAATCCAAAACATTCCATAAGATAACATCATATTAAAATACCATCACAACAAGGATTACATTAATGTCGCTTTATAGATAGCAACCAAAAGAAGCCGAATACCAAGGTCAAGGTACTAACATAAAGTACAACAAAAGAGAACAGTACACTGTTCAACCAAAATGAAAAATGGAGGGGTATTACACAAGAGGTCATAAGTTAAGTTGCACAAGAATTTTTGAGTGAACTTGCACATGAAGCTTTGTAAGAATATTCCATTTTTTAAATGAGTGATGAGAAATAATATTCTTTGGAATATTCTCATGGGTGAGGAAATAGATATTTTTCAAATTAAAACAAAGTTTAATTATGCAAAAGGGGAAGGAATATTCCCCTTTTGGAGGAATGTGCAAAGGAGGAATATTCCCTTGCAAGTGGAAGAATTAGTAATTTGATAATCAAAAAAAGTTTCAATTATGCAAATTAGGGGAATTATATGATATTACTTAAACAATTGAGTTAATGGAGATCAAATGAAAAAGAAATGGATGAGATTGATTTGATCTATCAATGGTCACACATGAAAGGAGGATGAAACATGGATCAAGGATTCTCATCAATGAATGAGAATCAAAGATCACATTGATCAAGAAAAGATCAAGGCTCACAATCATGCAAACAAAAACACTTTGCAACAACTTTAATAAGTTGTTTGGAGTAATCATTACCTTTTTTTGGAGGAAAATAGGAGATTATTCCTTTGTAATATTCCCTATGCAAGTGGATGAGAGGGAAATCATAAATTTAGTTAATTAAAACTAAATTTGAATGTGCAAGATGAGGAATGTGAGGATATTCATTAAATTATTGATTTATTTAATGAAAAAGAGATACAAATATGATATCTAATTAAATAGTTTAGGTTATTTAATTAAATAAGAGGAATTAAGGTTTAAATTAAATAATTTATATTATTTAATTAAAACAGATGAAATGTCAGTGTGAGAGGGTGTGAATTAACCCAATTACGTCAATTAGATTAATAGGTGAAAATGAGACATTTAATTAATTAATTAGGCTTATTTAATTAAACAACCGAAAAGAGGATGGGTTTGAGGATGAAGTGATGTTAGTTAGCCAATGTGATCTATCAAGACATGTTTAGGTGTCTACATTTTTCCCCTCTGAAGCAATGTAATTGTTGCATTGGTTCAAAGACTGATGTTGATTTTGATGCAGAAACAAATATCGATGATCTCTTTAAGATGTTGATAGCCAAGCTAAAGTTGATTGATCTAGTTGATTGATTTATTAATTGATAACATTATTGAGGATTCACAACAATGCAAGGATTGTTTTGAATAACATGAGGATTGATAGAGAACGATATATCCCAATGATGGTTAATTTGATAGATTTGATCAATATTTTCTAGCAAGGCTAGGAACAAAGTCTATTAGATGATTTGATATCGATATGATCAAAAGATGGTTGGTTTCCCCCCTTGAGAGATTGATCGGGGAATAAAGTGTTTCAATCATTCTCACAATAGGTGAAGATTAGACTTATGCTTGAGATGCCTAAGATTTCAAGTTGATTTTGAATCAAAGAGCTGCAAATTTTTAGATTGTTGAGTTGAAGATGATATAGATGCCCCACTATGCCCTAGTGGAAGAGGGATTGTTGGCCTACTATCTCAGATATTGATGTAGAAAAATTTCAAGATGTATAGATAGTCATCAGCTATGGGTAGCCTCATGTATTTACTAGTGTATCACATATATTTGGTAGTTGTATAGAATTGTTAGTAATGATAGAAAAATAAGAAGAATAAGATGGATGGATTCACCATTGGTTTTGAAAGATTGATTGCTTCAAAATATCCAACAAGTCTACGATCCACCAAGAATTTATTAGAGAGTGATGAGAAATGCATGATGATGATGATGATGATGATGATAATTTTCTCATATCTTGGGATCGATATTTTCTATTGTTCCTTATTTTTGATATAACACATAGATACAATGCATCAAGGTATTGATAACCATGATGGTGTTGTATCTAGTGTAATTGAATTTGACTTTGCAAAAAGATAGGATAGTCATTATTCACACCTTAACATACAAAAACCTCATTGGAATGTAGGTCAAAAGCTTAGAATATATCATACCAAAGCATACACAATAGTCAACAATGTACTCCAAACAACCCCCTACACAAAATAAGCAAGTAGATGCCAAGATTATTTTACAAGAATACCCACAAGCACAAAAAATGAAAGATAATGATCGATGTTCCATTCCTTTCTCTCTAAATCATTTTGAAAAACATCATCGAGAGGTCCTCAAAATGGGTCATTAAGATAAATCATAAGAAAAGATCAAAGACAAACAATCAGTGCTATCTATATCTCTTACCAGTTTAAATTTAGCTAAGGTGATTTATGATACTGATGCCCATTGCAGGAAGCATACACCTAGGACCTATTGATCAGGGGTTTTGATTAGGATAAAATTTATGATAATCCATTGATATAAAATTCATTGAAGCATTTACCTATGATCTAGGCTTTATATTTTTGTTGGGAAAACTATGTCATCTCAGATAAGCATCTAAGATCTGTAGTTCCTTCAGTAACTTTAATTTCAATAGATTACCTCAAAAACATGTACAACTATGTCATAAAGTGGAATCAGACACAATACATTTCCCACATTAATCATTTTGAGAGAAACTTATGTAAATTCAATTTCAACAACAAACATTAATAGATTCTAAACAAGAAACATGAAACATGAAAGATGGAACAGAACAAACAGATTTAGATGGGGAAAACCCTTTCGGGTAAAAAACCCCACATCTAAAAGCCTAAATCACCATTATATTATTCATGCAACTAAACCATTAAAAATATAACTCAGGCATTAAGCCTTTACAAAGATTGCATCTTGTTTCATTCTGGAGACAAATTGAACAACACAACCCCTTATACAATCTTCACACTATTAAAATACTGTAATACAACATACAATATAGATCTTATCTCTCACAGATCTCTAATCAACCTCTCAATCAATTACAACCTTCACACTGTTACAATACTCTCACATAGTATACAAAGAAGATTCAAAGAGACAGGTTTCACAATCGATCTACACAGAGAGAATAGAGTTGTGTCCTTCAAAACAACATTCTCATCCTTTTCTTCTCACATCATCAAACCCATTACTATTCTAGTATGTTACAATGTATAACAACTTCCAAAATCGATTCATTCTCTGTACAACCAGTCTATTGATCTTCCAACGGTCACACTAGTATAACTATCGATGGTTCAAATTCTGCCTTTTCCATTCAGCCAAATCAACATCCTTTGTCTAGCCAAACAAATACAAATGCCCACTGCTCCATTGTAGCCAAGACATAACACCCTCACAGTGTGGTGATGACTACATTGCACCACCGTAGACTCCTTCTACCATGCCACCGCTCATCATCCAATAGACCCTCGAGGTAAGGTGGTATATCGTTCTACCGCTCAATAGGTGAAAATCCCTCACAGTGCGGTGGTATACACTGCAAAACCATGACCTATCTTGGAGACACCCACAGCATGGTGGTATTAGCACACAATCGTCAGACAGACTGCACTACGCTACCACACCTTTGTATGTAGACTCTCATGGTATGGTGGTATCCACTACACTACTGCTATATAGTCACAAGGCTATCATGGTATGGTGGTTCCTACTGCACTACCGCTACACAACCAAAGAACTCTCATAGTATAGAGGTAAAGCACACTACCGCCAAGGAGGATAAAAGATCTCATAGTATAGATGTAACACCGCACAAATTCCAAGCAGACCAAATACCTCCATAGTAAGGAGGTAAACCATGCAACCGTGCCACTTCTAAAAGCTCCCAGTGGTAATGAGGTAAAGTCATGAACTGAAAGAGAATTTGTCAAGTCCTTAACAAAGGTTCAAGCCAGCAAGTTGAGGCACATATTCCAACAATCTCTCACTTGATGAATACAAACTGGCTTCCTCTAGACTTCAAACTTATTGAAGATCATAGGCCCCAAGACCCATCGAACTAGAACACAATTTAGACCCTATTTAACAACATTCAGAACACCCAACCAACAAGTTTCCATAGATAATAGTCTACCAAACAATCTGCAACAAACTGTCCAATATTGTAACCAATGATAGTCATCCATGAAACCACATATATCTCAAACATTCTCTCATGCTCCACTGAGAATTCTGCAACAACATCTAATATTTCCACCATTTAAGAAACAATCCATGTCATCCTCCAACATTCCACCTATGGAAGAAAGGTACAAGCCAAGGTGAATATTCACCAGTCCAACGAACACATGAAAAATATCCCAGTGATATCAACAACAAGACACTGCTATCACTCTAGAAAAAAAGATAAAATCATCAGATAGATTGCTTCTATCCAACTGATAAACCCATTTGATTGAAAATAGCACCCATAGCAAGTGATAGTACATCCAATAATCCATACCTTAAAGGTATCAAAGATTAGTAAACTTATACCACTAGCATAACCAATCCATGTACTCAAAAAAACTCCATGTGCCAACCAATCAAAGAAGACAAAACACATTCATGAACTTCCATTGCATAGGTAATGCCAAAACTAAAAAGATCAATGACATAACAAGTCTACCAATTTTAGCACATAGAAAATGTAACCATGTAGTACCAAGGAAAATTCCACAATGATATGTACAACGTGCAAATTAATAACCTGCAGGTACAATTATCACCACAAGTCTTCACAACTCTCCCAAGTTCTCTACACCCAAGAAAGGAAAAAGATTAAGAATCTCCATGTCATCACCCAAGAACATGAGTGAAAACACATGACCACAAGCTAGTGATCACTATAGCTCCAACCAAACCTCAAACCAATGTAACGTGAAATCAAACTTTCAGGAAGACAACCAAGACCAAAGAGAGAAATTATGCACAACATATACCTATAGAACATCCTTGTACATACACCTCTAAAATCCAACTGTGTCAAGTATGACCTCCTTCAAATCCCCAAGGGAAAATCCTTAACAACATCCAACCATTCAACCTCCAAAATCAAACACAACATATGAATGTAAGCCTCTCAAAGAATATCAAACCATTCATTTCCCATATCAAGAAATCAGCCCATAAAGCATCTCCTACCTTTTCTCATCAATAAATAACATAACACAAAAGCTCAAGCAGATAAACCATGCTTTCCATCTTCCACTATGAATCCTACAAAACCATTAAACAACAATTCAAGATCCATATAATGAAAGAAATCATAAAACACATCTGAAAGATATAATGGGAAAATAACTCTCAAATAGACTTCACTGCCGAGAAGACCAAGAGATAAGAAAAGAGAATTATCCTCCAAGATATACAAGCCACCATGACTTACCCAAGGGAAATCCCCTCATAGGTCTTTATTGAACTCACGTTCAATCAAGGTTTAGGATCCTTGGAAGTTATTCTAGAAAATTCAACAGGAGTAACCATTCAATACACTTCTCTTATCTCAAGAGAAATTCAGCCTCACCTTATTCTCCATGTATCCATGAGCACCTGCAAACAATCATCTCATGCCAAACTCTAAATGCACCATAGCAACATAATGAAGTATCAGGAAAATGATCAATGCACCCAAAATACAAAGAATATACCAAGATCAATGTCAATGATCCAACTGCAGAATCAGGAACTTAACATGACATCCTAAACTTTTCATTCCCTCTTAGAAAATACCATGCTTCAAGTGAAGAAACCAAAGTCTCAAGAGCAATGCTCAATGTCAAATCTTCAAGGAAAAAGCAAGAGTATACCATGACATAAAAAAACCAAGCTCTAAACAAACATCACTTGTCAAGCACCATCAACACCTCAACCCAAAGTACACACAAGTCCTCCATGATTTCAAAATGCTAACCATCTTCAAATAGTGTCCTTGTAAATGAAAGAACCCTTTTGCAACAACTGGATCAAAGATTTCCTCCTAGTAATATCTAAAAAACTTAAGAAGACAAAAAAATTTAACAGTCATTGTTGAAGCTCCCACTGAACAGTGATACCGAGCTTTCCAAGCATCATGACCAACAATATCCAAAACTGAAAAAGAAACTTCATGTCCACAAACATATAACTGTATTGCTAGTTATCCCAAGTGAAACCAAGATCTCATAAGTAAGGATATTCACCATGCTACAGGACTCCATAATTCACTTGTCATCCATCCTCTTACCTCAAAGCAACCACACCAACGCACAAGTGACCATAGACAATGCCAACTTACAATTCTGCATAAACACCAAATCAAATCACGTGGATATAGATAGTCCACTTCCAAGTTATCCCACTGCAAACATATGGGTAAAGACAGCCCACAAAATTGCACAACCCATAGATCCAATTAATGAAACATGAAGACTCACAATCACATCAATTTTTTGCACAATATGAGGTCCCACAAGAGATCAAACATGTAGACACCCTGACTCAACCACCAAAACAAGTACAGATCTGATTTTCCAATTATGTCCACACCAAGCACAATAATATAGAAATCCATCAAGCATTACCATAGAATGATGATTGATGAATCACATACCAAACATTTCTATGCAGAGAAAGAAACACACCTTCTCTCACCATGCACAAAGCATGCAAGTAGAGCTGCAACTATCTCATCCAATAGCACCCTGAGGAAGCATGAGTCCAGAAAATAGCTCTTTAGTAGATCCACAAAACAACAAGCTTTCTTGACCATGTAAAAACTACAAAACCATAGAAAAATGCAAGTACAATACATCCTCAAAAAAGGAATGGAAATTTAGGAACTGCAGGCCCATTTCAATCCAACTCCAAAACCACTAGTATGCACATGCATCTGAGAAAGAGATAGGCTATTTTAGAAGCTTTCAAATTATCTGATGATTAACTCCATAGCCTTTATGCATTTGATGTTAACAAAAAACAATGCCTTCCAACACTAGGAAACACCACCCAACATAAGCACTCTCTTCCATGGATGAGAAGCAACCCACACCCCTCCATATTACCAGGGAGCCTCTCACACAAACACCCAATATGAAAGTTTTACTGCTACATAGCCACGAAGGAAAGAAATCCACCTCATATATCAAGATTATACCACTGCCAACTAGGAGACATGGATCACAACAATTCAACATGACCAACTCCATTGTCTCCACCTTCACCATCCTTCAAACTATGTGTTGTATCTGTATACCACAAGACTTCCACTCACCAAAGGATAAAAAAAGAACAACCAATTCCTCTAGATTTCCTCAAGACTGATAGACTAAGGAATCTATCTAGGTGAAATGCCCAGAACCAACAACCAAAAGAAGGCTTTGATACCAAATCTTGGAAAAAATTTGTCATCTCAAATAAGCATCTAAGATCTGTAGTGACTTTGGTAACTTTAATTTCAATAGAATGCCTCAAAAACACATACAACTATGTCACAAAGTGGAACTAGACACAGTTCATTTCCCACATTAATCCTTCTAAGATAAACTTATGTAAATTCAGTTTCAACAACAAACATTAATAGATTATAACAAAGAAACATGGAACAAAACACATAGATTTATGTGGGGAAAACCCTTTTGGGTAAAAAACCCCACACTCCAAAAGCCCAAATCACCATTATATTATTCATGCAACTAAACCATTACAAATACAACTCATACACTAAGCCTTTACAAAGATTACATCTTGTTTCATTCTAGAGAAAAACTGAACAACACAACCCCTTATAGAATCTTCACACTATTACAATACTTTAATACAACATACAGTATAGATTTTATCTCTCATGGATCTTCGATCAACCTCTCAGTCAATTAAAACCTTCACACTGTTATAATACTCTCACATAGTATACAAAGTAGATTCAAAGATAGAGGTTTCATAATCGATCCACACAGAGAGAACGGAGTTGCCTCCTTTAGAACAACATTCTCATCCTTTTCTTCTCACATCATTGAACCCGTTACTGTTCTAGTATGTTACAATGTATAGCAACTTGCATGATCGATCAATTCTCTAGACAACTAGTCTGTTGATCTTCCAACGGTCATAACAGTCTAACTATTGATGATTCACATTATGCCTTTTCCATTTTTCCATGACCAACCATGTAGGATAGTCATGCGGTCAGCCAATTCAATGTCCTTCATCCAACTAGACAAATAAAAACTCCCATTGCTCTACCGCATCCAAGACATAACACCCTCGCGGTGTGGTGGTGACTACACCGCACCACCGCAGGCTCCTTCTACCACACCATCACTCATCATGCAACAGACCCCCGAGGTAAGGTGGTATACTATACTACCGCTCAATAGGTGTGAAGCCCTCACGGTACGGTGGTATACACCACACAACTATGACTTGGCTTGGAGAAACCTGCGACATGGTGGTATCAACACACAACTGTCAGACGGACTGCCCCATGCTACCACACTTCTATATGCAGACTCTCACAATATGGCGGTATCCACCGCACTACTGCCAGATAGTCACAAGGCTCTCATGGTATGGCAGTAGCCACACTATCACTCCCCAGTACAAAGATATATGTGGTATGATGATGCCTACCACACTATTGCTACATGACCAAATAACTCCTGCAATACAGAGGTAAACCGCACTACTGCCAAGCAAGATGAAAGATCTCGTAGTATAGCGGTAACACCATGCAACCACCAAGCAGACTAAAGAACTCCACGGTAAGGAGGTAAATTGTGCAACTGTGCCACTTCTAAAAGCTCCGAGTGATAACGAGGTAAAGGCATGAATTGAAAGAGATTTTTTCAAGTCCTTAACAAAGGTTCAAGCTAGCAAGTTGAGGAACATATTCCAACAATTTTGATAATTAAGTTCTCACTTTATGACTCGTTATACTTTATTTTCTTTGCCAAAGGTTGAAGGTGACACTTTATTTATTATGGGTGAAGGTTTATTACGAGTGAAAGCAAAATGGGATGGATGGTTTTGGGTTTTTTAGAAAATTTCAATGTTTTAGGTATTTTGCAAAGGTTTTGAGGCTATTTTTGGTTTTTTTGAAAGTTTATGCGAATGTTTTGGTTTTCAATTATTTGAGGTTGTTTAGGTATTTTGAATGTTTTCTAATGTTTTTGGTATTTTCAATTTTTGAATGTTTTAAGGATTTTCGAGATTTGGGTGTTTTAGGAGTTTTGGAATATTTGAATGTTTAGGGATTTTCTAAGTTTTTTGACCAAGAACCTAACCTAAAAGACCTATCCTAGGGGCCTCAGGGGTTGATCAAAGATAATTCCTACATTATACACATAGAGACCATGTAGTTCAACTGACTTAACTTATTTAACAATGATACATTAACTATTGATGGAAATGCCAATTTATTATGAAAAACTCCTAAAGATTGACCTAGGGTGTCTCGAGGGCACATCAATGATGGAATTGCCTACATTCAAGCTCAGAGATGATGTAGTTCAAAAAGGGTACTGTATTTGGATTTTTGATGTTTTCTAGATGTTTTGGATTTTGTTACAATTTTGTGAATATTTTTGGATTTTTTGCACAATGTTGATGAGTGTGTGGATATGTGATTATTTCAGTGATTTGTTTTGGGATTTTGTTGAAAACCAAGCTAAGAGTGATTGATCTGATTGATGGATTAATGATGATAACTTTGTTGAGGATAAACAACAATGGAAGGATAGTGTTAAGCAACATGAGAATTGGGAAGGGTATCTCAAGATGATGGATTGATTGGATAAGATTGATCAAGATCTTGAAGCTCGATTTGGAACAAATTTTGTTGGAATGATTTAATGTAATGTTGATGTGCAAGGTAGATTCAACTGATATTGATTGTTTAGATTGATCTTTGAGAAGAGATAAATATTGACAAGGAACATCATCTTGTCAAAATGTGCCATGGGTTAGTGATTTGGATTTTTTTGGATTTTGAATTTATAATTTTTTGAAAGTTTTGTTTTGGATTTTTGGCTATACAAGATTTTGAATGTTTTTGGATTTTCTGATAAACTTTTTAAAAATTTTTTTGGGATTTTCTAGAGATTTTGAGGAAAATTATACCTAGATCATGATGTTAATGTCATGTTATGGGGTATAAGACATGGATCGAGAGTTATTTGAAAACAAGAGTGCAATAACTTGCCCCTAGTGTCTAGCAATTCTTCATAATGCAATGGATAACCAAGATAGGCGATGCATATTTGAAGAGTTTGACAGAGTTTTAGCATGCTAGATATAGGCTATGGGACTTCACAAGATAATATGGTAAAGATCCTATCAAAATTTTTCCATGAGTAGTGTTGAAGTATACTTTGGATTTTTGTCAAGATCAAGATAAAGTGGAATATCTAGATGAATCTATATTGGATGGATGGAGGGAACATTGGATTTATCATGACAAGGATGAGATGCTTTTGTTTGAGAAGGATCATATAGATGCTCAATTCTACTCATGATGCCTGTTTGCTAGGTTTTCATCATGGTACTTGCCCAAAGTGTCGCCATAGTGGTTTTCACTAGAGGACGATTTTTATTTTTACTATTTTCTTGATTTTTTTATTTTTTTGATTTTTTGAAGATTTTACCATGTTGAACCACCTAGTGGAACTAATGTAGAGGTCATTTTAATAATTTTACAATGATATCTTGCTTCAGTAAGCTACTTTACTAAGATACGAGCACTTGAATGTAATCTTGAAGAATTTTGGTCTACTTTGTGGATACCAGAATTAACCTTGTCTATGTGTGCACATCGTGATATGGTACCTTCAAAATCCTTATGTTGAAGAGTAGCTCCCAACACACGGTCAATGAGAGAATTGGATAATGTGAATGGAGTGTATGGTGACATGTATGAAGGAATATGAAATGGATTGGTCGATGGTTTGAAACCTTTGACTCTCCAAACTTGGGAAGATGAGAAATGATGGTTGGGGATGGAGGTGCTCATGGAATTAGGACCAACCATTGGATATACTTCATTCCTTGCTTGAGAAGTCTTCTTTTGAATTTGAGGACACTTTTGATGGATACATTTTCCTTTTTGTTTTTTCCCATAGTTTCTTTGACTAATGGAGTTGGAGTTTTGGAGGGATGATTTTCTTTATTTTTCTTTGGTATATATTTGTATTTAATTTATCCTTTTTGCTTTACTGCTTTATTTTATATGATGATCTTCTTATTTCTTTAATAGGAATAATTCTTTTTATGTTGGTCACAATTTGTGTACGAGACGATGGATAATGCCAACTCATGATACAACTATTTGTAGCATTGACAATTTTTTCACCATAAGGATACTTCATGTCCCATATGTTGATGTTTATTATAGACATGATTTCCCCCAACATTGTGAAGGTATTATCTATACCTAATCATTTACCCTGATAATGTATCCTCTGATCTTTAGCCACTGAATATGGCTTTTCATGAACACATGATATTTCTATGGGTTCCAACTACTCAAGAATATGATATGTTTTCTTTGGTTCTATGACATCATTATCTATTGATGTTGCTTCAAAATATGTCAGTGTTGATTCAAAATATTTCAATAATGCACAATCCTATTCGGGAATATGAACTATTTGATCTGATTCTATGACATTGTTATCTGTTGATATTTCTTTAGAAGATGTTGGTGTTGATTCAAAAGATGTTGATGATGCACAATCCTATTCAAGAATATGAACTATTTTATTTGATTCTATGACATTGTTATATGTTGATATTGCTTCAGAATATGTTGGTGTTGATTCAAAAAATGTTGATGATGCACAATCCTATTCAAGAATATGAATTATTTTCTCTAATTTTATGACATCGTTATCTGTTGATATTGCTTCAAAATATGTTGGTGCTGATTCAAAAGATGTCGATGATGCACAATCCTATTCAAGAATATGAATTGTTTTCTCTAATTTTATGACATCGTTATCTATTGATATTGCTTCAAAATATGTTTGTGTTCATTCAAAAGATGTCTATGATGCACAATCACTATAAGAATCAAGAATCTTGACCATTGTTTGCTCTTCTATAGGAATATCAAGAGTGGGTGAATCTTGTTTTGGATGAAGAACATCTATATGTCCATCAAAAAGAAACATCTCAAGGTTTATATCGAGGACATATTTGGAGTTTAAAATTGTTTGGAAGATTTGTATTAGCTCTTGATGAAACTCTAGGGATAGGGGTTCTTGATCATGACTTGATTTGGAGTAAATTTTGTTGTCCTCAAGAGCCTCCTCTTGATATGATCCTTGGATGGATGATATATCATTGGTAAAAGACTCTTCACAACATTTTGTGGGTATGGGTGCAATAAAGGATATTTTTGGCTCATTTGGAACTTCTTCAACATCCTCAATCATTGAGTCATATGTGGGAGAGATCTCACAATCTGATATCCACTTGTTGTCATTACAGTATAAAATAGTCCTAAACATTGCTAATGGGTTTGGACTTTGTTATAAAATAGTATCTTGATGTGTGTATTATTCCTCATGTTGTGATGAATAAATATTTCCCATCATGGTATCATGAGTATTGTTTACATTTTTTGAGGTTGATGCCTTTCCTAAATATTTTGCTTTGATATGGTCAAGCATAGGGTTTGTGTAAATTTTCAAATTTTCATTCCCTGATTTTGGATCGACATGAATGTCTCCTTGTTCAATAATATCTTCTATTAGATGTTTTTGTCTAAAAAAAATTTGTGTTATGACCTTTATATTGATGAGATTCACAAAAATGATCTTCTCTATAGCTATAAGGTTTGACTTGTGGCTCTTGATAGTTTGATAAATCTAGGAGTATGATAAGATTAGACTATATCAACCTCTTCAGCACATCCTCCATAGGTTCCCCTAAGGAAGTGAATTTTCATTTACGATCACTATTTGTTCTTTTTTTTCCACGATAAGTGTTTGAGGCATTGATCATTGGTTGATTGTTCGATGATGACGTGTACGGTAGTTGTGTATTCATGGTTTGGATGTTTTCTTGTCTACGATTGGTTAAGACCACCTTTGCATCAACAATACCATCACTAGTAACATTTTTGTTCTTGGCCCAATAGTGGGGCTTGTCATTAAAACTAGTAGATGGGCGGTTGTCTTTATATAGTTGTGTGTTTCCCTATGAGATTAGGGATCGCTCGATGTTGTAGACACATAAAAATGACCAAGACCTGCAAGCAATATTTTACCACCTTTCGTCCTAGCATAATTATAACATTTGAATTATGTCCCTAACCCACATTCAACTATTAATTAAATAATTCATGATTATTTAATTAATTCATAATCTTTCGTTCTTCATGATTATTAAATAAATAAATCTTATTTATTTAATTTAATATGTCACTGATTGTCAAAATCTTCTAATAATTAAATAAATTCATCAACTTATTTATTTAATCCTTATCATTAAAGTCATCTTGATTATTAAATTAATATATTTTAAATATATTGATTTAATTCCTAAATCCTCTCTTGATTAAATAAATTCATTTATTTATTTAATTAAGTAATTATCTCTTCTAAATTAAATAATCATTATTAATTATTTAATTGCCTTTTGTGACATTTCCCTATTTTTAAATAAAACTATTTATTTAAAAATGACCTCACATAGTTAACTGATTCTTCTTTTAGTAATTGATTTCAAAAATCAATTACTCATTATCTCACAAATCTTTATTTTGAATTAATTTAATTCAAAAAGGAAATATTCTTCTACAAATCAAGTAATTTCTAAAATTACTGATTTTCTAAAATCTTATCCTCTTGTCTTCTGATTTTTACTAATTTCATCTCAACTGTCACATACAGTCTTGATTTAATTCATTTAATTAAATCTTATTCACACATATGGGTATTTTTCCCTAACCCTAAATGAGAGTTTCCTTATTGAATCTTGACCTTTGATTCTAGGGCATTCTTCAAATCTCTCATCTTGTCTGTCCATTCAAGATTGCATTTTCTATAAAATGACAATCTTGATCTCATTTTCAGGATGGATGAATCATTATTATTGATAGTTTACTTAATTTATTTTTATTATTGGCATTCACATATCACATAGGCATATTATTATTACTTGCATAATAGAATTAACTTTCTAGTTTGCATAGGTTTATTTAAAATCCTTCAAAGGCTTTTGCTAAGGCTAGGCATATATTAATTTTCTGTCAAATCTGAGGGCATCCATTTATTATAACAGAAAGCTTGAGGAGGTACAATGGAAGTAGTCATGGAGGAGAGAAATGGGTGAGACTGTTCTACTTTCATTCCTTTTCTTTCATATTCTTCTTTGCATTCCATTGAATGATTATTTATATTGCATGCATGTTCTAACTAAAGATCTATTTTGCAGGATATTATTTTAGATCATTACATTGGTGAACCCGACATTCTAACACACATCTTGCAGGTTTTCATACGGCCTCGTATTTCATTTTGCAGATACAGGTATACAGAATGTCGCAACTGCAAGCTCCCGCGACGCAAGTGCTCTGTGGAGCCACATATTCTCTCACAAACTACGCATCCACCACCGTGCCACGCATTTGCTAGAACCAGAACCGCAAATGAAATCCTGCACTGCATTTGATGAGCCACATCCGCCAAGCTGCAACTGCCGAGATGCAATTGCCTGTCGAGCCGCATCTACCGAGCCACAAATGTTGAGCCGCAAATGACTTGTAAAACTTCAAAAAAAAAATTAGATTTGTAATCTGGATCAGATGCATCCGCGGCCAAAAATTTATTAGTTTTTTTTTTCTAGATTAAAAAGAACCAACCCTAGGATAGACACTTAACTCAGAATTTACCAATCCTAGGATAGAAAATCTTAATTTGGAATTTATCAATCTAGGATAGTCACCACACTTACTTTTTTTGGTTAAAAAAATGAATCCCATGCATGTTGTGAAGCAATATCTTCACTTGGCTAGATAATCTTCATTTGGGCTTAAAAACTGAACATCTTTTTGCTATGTTTGTTGGATAATAGGCATATGCTCTCCCCTTTACTAGGTGATAAAAAAGCCAGACTTACCCATTTTTTTTTAGCATTTCATGTTTTATTACAACCTTTAGAAGGCCTGTCGTAGTGGGAAAAAGTACTCACCCTATAAGAATGACCTAAGTGGGAACAACCAAAGCTAGGTTTTCCAACCCACTATAATCAAAAGCGAATTCGGGGAAAGTCCGCAATTCGACGGTAGTGTGCAAAGATAACCATCCCCAAAACCTTTGTTTTAAAGGTTGGGAGGTCTCCTGAGGGAGTTTATCATTTGTTGCGCCGAATAGAGACCTTGACTAAGAACTATAGTGTAGAAGCCAGTCGAGTCAGTATCCAAACATTGTCTCAATCACGGTGCAAGGGGGGGGAAGAATCTCCATCCAATACACTCACCATATAATCACCATGGACTGTCTGCTCAGGGGATTCGGTATCCACTTCAGTCACCTTGAGTACGCACCTGGAAAAGACAAAAACACGGGCACCCTCTAGGGGGGTGACATGGCTGTGTGAGTCGACATGATTTTAAGATGTGGGTTGTGATTGTTACGATGACCCTATGACCATTAAGAGTGAGTCTCCTTGAACATACATTTAAGGTTTTAATATCTATGTGTTTGATAACTATTTTCAAAAAGAGTTGAACAAATTGAAAATTCACAACTCTGAGTCAAAACAAAAACTTGTCAAAACGGCAAAACAGTGTTCGGGTTTCTAAAAAATTGTCCTCTGCAATGCAATTGCTTTGATAAACTGTAAGTGTCACCTTGTGTGCTGCATTTGAGTCACCCTGAGCCACATTTGAGTCACCCTGAGCTGCATTCGCTTTGATGAGCTATAATTGAAACATACTGAGTCACATTTGCGAGTGTCCCACCACATTTTCTATATTGAGGCACATTTGCAAGTCCTAAAACCGCGATCGGTTGTCTGTCACGCATTGGCCTCATCAAACGACACATTTTTCATACCGCACTGCATTTCCAATCTGAAACAACACATTTTCCAATTTGCAGAACACATCAAAATCTTGCAAAGAATTCACTTCTTAGATTGATGCATCTGAGACTGCAGTGCATATGAGACCTTAAACGACACATTTGTCTGTCAATTGGGAAAACATTAATTCTATCAAAAAACTAGAGGCCAAAATTTTTCAAACATTTTTCCTGGCATCTTTTCCCAAAAGTCTCTGTCTAAAACCAGCAAAGCACTTGTCCAAGTCATCCATCTTTGCATTTTAGTCTTCATCTAGCTTGCAATCTATCATCATCATCAACATAGGAAAAGTCTTAAGTCCTCAAATTCACAGCTTTGGGATAGGCAAACTTTCCTTCCTTTGTCAAACCATTGTCTCAAAAATACATTGTCATTGGACCACGCCAAAACAAATCGATCCTAAGTCATTGTCCTTTTGGTGAGCTATTTCCAACTCATAAGTCTAGTGTGGAAGTCTCACCTTGTCATTTTATCATCTTGTCCTATGAATCAATCCTTTGACAATCCAAATCGAGACATTTGGCTAGAATTTGAGTGGTTATAAAACCTTTCCTCAAAATCATTCAACATAAGGCATCCCCTCTTATCACTTTGCATTGTCCCTTTGCATAATCTTATTCTCATTTCATACACCATCATATCTTCAAGTCATGATGACATGCTCGCTAGTCAAATCGAATTCCAATTCAATAGTAAGGGTCAAGCACAACTTGCTAGGGACTTCAAAATGCTATACCTACAATGCAAGTCCAAATGCACCTCACCCTCTAGTCCTCCATCCATCCCTCCCTCTTACCAACAGTCCAATAGCCCTGGTCCTCTATCCATCTACTATCAAGGGTCTCCTAACACCATCCATGGCATTGAGTCACAACAAACTTCCATTAGTCATACCCACTCTAACTTAGATAAGGGAAACCAACCCTCCATTAATCCATTCCAATCCTCCACATCATATCTTAGTCCTTCATCCATGTCATATCAAAATCTTCCATTCATGTCATATCCTAGTCCTCAATCATATGCTAGTCCTCCATCCATGTCATATCAGAGTCTTCCATTCATGTCATATCCTAGTCCTTCATCGTATACTAGTCCTCCACCCACGTCAAATCCTAATCCTAGTCCTTCATCCACGACAAATACTTGTCATAAAATCATGTTCTACTCTAGCCCATCATCTCTCAACCAAGTCTGCAACTCCATGTCATATCCTACTCCATCATGCACCAATCCATTTTAGGACATTCCATTGGGTTAGGAAAACACATTTAGTCATGGTATCCAAAGTCTCATCCCATCTCATAAACTTGAGGATACATGTCAAGAGGCAAGTCCAAAGCACAACATTATAACATCACTGTCATGTCAAGATCAAAGTAGTCCATTCCATGACTCCATCTTTACGTCCATTCAAGAAGTCCTCCTAGACAATAATGGCATCCCAAATACACCTATCTTTGGTCAAGAGTCCATCCAAAACCATGTCATTCAAGAGGAACCTCTCCTCGGTCAAGACACTACTTCCAATCATGACATTCAAAAGGCACCCATCTTTGATCAAGACACTATCTTTGATCAAGAAATCCAAATTGATCCACTCCTTGACCTCTATGCCATTCACAATGAAATGCTTGAAGATGATTCCATTCAAACTTCAAGTAATGACACTCCCAAAAGTGAGACACTTGCCTCCATGGGACACATAGATGATTTACCACTAGAACAAGTCTTCTAGCATGGACATATTTGAAAATGATCAAGCTATAGTTGAATTATGTGGGCTATATGACAATGACCATGAAGATGGTTTTGGAATAGACTTGGAAGCACCAAGAGAATCATAGAAATTCGATAGGTCACCTAATCAGACTGAAGATATTAATCAAAAACCTATCCAACATGTCAGTAAAGCTACAACATCCTATCAATTAGGATCATCTAAGTTTTTTAGAGCAGGCTTTCTTACAAAGGAGACTATTTCAATCATTAATCTCCCCAATAATGATGGGTTATCATCTTTCTTCCAAAGTAATAAGTATCCCATTGCCAACAAAATCTGTCAGAACATGCATTATCAAGGCAAAGGATTAGGCCTACACGAGCGAGGAATTATGGAACCTGTACAAGTTCAAGCACATTACAGACATCAAGGTCTTGGCTATTCATTAGTTGGAAAATCAGATAATATTAATGGTCCCTCTTCGATACTAGGGGCAACTTTATCTAATACAAATGTCAAAATGGGTATCATGAGTAGTCCTTGTCATAAGCTTGTTGCCAACACTCCTTCCCTCCACACCCCAAACCATCATTCCATCATGAATAAACCTTCCATTTGGAACCAACAAAAGTCTTACAAAATACAAAATCAAATGTCAAAGGCCATCAAATCAGACAAAAAGTCAAGTGGACAAATGAAGCTAAAATGGGTCAAGTCAAGAATCGGGCAAAGAAAAGATGCCAAATTCAAAAGTCAATCAAAATGTGGAGCCACAACACAAGAGGACTCCCACATACAATACATGTCCATCTCCATCAAAATGGCCATCAAGAAAGACATATGAAAATGTTGGCTCCAAACAACATCTTAACTCGACACCTAAAGTTTGGAAAATCAAAGAAACTACATCCAAACATTCAACCAACCCATCAATGACCACCATCTATCATAATCCTACATCCTCCTTAAAGTCCAAGCATCCCATGTCACAAATCCATCGCATTTTGGCAGAAACTCTTTACCACAAGGACTCTCATGGCACTCTATCAAGATGTGCATATTTGGATAAAGCCAACTCCAGTATCAACAAAGATCACAATGACATTAGTCAGGTATATGCAAGTGCTATCATCCTGAAAAGGAAACTACTTCAGAAAGGTCATTATTGGCATGTCATGGCACCAATATCTACATCAGCATCATCAAAGGCTTCAACACAATCAATGGTCATATAAAGCATCAAGGCTATTTTAGCAAAAATGCAAAAATACAAAAAAATGGAAAAATAGATAAAATCATCCCTTGATGAAAACCTGGCAAGCAGGCATCTTGGTGACACCAAAAAAATCAGAAAATATCAAAAATAGTAAAGAGAAAAATTTTGTCCAATGGTGAAAACCTGGCAAACAAGCACTTTGGATAAGTACCATGATGAAAACCTGGAAAACAGGCATCATGTGTAGAATAAATCATCTATGTAGACCATTGCACTCGGGGGCAAGTCATCTCATCTCCCATTCCCTTCGCATGACATTTTTTTTTACATTTCCGTCCACCCATCTAAACCTTATCATGTCCATCCATTGTCCCACCTATTTTGATCTTGACAAAGACTGGGGCAAAAAGACAAATCATGCTTTGGAAAACTTTTTGGCATGTCTATCTTCAAATCATACCTTAGTCAAAATATCATATCATTACCTTCATAGCCTCCTTGTTGCTATATGACATCATCCTTGGAGACCACATGATAATTCTCCTAATCCAAGTCATCAATTGCCTTATACCTATCACCCATCTTGGTTTCCCTTGTCAATGGTCCTACAATCCTCCATCATCCCATCTAGTCCTCACCAAGTCATTTCAAATGCAACAATATGGCACCCTACCACATTATCCAAAACATTCATTGGCTTTGTCCCTAGACCTGCTGCAGACTTTTATACTCTTGTCATAACATTGTCATCTTCACGTTGTTTTGGGATGTGCCCTTCCCACATCAAACAACATTGTCATTTTCATGTTGTTTTCGGGATATGTCCTTCCCACGTTAAACAACGTTGTCATCATCATCATCACCTATCAATCGGTGTTTAGCTTGGCTAGCAGCAAAATCATGGTTGTCCTTGGATTCATGTGCGTCGACATCATTCACATGCATTTGTCACAATTTCTGTAAAACATCAAAAAGTCCTAAAAATTGAAAACGTCTTGAGAAAATACAAAAAACATCCAAATCAATGTCAAAATCCCAAAAATAGAGTCAAATTCAGTCATATCGGGTCAGTCCAATCAGTCTCGTCAGTCAATCTTCATCTTTGTCTGAGCTACATTATCTTTGGGCCTTTGCTACGTAGGCAATATTCATCTGTGAATCCCCGAGACATTAGGTCAGTCCTTTAGGTTTGTCAAAATAAAATCGTCAGTCAAACTTGGTCACATCTTTTGAAACAGTCATTCGAAATGTCAAACATCAAAATCAAGTCCAAATCAGACAACATAGTCCAATCAATCATGCAGTCAGCATCTATTAGCTTGCCAAAACATTGGTCAAAATGCCAGTCTCTTGTCACTTTTTGGTCCTCTTCAAGATGTGTCCTTCTTGGATTTGGATCTCATCAAAGTGTCATTTTCCTTTTCAGGATGTGTCCTTCCTAACCTTAGGCACCGTCAAACCATCAGAACCTGTCAACCTATCAAGCTTTCAAACAATTAATCCTTGACAAACAAACATTGGAAATACAAGTAAATGACTATAAATTTTTGGCTATCTTGTCTTATCTTTTTATTGACTTGTCTTTTGGTCATCTTACTAGCTACCTCGAGGATGTCCCCTGAAGGATTTAGAGGTGCGACGATGTCTCATGACCTATTTTGTTTTCTTTGACCATTGTCTATGGATTGTCTTGACAAAAGTACTGGGGCAAATGGGCCTCTAGTATGAGTTAGGACATTCCTTGTCTGTGATTGTCTGTTTTGCAATTGGATGACCTTGCACACCTTGGTCTATGTCACACCTTGGTGTTTGTTGTCCATTTGTGTCATTTTTACCGCCCAATGATGATTCGAGCAACACCTATTAGTACCTTGGCAAACATTGAAGGATTCTAACATGCATTTCATTTTTTGCACTAACTTGCATCTCCTTCCCCATATCGACATCCATGTCTTCTATCCTAACATTCAACTTTTTCTCTCTAAATATTTCTTCTAGTCCTCATCATTATCATCCTTATCTATCTTTCCTATACATTTCTATGTCTCATCATATTCTAGTCGTCTCATGAATTTCGAGAGCACACCCGTGTTCTTGGAACCCAACTATCCTCTCGAGGGGGCATACCGCTACCTCCTCATCATTCTTCCTCAACTTATTTTGCACTGGGGCATATTCTAGACTTGTTTTCTTTGCCATAACGCGACAAGCTGCATTATGACAAAGAGGGGAGAATGTAGACACATAAAAATGACCAAGACCTGCAAGTAATATTTTACCACCTTTCGTCCTAGCATAATTATAACATTTGAATTATGTCCCTAACCCACATTCAACTATTAATTAAATAATTCATGATTATTTAATTAATTCATAATCTTTCGTTCTTCATGATTATTAAATAAATAAATCTTATTTATTTAATTTAATATGTCACTGATTGTCAAAATCTTCTAATAATTAAATAAATTCATCAATTTATTTAATTAATCCTTATCATTAAAGTCATCCTGATTATTAAATTAATATATTTTAAATATATTGATTTAATTCCTAAATCCTCTCTTAATTAAAGAAATTCATTTATTTATTTAATTAAGTAATTATCTCTTCTAAATTAAATAATAATTATTAATTATTTAATTGCCTTTTGTGACATTTCCCTATTTTTAAATAAAACTATTTATTTAAAAATGACTTCACATAGTTAACTAATTCTTCTTTTAGTAATTGATTTCAAAAATCAATTACTCATTATCTCACAAATCTTTATTTTGCATTAATTTAATTCAAAAGGGAAATATTCTTCTACAAATCAAGTAATTTCTAAAATTATTGATTTTCTAAAATCTTATCCTCCTGTCTTCTGATTTTTACTAATTTCATCTCAACTGTCACATTCAGTCTTGATTTAATTCATTTAATTAAATCTTATTACACATATGGGTATTTTTCCCTAACCCTAAATGAGAGTTGCCTTATTGAATCTTGACCTTTGATTCTAGGGCATTCTTCAAATCTCTCATCTTGTCCGTCCGTCCAAGATTGCATTTTCTATAAAATGACAATCTTGATCTCATTTTCAGATGGATGAATCATTATTATCGATAGTTTACTTAATTTATTTTTATTATTGGCATTCACATATCACACAGGCATATTATTATTACTTTCATAATAGAATTAACTTTCTATTTTGCATAGGTTTATTTAAAATCCTTCAAAGGCTTTTGCTGAGGCTAGACATATATTAATTTGCTCTCAAATATGAGGGCATCCATTTATTATAGCAGAAAGCTTGAGGAGGTACAATGGAAGTAGTCATGGAGGAGAGAAATGGGTGAGATTGTTCTAGTTTCATTCCTTTTCTTTCATATTCTCCTTTGCATTCCATTGAATGATTATTTATATTGCATGCATGTTCTAATTTAGATCTATTTTGCAGGATTATTATTTTAGATCATTACAGATGTTAAGGGCTCTAGGGACAAGTTCATTGTAAGCGGTAATGCACTACATCTTCAAGTGGAAGGATAGATCTAAATCAACATTTTATATGATAATTCCTTGTTGTTCATCAGGAAGTGGCCACTTGCTTTTACTAGCTCTTTGCCTCCATCGTTGCAAGAAATTGGTGAAAGATTCCCCTTTGTTATGTTTGAGAGTATACAACTCTTCTAAGATTACATCCATGTCAAGATTGAAGGAGAAGTGATCTACGAATTTTTCAATGATTTCTTGGAAATTTTTGATGCCTAGAGGTAATTGTGAAAACCAATCCATGGCAGGACCTATTAAACTTCGTGGAAAGAGGTGCATCAAAAAGGATTCATTGTAGGTGACTTCCATACACTTGATTTTAAATTCTTTGACATGGTCTACAAGACTTCCTCTCCCTTTGTATTTTTCAAATTTGGGGATTTAAAATCTAGGAGCGAATGGTACCATTGTGATGTTTCAATCAAATGGATAAGGACATAAATTTTGTGTATGGGTCTTCTTGGGATAGTGCCTTAAATTGTGATGCTAGATCATCTTGTGGAACTGGTGGAGGAACATATGTTGGGATGATAGATGATTTGTATGTGAGATTTTGATATGATAAGGTGTTATATGGTGTGTATGGTGGTGTGGGATAAGGTGATTCTGGTGATTGTAGTGTTGATTTATATGTTCCCAATGTCTTTGAGTTGATGATTTTTTGTTGAGGATTATAGTATAAACCTTGTTGTTGTTGTTGTTATGCGAGTATTTTTTTTTTTGGGCATATTGTTGAGCAACCAATACTTGTTGTCAGGATTTTTTTTATTGAGCTTGTTGTTGTGCAGCTAAGGCATCTTGTTGGGCTTGTTGTTATTGTTGTGCTACTAACATAGTTTGTCAGACTTGTTGTTGTTGTGCTGCTAAGGTTGTTTGATGTGTTGTTAAGGCTTCTTTTTATTGTTGTTGTTGCTATTGTGCTACTAAGGCTACTTGATGATGTTGTTGTGCTACTAAGGCTGCTTGCTATTGTTGTTTTTGTTGTTGTTGTAAAACTTGTTGATAAGCTTGTTGTGCATGCTGCAAAGCTAAGGCATGAGCTTGCAATATAAGATCAATTGGTTCTTGGGATATTTGTGATGGGTTTTGGGTGTTGATGTTTTGCATGGGTTATGGGTTGTTGATGAGAGGCTGTGGATTCTCTTGGTTTAACATTCCTTGTAAGATGGTGGATTGAGATGGAGGAATGTAATTTTGAGGTCCCATTTGATTTTGCATGGTGAGAGTTATTGTGGTAAAAGATGAGGATGGTGCTATTAGATATTGTGATGTTAAGGGTACATTAGGACCTTGAGTCCATTGATTGAAAGGATTCCCTTGACTGCTGTCTTGAGGATTTCCTTTTTTTATTTGAGGTGGGATCAAGGTATTACCTTGGTTTATGGGATTCGTAACCAAGGTTTTGTGTTGATCTTGGTTGGTGATGGAGGGGTTTGACGTAGATGGTGGATTGAATTAGGTAGCTTGGGTAACCACTTATTTCAATGTGTCAATGGGGTTGTTGGACCCATTTTTCAAGGGTTGAATTTGTGTGAGAGTGTTAACTTTATCTTGTTGTCCCACTTGAGGCACTTGGTTCATGTTACCTTGTGTAACGTTAGGAATACTTGGAGTATTTGTGGTGATGGATGATGATGGTTACAATTGAAATGTCAAGGTCATTGTGGCATCATGGAATGTAACTGGTTTTCCAAATGTTGTTGTTCAACTTGTGTTTTGGGGAAGGTTGGTGGTTAATGGAATGGTTGTTTTATGAATACCTAAAGTTGTCTTTGTTCTTAGACATGAAGTGAGACCAAGCTTGGTTCCTAGCCTAGTTGCAAGACTAGTTGTTAAGGGTTGACTTGGCACAAGGGATGTAGATGAAGTCAAGCCTCGTGTCAATGATTGTGTAACAAAAGATGGGGAAATTGGAGCCACATTTTCTAAGGTTTGATATTCCATAATTTCTTCCCTAGTAAGTCCAAATGGGTTATTCTTGACGTCTTCAATCTCATATGGTCCTGATGGAGATGAGGGTTGTTGTGATAGAGTGAATTGACTTCTCAGATTAAATTATTGAAGATTGGGATCACTTGAGGTGAATGGGAATTTGGTTTCTTCCACGATTCTCTTGTGTTGTGATATTGTTGTTACCATAAATTGTGGCTCATCTATGGGAGAGTTGTATTGAAATTTATAATGTTTGAACTCTCTAGTTGACTCAAATCTAGGTAAAAGGGATGCTCTAAGTCTTTTTGGAGAAATAATGATAATAGGAGATGAAAAGGTGGATGATGTGGAGAGTGATATTTGCAAACTTTTTGGGACAACACTTTTGACTTGAGTTTGATGTTTTGATGTTAGGATAAAGGATGTTTATGAACTTGAGAATCTTTAGGTAGACTTGTGACCTTCAAGATAAACTAGTTCAAAGATGATAACTAACTTGACCAAATGTTTGGAAAAGGATACATTTCACATACAAAGTAGCCAAGTTAGGGGTTGTTTTGATAGATTTTCAAGTTTAAAAGTGCTGGTGTATTCAAAAAATTTGCAAAGTTTTGGTGAAGGGAAGGATGAAATTTGATGAAGAGGTGGATGAAATTTTTGAACCAATGTTGACCTAGAGTGAACCTTTGTTTTCCAAGTCGAAGGTAGTGAGAAACATCTTATACCTCTAAAGTGATCAAACCCTAAGGACTCAATGATTTTGGTAAAATAGGACTCAAATTATTTTGGAAATAGGACCTAATGATTTTTGACAATAGAATTTGGAATCAATGTTTTGCAATTTTTTCCTTGTATGATAGTGGGCATAAGGTTAGGTTGTTCAACTGGAGAAATCAGACACCAAATGGTCATGTGGGGTTCAATTTGTCAAGTTATCTTGCTCAAGTGAGTTTCTTTTACCACAAATGCTTGTCTTGATTAAGTTTTCAAACTAAATGTCTATGTCAAAAACATCATAAATTTCACAAGGTCCATTTTGTGAAAAGGATGAAGTTCAAGACATAGATTCCTATGTTAACTTTGGTAAATATGGATTAAGATATAAGTCAAGATATTTAGAAATATCTAAGGATATAAATCCTTAGGACAAGCATTAATATCAAGGCTAATTCAAGAGGTATCCATATTTAGTCCAAAGTGTTTGAAATTTTGAGGAAGATTGTGAATATTTGTTTTCAATGTTTTGGATCCAAGCAAGGTATTAAATTTACTCACAATCATTTAAAAACCTAGGTTGAAATGTCCATACTTGTAGAGTCCCCACTTGGATTTCTCCAAACACTAAGACGTTGCAAATAGTTTGATATTTGGTAACACTGGCTCCCCTCCATGGCACACACTTCTCGAGACCACCAAATCTCAAAATCGTGAAGATCCTAATGATTTTTTAATTTAAAAAATGAATAGTACAAAGGTGAGGTGGCTTTAGAATGATTGTTCTTTCACCAACAAGTATTAAGGATTTTGGATTCTAAACAATTGTTCATAATAAGGGCTTTTGATCTAGGGAATACTATAATAAAATCCCTTGAGAGGTCTCCCAACCCTTAGAATAAGGGATTTTCATATCATAAAGATACTAGGGGAGAGCTATCATGTACCACTTCCTTTTGATCGCATTTTTTTATCACAACCACACATTTATATAGCAGTTCGAAAGAGCTTGGCTTTAGCTTGTTACCGATTGGATCGTTCTCTCCTTTTGAAGTGAGGAGGCAAGCCCTCTAAAGATAAACAATAGCAAGGAAGTACATTTGTAGTTCGATCATCCTCGTTCACATGATACAGGAAGAGAATACACACCAAGCATTTTCCCTACACTAGCAAGGAGTTCATTTTTAATTTGAAATGAAAGATGTAGATGATTTTGTAAAGTGTTAAGGAATGTTTTGTTTCTCGAGATTGCCGAGTAGCACGAGAGAATTGCATATGCATCCAATAAAAATGTTGTAAATCAAAACACAATAAACACTCATAAATTTTAACCCCTAAAGCTAAGATGAATTCATTTATGCACTAAACGAAATGTTAAGTTGCCTTATTCAATTTTAGACCCAGAATACAATGTTGAAATGAGGGTTCAATTTTAGTCCCATTTGAGTGTTGTTTTTAAGACTCGATTGAAAACTAGTGTAGTCATAAAGCATGGAATAAAAAATCATTACAAATGGGTTATAATTTCCCCAAAAGTGTTGAGACACTCGTTACAAATATAGTTCAAATGATAATAGTATACTTCTTTTCTTCAAGTTGTATTGTCCAAACCTCCAAAACCCAAAATAACAAAACAAGAAGTTGGAGACATGTTAGAAATCAAATGAAATCAAAAATGTAAAGCACATGTCAAAATTTAAAGAAAATGTGAGGTTGTTTGGTTCAAATTTATCCAACTTTGAAAGTTAATTCATTTTATCCTTTCAAGTGTTTGAGAAACATTTTTAGAAAATTAGATTATAACAAAAATTTGAGATAATGACAAATTTCTCAAATCTTGATCAATTTTGAAATCGTAATTTTTTTTGGAAATCTAAACATGAAATGTTCAAAACCCAACAACCTTTATGCAAGATTATTCATGTATAATTCATTAAAAATTAAGGAAAATCATGCATTTAAGAGATTAAACCCAATTAAAAACAATTAAAAATTAATCATGGACAACAACTTGAGATAATGACAATTTCTCAAATCTTGATCAATTTTGAAATTGTAAAATGTTTTGGAAAGCTAAACATGAGATCTTCAAAACCCAGTAAGCTTTCTGTAAAATTAGTCATGTAGAATCCATTAAAAATTAAGGAAAAACATGAATTTAAGAGATTAAACCTAGAATTTATCTAAAAAGTACCCAGAACATTAAATTTCACCCTCTTTCTAGTGCCAAAATGGGACCAATGACATAGTGAAGGCTAACTACACCCGCTCCATACAAATTTGAAGCATATTTAACCCCTAAGCATCAATCCCAATAAGATCATTCACTGTAAACAAAGACAAAGAAGCCATCAAAACTAACATTCTAAATCATGAAATCTTGAAAAACCTCTAATCTAAAACATTGAGGCTTATCCTATTAGGGGAGTGGTGTCTCATTGGTGTGGAATGGTAACCCTTTCCCAATCCCTTGGATAATGAGTTTGGTTCAATTAGTTTTATTGAAGAAAACTAATGAAACTATTGATAGATGTGTATGAAAACATGATTTAAAGCTAAATGAATATTATGCAAGCTATTTTAACATGATTTATGCTAAGATGATTGATACGAGTGTATGCAAATATACTTTAAATGTATGCAAGCTTAAAAATATTAAAATTAAAATTAACAAATAAGTTAAATGTATGCATCTATGTTATCATGGAATCCATTAATGGAAGCTCAGCTAATATGCAAGTAAATAAAGCTAAAATGATGTTAAATGTGAGTGCAAGTGAAAATTATTTTAACAAAATAAGTTTGATGTTAAAATATGGATTCATTTGTCTCCAAATAGTGCTTTATTTATGGGAGGACAAATGAGAAATGGAGGGTTGAGATTAAAAAAGGCTAATCAATGGTCAAAAAGGAAAGAATATGGAATCATGGATCATGAATTCTCATCAAGGGATTACATTCATCCAACCAAACATACTTTTAGCCTATACAAGAGGTCATAAGTTAACTTGCAAAAGAAGTTTTAAGTTAATTTGCACATGAAGCTTTGTAAGAATATTCCATTTTAAAAATGAGTGAGGAGAAAGAATATTCTCATGGGTGAGGAAATAGATATTTTGCAAATTAAAACAAAATTTAATTATGCAAAAAGGAAACGAATATTTCATGGAAGTATTTCCCTTTTGGATGAATGTGCAAAGGAGGAATATTCCCTTGCAAGTGGAAGAGTTAGTAATTTGATAATTAAAAAAAAGTTTGAATTATGCAAATTAGGGGAATTATATGATATTTATTAAAGTTTGTTTGGAGTAATCATTACCTATTTTTGGAGGAAAATAGGAAAATATTCCTTTGTAATATTCCCTATGCAAGTGGATTAGAGGGAGATCAGAAATTTAGTTAATTAAAACTAAATTTGAATGTGTAAGATGAGGAATGTGAGGATATTCATTAAATTATTGATTTATTTAATGAAAATGACATGCAAATATGATATTTAATTAAATAGTTTAGGTTATTTGATTAAATAAGAGGACTTAGGGTTAAAATTAAATAATTTACTTTATTTAATTAAATCAGATGAAATGTCAATGTGAGAGGGGGTGAATTAACCCAGTTAGGTCAATTAAATTAATAGGTGAGAATGAGGCATTTAATTAAATAATTAGGCTTATTTAATTAAACAAGCGAAAAGATGATGGGTTTGAGGATGAAATGATGTTAGTTAGCCAATGTGATCCATCGAGACATTTTTAGGTGTCTACATATAGTAATACATATCTAATTATAGCTTGAGAATCCATCCATTAGAGATAACATTTAGTATCCTATTTTTAGGTCAATGATCATATCTATGTTCAACAAAGAGAAATCATCTTCTGGATAAGGTTTGTTAAGATCCCTAAAATCTATGCATATTTTCATGCCCTTAGTGCATTTAGTAATAGGTACCAGTCAAGTGGTCTAATGAAACCAACATTTAATAGTTTTTGGATTTCTACTTTTCCCAGTAATCCAATCTGAGGTTGCATTTTTCTCAATTTCTTCTTGACAAGATTTTCCCCTAGGCATACTATCAAGTGATGAAGGACTAACTCTGGATATAACCCTAGCATGTCTGCATAGGACCATGAATTTTTTATCTATCTCTCCTAGAAGAAATGTGTCAAATTAGTATTTTCCTACTCGGATAGAGATGTTGAAAATTAGGTCATGTAGATATTATCTATTGTGTTGATGTTTATTTTTGTATATTTTTCCACAATTATTGGGGATCTCTCTTTATTTTTTCTTTAGGGAGGGTATTAAGCCTTCCATCTTTGGGTGCCTTACAAAATTTTACATAATTATATGTGTCCTTTATTTTTACTATTTTATGGTCCAAAAGTGTGATACTATGGTTTTCACAAAAGGACCTTGTCACAATTGTTTATATTTTGTGACTAGAAGGACTGCAACTCTCTCCAAAGTATTCCATTTTGTCAATCTTTGTAATGAAACCAAATCTATGATCTAATGGTGTTCCATCTCATAGTCCCTAAAATTAGTGATAATTTCATCATTTTGGAAGAAACCTAAACTTAGAGGTCCTTGTTGGTCCTAGTCAATGAGTTGAGGATAAACTAATGATAACTTATTGTTGTTGGAAGAGGTTATTTTGAAAGATATGGAGGATAAAGTATTAATAGAGTAATCTTTAAATAAGTCAGTGATATATTCTTAAAGCAGTCATTAATAGTATTCTCATCAGAAGTTCTAACCATAGAAGAGGATTTTTTGTCTTACTAAGGATAGATCCAATATCCAAGGAAACAGTTTCTAGTTTCCCGAACCCAAGCCCTTGAAAAAATTTCTTGCTCAAGTTATTGAGATAGGTTCTAAAATCCTATGTTTTTATAAACTAAGACCATTGTGACCATGATATCCCATATGTTCCATAATATGATAGCCTTTGGTGTATTTTTCAATTAGAAGTATAATTGCATCTTTGTAAATCCATTTTGATATGTCTTCATCAATTGATTCTTTTTCAAGTTCCCCCCATTTTGAAAATGTGGTTGGTCTACATTTGATAATAATGATGGAGACTTCTTTTGATTTAGATGGTTTTCCATATGTCTTAAGTTATGGTTTAAATTTTATAATATAAAATGATTGTTCCATTTCATATTCACCACAACCCATACTTGAATCTTGAATTCTAGGATAGTAGTGGAGTGAATGGATAGTTTAACCAATACATTTGGATCAATGTATTATGTGGAGGAGGAAGCTTCAGCATTGTTTGGAACTTGATGCTTAGTTTGACCTCTCAAGTTATTGAAATATGGAAAAGGGTCAGGATCTATTGGTATGGTTGTCATGTTTCCATTATGATAAAAATTTAAGCACTTGTGGAAGTTTGATGGCATGGTATGCATGGCATGTATCCATGGTCAATTGAGAAGTACATTGTATGGGAGTTAGAAATATAGCACTTAGCATACTTTTTCCTTTATGAATAGACTAACTTGTATAGGAAATGTGATTGTGCCCTCCAAAGGGAACTCTACATCATAAGATGATCTGATGATTGTTTTTTTGTTTGGTTCTATGACCACCTCAGATTATCCTAATATCTTTACCAATTTCAATGTGAAAATGTTTAAACCTACTCCACCATCTATTAGGACTCATTTGATCTTGTTCTTATGGACAAATATTTCTAGATGTAGAGCATCATTATGAGTGGATGTGTGAGATTTCATCTTTGTCAATAAACATGAGATGATGAGTAGAGGCAAGATGTTCGACCATGGCTTGAAATTAGACAATATTCATATTCATAGATACCAAATATTCTCTAAGAGCTTTATCTATGATGTATTTATAGATTGATGATATGCATAGAAGCTCTAGGATAGATATCTATGTTGGTTCTTTTCCCAGTTAGTCTTAAAGGTAATATTGTGGTTTATTATGGGTTATGGATAAGGCCCCTTGAGGGGTAACCTTACCTCTATGGGTTATAATAGCACACTCAGGATTTTTATTTTTTATAGTAATGGTAGAAACTTTATTATCAACTTCTTGAATTTAGTTTATTGTGTATTCATGGTGGAAGAAATTATAGCTAGCATTATTATTCAAGGTACTACCTTGGTTGGTGGCATTTAATTTCCCATGGTTATGCAAGGGATCCTTGAAGATAACATGATCATTATTTGAGGTGTTGGTTTGGTTCTCAACACTAATATATCCTTTGTCAATTAGGTCCTAAATGAGGTTCTTAAGTTTGAAATAATTTGGAGTGTGTGTTCTTTAAGTTTATGGTATTCACAAAAATTAGTGTCCTTCCACTATGTGGGTTTGACTTGAGGTTTGTACCATCTTATTTCGGGGAGTGTGACTAAATTTTCCTAGATATTTTTTGAAGTACTGATTCAATGGGTTCTCCCAAAGGAGTGTATTTCCACTATGGGATTCTTTTCCTAGGACCTCTTTGTGAGTTTCCTTGAAAATTTTCCAAGGTTTAAACATTGGATAGTTCCTATAAGATTAAGGTTGGTTGAGCATGTTGAGCCATCTTGGCATCACACACACCATCATTGACCACATTTTTTCTTATTCCAAAAATGGGATTCATCATTTGAGTAACTCAAATAGTCTTCGTTGTCTTTGAATATCTTGATGATTCCTTTAGCTATAAGAGCTTTCTCAATAGTAAGTACTTTCTTGATGATCTCATCAAAATTATTAGAGTATTTAAATTTTAGATGTAATCCTATATTTGTAATCATATTTTAAATTAATATTTGGAGTAACTATTTCTCTAGTATATGGCATGAATATTTATTGGTAAAGCTTCTCCATCTTTGTAAGAAGGAGATGAAAGTTTCTCTACTATTTTTCTTTTGTAGTGCATAGATTAGTCATTGAGACTTAATATTCTATGTTATAGGAGAAATACAAGATGGGAGTCAAGAAAACCATTGCATGGCCTACCCTCATAAGATTCTTGGAAAGAGGTGCATAAGATAAGTATCATTATGAATAAAATCTAAGAAAGCTACGTAGAATTATTTAATGTGTTCACAAGGATCTCCCTTTTCTTTATACTTATCAAATTTAGGCATCTCAAATTTATATGGAAAAGGTGGCATAGGTAGTGTCCTATCAAAATGATAGGGACATATGTCCTCTAGTGTGTAGCTCTTACTCATTGGTCCCATGTGAGTGTTCAATTATTTTTATGTAGATCTTGAATTTGTAGAGACAAACTATTTAGGTGCATGAAAGTGTGTGTGTTTATGGTGTTATAACTAGATATGGGATGTGTTAAAGATTGAATATGGGGGAAATTTGGTGATGGTTTGATTTGGTGAATGTATAAATAGTTTTTTGGAATGTAGGTATGAGTGGATGTGTTGGAGTTAGCAAAGTGGTTTCATATAGTGAGTTGTTGAGGGTTTAGGATTTTTTGAGTTGGGTGTTGTTAATGCATGTTTTCATTAGATAGGTTTATGTTGTAGTTTTGATGAAGATAGTCTGGTGGGCTGATGTGTTGTTAAGGGGTCATGATTTTTTGAGAGGGTTTATGTTGATAGATTTTTTTATTTGATGGATTTATGTTTTGATTAGGATTTGAGGTAATAGCATGTGGATATTGTAATGCAGGATTGTAATTCTAGTGAATTATGTTATGATTGTTGAGTATGTAGGTATGCACATTAGTGTATAAGTGTGAATTTGCACCTCTAATGCAAATTCCCTTTTACCCCCTTGAACTTTAGAAAACCTAAGGCAGAGGCTTAGTTCCACTTAATCTCATTGTCGACATCACACTTGGAACCTATTTTGAGTGTCCATGGTGACATTTATGTTAGGGATGCCTATGCAATGCACAGACATCTACATGACACACTTATGTCCCTGGAAGATTCCTATGGTTGGAGACTATAGATATGTTACATTTTCCACTAGAATTCAACGTGTAACACCCCTCTTTGGCTGGTCGACCCAAATATGGCCATTTTTCATCCTCTTCATTCATATTATTCATCTCTTCTTTCATTTTAAAGTTGGTTGATCTTCTTCACAAGCTTAGAAAATCTCTCCATGCTTTGAGCATCCATCCACAAGCTTTGTAGCAACACTTTACACTCCATCACTCTGATAGTGCAAATGCAGGACACACACCATTGCAGAAAAGGCTTGAGTTCCTCTCATTTTCTCCTTCATAAGCCTTGAGTGCTTTGGACTGAGGTGGTAAGCTCCTCTCATATTCTATATTGTCTTGGTTGAGTAAGCAAGTAATGTATTGTAGTGTCTTGTATTTACATAGCTTGTATTCCTTTCTTTATCTTTATTCCTATCGTTGCAAACTCAACTATTTGTGGAGGTGGAAACACCAAAATGGGGGTTTGATTGAGGCAGGCCCCTAAATAGCCCCAATGCTTCTGTTTTTTTGTGTGTAGGTGGAGAGAGCTTGGAGCAAGCTGGTGAGAAGATTGGTCTATGAATTTTTCTTCATCACCCTTGTGGTAATATACTTCCTTTATCATATTAGTATTTACATTTCACTCTTCTCAATCTCATTCTATCACTTCAGAAACTTCTACACTAGGCAATTAGTCTAACTTTTAGAGTTTGACCTCATCTCTCTAGTTTTTTGGTCGTACAGATGCCAGCGCACCTGTGAGATGCCATTGTGTCACACGATCATCCCAAAACCATGCTTCTATCCTCTGACAAAGAGCTATTTGAGACAAAGAGTTGACCTTAAAAAGTGATTTGTCTAGTCTCCCTTCAGTTCTCGGGATTGTAGAGTGATCAAAGGATACATAATTTAAATCATTCTCATCCCTTATTTCCTAAACTTCCTTTAAACTGAGGTAAGTTAGGGAAGCCTTTCTACTCTTGGCCTTTTGTGACTTGGGGCCTTTCAATGGTTGGTCCCCCTCTCTTACATTTTTGGCGAACCCAATGTGAACCATTTTGGTTCCATTTTGCAACACTAAGAGTCCCTTTCCTCGTGTTCTAGGAGTGTTGTAGGTGTGAGTGTTGTAAGGCTTCTACCTTACAACCCAACCTGCAACCCCTAGTAGGCATAGTTGGAAGGTTTTGACTGTGTTGTGTAATGAAACCTTAATTGGGTCTCTATCATATCTCATAAACCTTAGGAGGCTCTATAGAAGTGTCGTTAGTGTGTGTAATGGCCTCTTTCTTAAATAAACCTATTACCTTTGCATAGACTATGAGTAGTGGTACTAGCATAACATTCACTTCACATGACCTTCTGATGGGATTCAATAGGGATCCATCCCCTCTTACATCCTTGCAAGGATAAAAAATAATATTGGAGAAGGTGTTCTCATTGATGGGACATCTCAACTGAAAATCATAACTAAGGAGATCATGCTAATTAAATTCTTGCATAAGGATGGGTATGATGAACCTGAGAGTATCATTCACACACATGACAAAATTTTCATACCTCCTATAAGGAGTATTGTCCTATTGGTCCTTATTAGGCCTAAATCTGTGAGCCTTGGGTTTGACATCATCCCGGGATCTGTACTCTTCAGAGTAAAGCTAGGTATCCCTTGGCTGGTAGCTATGAATACAGTTCCCTTGGTTGTGTAAAAATGTCTGAAGTTTATTCATGGAGGTTTAGTACATGTTGTCCATGACACCGGTTATAAACCACCACTTGCACATGGTAGCTATACCCTATATTAATTTTTTCCTAAATCTTTTGGTCCTCTCCCATCTAGGAAGGACCTCTTGTAGCATACATATCAAAAATATAAGAAAGGGTGTGCTAGGCTGAAAGTGAGGTTCCTCCCTTTGCCTTATGTTGTTTCACATAAAGCTTTCTTAAAAGCTGACATCGATGCCACCAAGGAATGTAGGAGATAAGAAGAGAAGTAGTCCTGAGATCCTCCTTCTTCATCTTCCACTGCTCAACCTAATGATTCCTCTCGCCCTACTATAGTGGCATCTGCTCTTGTCTCACACTTGCGAGAGAATCCCATGGTGCTTGATTGGCAAAAGGCCAAGTGTCCTACATTTGAGCTTTCGGTCTTACCCACAGAGCCTAGGCCCATTCAGTATGGTAGAAAGAAAGCTCCCCATGGAGATTCCTCTTTGTCTCAGCCTTTGTGACCTCCTACTATTCCTATTGCCAAAAAATTCAATGGGAAGAGGCCCACTACCAAGGCACTGGAGTCCATTCCTCCCTCTATTTCTGAACTTTCCCCTTCTACTCCCATTCAAGAATCTATCCTTCCATTGGAAATAGTCATGGAGGAAACTCCCATGGTTGAGCATAATCCTTTCATCCCTTCACAAACTCTAGCTTCTAGTTTGAAGAGTTGTAGGAACCACCTTGTGCATGAGCATAAGCACTAGCGAAAGGCTCTCCTGGCTGAGCAAGCCTCCTCATAGAAGGAGGAAGAGAAGATGGTACCTCCTTTTGTGTCCTCTTTCCCCTCTTCTATCTCTAATCTAGCTAGTTCTAAATCTCTTTCAGCTCCCATTGTGAGTGCACATGTGCCTAGAAAGGTGCAAGTGTTTATCGCTCCTTCTATGGACCCACCTCTGCTAAATTTTGTTCCAAATGTTTCACCTTTCCCAAAACCTATCGATATGGCTAATATTTCGATTGTATCCTTTGTGGTTCTATCCTCTTCTACCCACCTTGCTTTATTTGTAGGGATTGCACCTCCTCTAACAAAGAAGGTAGAGTGTGGCCCCTCCAATAATGGAGGATGTAAGAAGATCCCAACTCCTTCAAAAGGTGGCCCCTCACTGACTTGTTTTTTCCTAGTGACAAAACCAGCTTCTACCTCCCCCGAGCTTGTCACTACTCTTGATTCTCTCGGTAAACCTAGCGATGAACCTTAGATGTGAAACCCTCCATTCATCGAGGTAAAACATGGCACTCCTATCAAGTGTATGTTCAACTCGGTAGATGAAGTTCTAACCCTGTCAGTGATTTTTACAAAGTCATTGACCTTAGACCAGTAAGAGTTGAGCAACAAAGACCTCGCTAGTCCCTCTACCTTATCCCTTATTGCGGGAGGATTAGAATCTCCTCCCCTTAACATTAGACCATTGCAGGCTCGTCACCCTCCCCCCTACAATGATCTAGAGTGGGAATTTGATGACCTCTTGGTCAACCAATGCTATGGGGAGATCCTCTTCTTGATCTTTAGATTAGATGTGTGTGTGTGTTGTGACGTGTTCCCCTGTGACCATGCTATATGTGTCTGGATGACCCTCATCACCCCTGTTGGTGCTTGGGTACAAGTGTGGCATTTGTGTTGTAAGCCTTCTTCTATGTGTATCTCTATTCCTCCATGTTTGTGATTGACTTTTAGAAAATTGAGGATGATGCAAAGCATCAGGAGCATTTAGGCATCCTTCCATGTTGACCCAATTTTCTATTTTATTTTGTCTTTCGTGCATTCTTCCTGATCTAGTTGGGGATTGATGATCTTCCACCTTACACCATGATTACCTATTACATATATAAATAAAGGCAGATCTAACCCCATGAAACCAAATCCCCCTGTGACCTTTGTGTGTGATCTCTTTTATTTTACCTTTCTCTTTATCTTTCTCTCTTCTTTGCTTGAGTTGTCCTTTTCATGTGTGATAATGTTATTCTACATCACATAATCTTTAAAAAATGGATTCATTGCCAAATGGATCTTTTCTTAAAGATCCTTCATGCACTTCTTTATTAGAATTGTATTCCTAACTTGGAACTCTAACGGAACATTTTTCCTTCATCATGGGTTCGTAAAGAAAAGACTTGGAAGCCCTCCTCTGAAGCAAGAACGGTCTTATTCTTCCCCTCACATGGGCACATATTCTTCCTTTCAAATTCCTTGATGAAGTGGACATCTTTTGAAAGGATTCCTTGATGATGAATCGATTCAAAAAAGAAGACGATAGCTTCTAAACAGTGTGTCCCTTGAGTGGACCCCTCTTTTTCACATTAGGTTCCCAAGGGATCCCTTTAGAAGCTTTCAACAAATTCTATGGTTTCTAGCTCGGGGGAAGCCCGACTAGAATAGTTTCACTTCTTCATGTCTAGCCTAGGGGCAACTTGACTAGACTGATTTCACTTCTTCACGTTTGGCTCAAGGGCAACCCGACTAGACCGGTTCCACTTCTTCCTGTTTAGTTTGGGAGCAGCCTAACTAGACCTACATCACATCCTTATGTCTAGCTTGGGGATAGCCCGACTAGACTACACTTTTCAAAAAATGTGTCCCTTGAGTGGACCCTCTTTCTTTTTGAAGGGTTCCTAAGGGACCCCTTTGAAAGACTTACAACTTAGCAATAGTCTGCATGATTATTTGTTCACTAGCCTATGTAGCTGCTTCTTGATGTGTTCTATCTACGGTTAAACATGTTGCCCTCTCTGACTCTATGGAGTCACCTTTACTCGGTTTACCTCATGTGAGAGTTCTTGGAGGATACCTTCCTTGTAGGTTTGTGAGTCTATAAGGTGCTTTTCTCAGTCTCCCTCATGTTAGAGTTCTTGGGGGATACCTTCCTTGTAGGTCTATAGGTTTGTAAGGTGCTTTTCTCAGTCTCCTTCATATGAAAGTTCTTGGGGGATACCTTCCTTCCAGGTCTGCAAGTTTGTAAGGTGATTTTCTTGGTTTCCTTCATGTGAGAGTTCTTGAAGGATACCTCCATTACAAGACCATGAGCCTGTGAGGTACTTTCATACTTCTATTTTGTAGTTCCACAGAACTATGGAGTCCTCTCCTACACTTCTGAGTTCGTCAAACCATTCCCTGCTTCCTCATTGGTTCAGGTATATTTCTCTTACTTTGTCACTCCTTTACTACTCTACTTTACTGAAGCACTCATCATTACTCATGCTTGCTAAAGTGGGGAAAAAATATATAAGCCTGAATTTTCACCCCTAACACAAATTCCCTTTTACCCCCTTGCACTTTAGAACACCTAAGGCGAAGGATTAATTCCACTTAATCCTTCTATCCACATCACACTTGGCACCTGTTTTGAGTGTTGGCGGGGGAATTTCTATTAGGGATGCTTGAGCGGAGCGTAGATGTATGTGCAGCATGCTTACATCCCTGGTAGATTCTTGTGGCTGGAGACTATAGAGACGTTACACTTTCAATTGGAAGTCGAAGTGTAACACCCCTCTTCGGATGGCCAACCCAAATATGGTCATTTTTCATCCTCTTCCTTCATATTATTCATCTCTTCTTCACAAGCTTAGAAAATCTCTCCATGCTTTGAGCATCCATCCACAAGCTTTGTAGCAGCACTTCACACTCCATTTTTGCAATCTACCACTCCATCACTCTGATAGTGCAAGCACATAACACACACCATTACAAAAAAAGCTTGAGTTCCTCTCATTTTCTCCTCCACAAGCCTTGAGCGCTTTGGACGGAGGTGGTAAGCTCCTCTCATCTTCTATATTGTCTTGGTTGAGTAAGTACATATTTTATTGTAGTGTATTTTGTTTACATAACTTGTATTCCTTTCTTTATCTTTATTCCTATCATTGCAAACTCAGTTGTTTGTAGAGGTCAAAACACCAAAACGGGGTCTAACTGAGGCAGGCCCCTAAATAGCCCCAACACTTCCCCTTTATTTTGTGTTCAGGTGGAGAGAGCTTGGAACAAGCTGGCGAGAAGATTGGTCTATGAAATTGTTTTTGTCACCCTTGCGGTCATATATTTCTTTTATCATATCAGTATTTACATTTCATTCTTCTTAATCTCATTTTATCACTTCAGAAACTTCTAAACTAGGTTTCTAGTCTACCTTTTAGATTTTGACCTTGTCTCTCTATTTTTTTAGCCATACGGACACCAGCGCATTGTGCTATCATCCGAGAACCATGCTTTTATCCTCTAAAAAGAGCTATCTAAGACACATATTTGACCTTCAAAAGTGACTCGTCTAGTCTCCCTTCAATTCTTGGGATTGCAGAGTGATCAAAGGACACATAGTTTTCATCATTCTCATCCCTTCTATCCTAACCTTCCTTTAAACTAAGGTAAGTTAGGGTAGCATTTTCGCTCTTGGCCTTTCATGACCTGGGGCCTTGCAGTGGTTGGCCCCCCTCTCTTACAATTAGATGTAATTGGTTGAGCATTATGGGGTGCATTTGGAGGTGATTGTTTATTTTTTATTGGGGTAGAGATGTTAGAGTTATTCAATGAAATGTTTTGTCGATATAACAAATTATCGATAGTGCTTTGATGCATAATCATGTTTGTTTTTGTATGCATGTTGGGTGAATATGCTTATCCGATGTGATATGGTTGTGATAATGCGTATTGATTAATTATTGAAGTGGGATTAATAGTATTACTAGAGTTTGTATTATATAATGGATTAGATATTTGCATGGTGTGTGTGGGAGTTTGACTTGTTAGGATTAGGTTCCATCCACCTTGTAAATCCTGTGTCATATGTAATGGTTCTAACATCCTTGGAAAGTGTCTCTAGACACTTAGGGTGTATTGGGAAAATATTTTATAATATTAGTTCTCACCATTGTTTTTAATATACTCATAAGGGGTGATGGGTCCACTAGCAGCGATAAAGGTGGGTTATGGACATAAATATTTAATATTGTTTCCCCCTCATGTGAATTCCTAGAATGGGATACTAAAATATAAAGGAAATAATAAATGAGTTGTTATTGGTATTCTCCAAGTGGGTTCTTGGAAAGAGGCAATAGGTGTCACTTGGTTTTCCATCATTTATTTCATTTAATGTAATGTTTATCTCTCATGGTTGGGTGCCCATGTTGGAGGAAAATTATTGGAGTCAAAACCAGTGTCCTTTTGCATTATGAGGAGGTAATCCAAAGGTTGGGGACATTTGGAATGAAGGTTCATCTTTGGGCACCTTGTTTGCTGCATTAGATGCCTTCACAAGTCTATAAAATTATCCTCTTGGATATAGAATTAGAGAGGAAAATTTGAATGTAGTGTTACTCTATATGAACAAGGATAGGTGGAGGCATAAGGAGGTTGTTCATAGGTACATAGGTGCTGACATTGTGGAGGAGCATAGGATATTGAAAGTGGTTGTTTTGTAATCTCATTTATTTGATAATGCATATGTGGCCTCTCTTCTTGGTGGAGATTTTTCTCGCAAGGGTTTCTCCACATAAATCCTATATTATGTGATGATATTGTGTTATTGATTTTTTCCACATTGCTGCTATCTTATTGTGATGAAATTCTTTATTTATTGTTGTTATAGGTTCACATTTAAGGTAGTGTTCATAAGCATGATATGTTGGCTATTTTTTGGCATCATAAAGAAGATGGATCTAATCATGGCATTTCCATATTAAGGCAACTTAATTTTAGATTTACGTATATGTTTTAGATTTTTATGTTGTTGTATTCCAAGCCTTGTATCTCATCCATTGAAGTCATTTTTGGATAGAAATTGATTTTCTCAAATATTGATATTGAACCTTTTTATTTATCATTAGGACTATGCATTGGAGGTAGCCTTAGCTCACCCCTTCCCACCCCAACTTGGAAAAAAGTAAGACCAAGGCAAGGCTGGTTGGGCACTGGGCTAGATCACAGAGATACCTCTGGCACAACAACAAAAAATGATACTTATGTGGAATTAGTGGACATGATTAATTATGAGATAATAATTGCAATTTTTTGAGGTGCAATATTAGGTGAGTGTGGGTAGTATATTTTGTTGTTAGTGTAATGGATGGTTGATTCATTATTAGGTTGTATGAAGGAGTTGTTTTGTTGTTTCATGGAAGGCAATAAGGAGAAATTGGTTTGTGGTATGATGCCATTGGAGCTCATTTCTCCAAGGTCTGGGATGGAGTATTATTAGTGCTATGGTGAATAAGTGCGGTGGGTAAAAGCATAAAGTTGTGTCACATTTTATAAAGGAAACGACCAACATTGATCCAACTTTTAAACTTGAATCATTAAAAAATGGCATATATGTTTTAAATTTTGAAATGATGTAAACTAGTAAAATATGTATTGTTTAGTGTATTTTATGTTTGTATTTTAAAAAAAAAAATTTAAAATATTTTAAACTAGTTTTTAGTAAATTAACACTATAATTTAGTTGCTGATAAAATGCTAAAATATGAAGTTGCATGTGACGTCAAACTTTTTATAGTAAAAAAAAAATTCTTTCAATTTTTTTGTGTGTTTTTATAACTTGAAACTTTAGTGCATAGATATATTTTTTTTCCAATTTTGATAAATATATATATTTTTAAATAAATACTAAAATATGTGTGAATAAAAAAAAATTTATTTCCATGGGACGTCAACTTTCATATTAAATAAATATCTAAAATGGAAAAAAAAATTATACCATCTTGAAATAAATTCTTTTATCTAGTGCATCATATTTTTTTCTATTTTTTTAATACTTTTTAGTATTTTTCCTTGGCATGGTAATGAATCTAATATTTTGTGTTGATAACCTACTTTTAGTAAAAAAAATATATATATATAATAATTAAACTATTAAAATAAATATATTTTTGAAAACTATAGTTATGTATCTACAAAAGGGTATTTTTTAAAAAATGCTATTTACATTAGTAGGATTTATTGAAACTTCAAATTTTTCAAATAATTTTTTTTTTGGGTAAATTGGACTCAAAGTGGTGCTCCATATAATTTTAGCCAAAATTTTTAGTTGAAACAGTTGTGGAAGTATCTAATTTAGCTAGAATGAATATTACTAGATCATATGTTTGAGCAAAATTGATTTTTCATTAGAAATGCTTAAATTTTGTTGTAATGATAAGTTGGCTGAAAGTGTGACACAACTTTGTGTTTTTACCCTGGTGTCAAATCTAGAAGGAAATTTAGCTCCTTATTGTGCAAGTAGTAAAAAGTATTGGTCATGATTAGCTACAAGAAGTGAGTCTACCAATGGGGGCGGTGTTTGAAAATATCTTGGTCCAAACATGTTTGGGAATTATCATTTTGTTTCTTGGAAAGGACCCATGTTCATGGGTACCATGTTGGGATCTTGATGTTGCATTTTTCTCTTGGTTTGGGACCTTGTTTCTACAAGCATACAATTTTTTTTGAAATTTTTAGGATTTTTATAGTTTTATGTGGGAAGGTGAGACCAAGAGAGGTCCAAAGTGTATCTAGATCTTAGATTAGGATTTCAGATTTGGTTTTATGTGTTAAATTTGGACTAGAATAATGAGTTCAAATTAACAGATAGGGGTGTGAATTATATCAACCTAGATGTAGATGGACTTCTATGCTCAAGTATAACATGAATAAGCTAATTGGTATTTTTACTTAAGAATGGAAAATTTTAAGAAAATAAGATAAATTATAGATGGGTAGATGTAAGATCTAGATAGACAATGGATCAAATTTAGTAGATAAATGGTTGTTGGTTATGGAGGAATGACTATTTTTGAGATACGTTGATCCTAATTTTCATGAGTTTTTCTATGAATGTGATGGAAAGATGAGAGAATAAATGATTAAATATTGGATATTTATGTCTCTAGTCTTATTTGTGTTTTAGTAGATCTCATATTTTCTCTGGTTTATCAATTTATTTCTGGAAAGTTGAGGGTTTTGGAAAAAAAAATTGGCAATCAAATATGTCTATCTAGGTTTCAAAGGCATCATTGTATTTTTCAAAAGAATCAAACTAGGATCATATGTGTTACTATAGGTATCAAAGGCATCACTATTCTTATCAAGGGTGTCATTATGTTCTTCAAAGGTGCCACTCTGCTATCAAAGGAACCATTGTACTAGCAAAGGTGTTAATCTAAGGTCAAATTTATATCTCGATGGAAACCTAAGTCTCAAACTGATAAAATTAGTTTAATCAAATGTGTCACAGTACACCAAATGTGTTACTTTGTAGATCAAAATTTTCACTGTATTTTCAAAGGCATCAAAGGATAATCAAGGGCGTTGAACAATAAGTAGATGTATCATTGTAACAACAAATGCATCACAATGATAGTCAAATTTTATATCCTAAGTCTATAACTAAAATTATTCTAAGGTTTTGACTAATTTACAAGATTTTTTTTACTTGTTTGGTAAGACACAACAAACATCAAAGAATGACAAAAAACTCACTCAAAAGGTATGGTATAATTGGAATTCACTGGTCTTCACAATAAATACACTCCAAGAAGTACAACCTAATTAGTATTAAAGGCGTGTCTTGCTAGAAAATGATGAATCAATAAGATATTGTAGAAGATCATAGATACATGGCTCAACTCTCAAAGATGAATAGTTGGGTCTCTATTGGCACAAGGTCTCACCTTCCTCCTTTCCTTGAAAGCTTTTACACCATCAAAATAATTTTATCTCACCCTAGGATGACGCATATATTGGGTGACTACATACATGATGCTATACACTACACTCCACTAGAAATTATGACTCTTGGTCTTAAGGCTTCTAAAATAAAGGTTCTTAGTGGATCAGTGAATAGTGAACCTATGTATAGTGCTTGATATTGAATGGGTCTCCTCTAGTATCTTCATCTAATGAGTCTCGATGAACCAAGGATCCCACAACTTTTCTTGAATGACGCTAGCCACACATTCGATTACAAATTTCATTCTCCCCCTTTCTATACCCAACATGAAAATGTGTTGAGGTCACCCTTGGGTTGATGAAGTCCCTAAGAAGGCCTCCTACTAAATTAAAAATAAGGAAAACGATATTATTTTTATCCTCAAGTTCACACTAGGTCCAAGGGGAGAGCATATGTAGATATCACTTTCTTGGGTAAACAAATAAAGATGTGGATTCTAAGGTATTTCTAATCCCCAAGTTTGCACTAGGTGTGAGGGGAGAGCATATGCACCTAGTACTCTGCCAAATATGAAAAATAATTCATTTAACTTAAGAAATTGAATTGTGATTTATTCTAAAAATAAAACAAAAGATCTTGTATTAGATATGTCAATAGTTTATAGGTTTTTATCTTTTTCCAATGAAATCCATGACTACATAGATGTGTTAGTTCCAACACCAAGTGAGCGTTAGAGTAAAAAACCCAATATGTAGAACGAATGCATTACTGTAAAAGAAAATGCATCATTGTTAAATAATTGATTACATCATGTTACCAATGAATTTGTTGCTTTACATCAAATGCTTCGATGTGGGAATCAGATGTGTTGATTTGCATCAATTGTGTAAAGTATCTTTCAAAAGTGTCAATATAATCTCAGATATGTCAACCTATAATCAAAAGCATTGTTATAACCTCAATTGCATCACTTTAACTTTTGATACCTACAAAAAAAAAAAAAATCCAATACATTGAGTTACCTTGAAAAGAATCACTGTGGGTTACATTTAAGTGTCATTGTACTATTAGAAGCATCAATTTGTACATCAAGTGCATAAAAATAATATAAGAAGTGTCATTCTAGTGGACTGCATCACTATAACCTATAACCTACAAATCTTCAAAAATAAACTCAATTGGACATTAGAAATAATGATGTGGGTCCCACCAAGTGTACCAAAATTTGATGACCTAAAAATGGAGAGCAAATTATGAGAAAAAAAAAAAGCAAGCAAATAAAAGCACTTCACAATCCAATTCACTAAATCACACCAATGAATCATTAATAAAGTTTTATATTGAATAATAATAGAAAAACCTAAATACACAACTATCTTAGTTTAGATCCATTGTTCTCCTCTGTTGCACCTTGGAGAAAAGGTGTAATGTTAGTTTCTCTTAAATTTATATAGCACAAAGTACTTTGGAATGATATATGTATATTTTTCTTATAATGAGCGAGAGAGAGAAATAGATGAATGATCTAGGTTACATTTATATATTTCAGGTTATACCAATGAATGGTCAAGATATGATGGACTAAGTATATCAATAGCCCAGAATGGTTGATAGAAATTCATGAGGAGTTAATTGAATTCCTAATTAGAGCTAACTAGTCATATGAGTCAATTAAGGAATTTTATTGAAGAGATGAGTGTGACTAATTCTTAGTCAAACATAATTGATTAATTAGATAGCTAAATTAATTGAGTGAACTTGAAGTGAGTGGGAATTGACTAGTGAGGTAGAAATTCATGATTAATCAATAAATACTTAAATAAATAAACTATTAATTACATGTGCAAAGGTGGAAACAAATAAAGTAAATTTTTTATTCTATTTTAGAAGTGGATAATATTGAGAAATAATTGGATAAATTAAATAATTAAAAAAATTATTTAATTTGAGAAGTGGAAATGTGAAATGAACTAATTAAACAATAATTAATTATTTAATTAATATAGAAGAAAAGTGATGAAATAAATAGTTTAATTAAATAATTCAAAATTTTAAATAATTAAAAAAATTATTTAATTTCATTGGGCGAAGGGAAATAATGTTTTAATTTAATTAAATAGTGATATAAATTAATTAAATATAAAAGACAAATTGATGATACCTAATGATGAAAAATGATGATGTTTTGGAAAAAATGTGTCAGTTAGATTTAGGTGTCTACATATATAGTATCAAATATTTTATGAATATATAATAGAAATAGGTTTTATCATGAGTGAAGTTGATTTTTGTATGTATGACAAATATATTCATAATCATATTTTAATTATTATGTTGTATGTTTATGCTTTGTTGCTACATTGGAAATGATAAGGCAATAATTATGGAACTTGAGGATTAGTTATCTAAAAAAATGATGAATGAATTAGGGACTGCAATATTCATTCTTGGTATGAAAATTAATAAACATGTGGTGCTATTATAGGAAGTTATGATTGATTAAATAAAGTAATAAAAAATATTTTTAAAGGTTCATCATGCATGAAAATATACTTATAAGCATCCTCTTACTCTCAGTTAAGTTTGGAATAGTTACCTGAGTCTAAAGAGGTTTTGGAGGACATGTCCAATGTTACTTATGCTAGTGTAGTAGGAAGACCTAGTTTATTCTATGATATTTATAAGACCAAAAATTTCTCAATGAATGGTGTTGGTTATTTTTTTAAGAACCAAACTTAATCTCACCATATCCCTATGAATCTTTCCATAATTGATTAATAAGAAAAGGTAAGGATTGGCCAACGAGCAAGTAAAGGATTGCTAAGCCTCTACTTCTACACTTCAGGCTCTGTGAAACCCAAGAGAGTAATCCTTACAATATTTGTATGATACTCCAGTGCCATTTTATCATGAACATTGAAACAAATAGATAAAATTCTCCTATAATAGCTCGACAAACAAAATGTATCAAAGAAGTTGGTTGCTTCTTAACAACACTCTATATTCAGATCATGAGAATGGTAAAAATCAATACAATTGTAACCCATTTTAAGAATTTGATTTAATAAATGATTCATTGCTGAATTAACCAACTAAATTCTACATGAATACTTCACTTAGATTAGTTCCTCATCCTTGGAATGAATTCAATTCCAATACAATACAAACTATCAACAATTTCATACGTGACATTCATTAAGCTTTGAAGATATTGCATTATAGTATTTCAACATGGGTGAACCCACAAAAATGGTTTATAGTTTGAATGAAGAAGGAAAACTTCCAAAAAATGCCCCCACTCAAAAAAAATATATTTTGGGGGGTTCAAACAAACTCAAGGTTCGAGCAAACCCCTTTGAATGTGGGAACCCATGTTTTCCATTTTGGAAGGGGGTTTGCTCGAACCCTGGTTCAAGTGAACTAGGGTTTGAGCGAACCCATGGGAGTTCAATCGAACACTTTAGGTTCTCTCAAACCCCCCTTTTCCCATCTTCCCACCCTCTGACACAAAAAACTCCAGATTTTTGCCCTTCAAAGCTCAGATTGAGGATGAAAATGGAGGATACTTCATAGAACCAACTAGAAGATGGTAGTCCTTAGAATGAGATATCTAAAAAATATAATTTTAATATGTTTTGGTTTTATTATGTATGTGTTTTTTTAGTTTTATTAAACATAGGTTTTTCATCGAAAATCAAGCTCTATGTTCTGTACATGTGGAAAAATAGCAAATTATCAAAATAAAACTTTGAAAAATATGTCCAAAATGGGTATTGATGTCCTTGATCCATTAATTTTTTTTTTTGAATTTTGATACATACAGAAAAAATTTATGTTATATATAGTCCACCTATGTTTGAATTGTAATTGGTTTGACTTTGAAACTTAATTAAGGAAAAAATATTTAATAAAACACTATGAAACCAAATTAAAGTGCTAGATATTGTAGTTACAAATCTAAATTCGAAAAAAATAGAATTTTATCCTTCATACAAAAAAGTTATGTTGTATATGGTGAGCGTCACTCATTAAAAATGTTTTTTTTTTTAAAGATAGTTTACAAAGGAAATGGAAAAAGAAGTGCGATCTGATTCCAAACAATTTGAAAAAAATATATTTAGAATCTAAAGACAAAACTTCACAAATCACTAGTTTGCATCATCTTCAAATTCCTCACGGTTTAGCCGATATAGGAGCCCAAAAATTGAAGTTTTAGTTTAAAAAAATCAATTCAGTGTCTAGTTTGCCCAAAAATTGTAAACCAATATTGTGGGGTCATCCACATTATAATCTCAACCACCACTTTTTATCAATATCCTAACACTCAATTTGACATAAACCAATATTTTTAGCCAAGCATTTACACCAATTATTTGAATTAACAAGCAAGAACAAAATTACACATCCACTTGAAATCAATGGAGACAAATAAGACAATCCTTGATTATATTATTCATAATTCATGAAACAAGTACATAGGAGAGAAGATGGCTTTGAATTTGCACTATTCTATTCTATTTTCCAGTATTTCAACATTACATATGCATTAGAAGACTCAAACCTAATACATAACCCTACAATTCTCAGTATTCTCTTTATAATTCATTTTGTGATCAATTGCAAAACAATGAACCAAACCCCTTGTAACTGACCTTCAATTCCCATTTATAGGAACATGGGAGCAACAAGCTTCAGTCCAAATTACAATTTCAATCATATTTACATTTGACATTCAATTTCATTTCAATTCTAAAGATCCACAGACAATTACATTTGCATCTTGCAAAGTGAGGGGGAAGAAAAAGACAAAAATTCATCACTCCATCACCGAAGATTCACCCGCCCTTCAAAAGGAATCATTCATCATTGTAGCAGTACCAAAACCTCTTGTCCATGTTAGCTGAAAATGTTCTCCCTGACAACACTTAAGAAAAAAAAATGTATGATCGAAGAATAAGGCACAAACACTATTGTGGTTACAATGTCCAACACCTCTTCTTCGCATCGGTCATTAAAAAAAAACACAAAATTGGGACACTACCTCTGCAATGGTTCATCATCTTCAGAATCATGTCCCCTTCATGATTTTTTTGAAACTGGAGAAGTTATCTCGCCATCATCAGAATCCTCTTGACCCAAAAGTGTGAGAAGGTACTGGGTGTAATCTGAGTCAGTATTAGCCTTATCACTCAAAGGACCAACCCCATCTTCCATGGCAGTGTCAAGATTCCCCATATAAGAATCATAAGCCTTGTGGTACTTATTCTTCTTCTTCCCCCTAGACTTAGCCAATTTCTCCAACTTAGCAATTTGTCCCTTTAAGGACACAACACCAGGCTTACTCTAGTTATGAACTACAACCCTACTTCTCAGGTTGTAAGTGTTCCTGGCCTCACCCTCCATGGAATTATTATGTGCCCTCCACTCATCTTTTGGATTTCTAGGAGCTCCTTGTGTACCTTTCTTAGTTTCAGGTGTATCGTCTCAGGGTTCTATATAGGAGCGAATTTGCACCCCTCACACAAATTCCCCTTTTACACATCCTCACCTTAAAAAAATGTTAGCTCTCAAAACTGCACCCTTGCTAAGTTGTAGAACTTGGCATTTTAGAGTAACATGGGAACACTCCTAGGCTATGGGTCACCTAAATTCTGAGTAGACCTCTAAGAAGGCTGGCTCCTAAATGGTACTCACCTAATTAATCTAATGACTTACAGAGGAAAAGGGTAAGAAATATTACGTGAAATGAAACCTATATTATGTGTGATGCACCATAATGATCCCAAACATAATACTGTTGTTTTTACACACAAGAATGATCAACAACTTAAATAGTGGCTTACACAACTCAAAACTTAATATGTCTTTGCATAACTGCTTCATAACTAGGCTAAAAAAATTCAAGGACATCATCTAGAAGGAATTGAAAATGTCTTCACAAATTAGACTATCACGTTACGTTCTTTCCACTCAATTAAAATATTGAATTAATAGAAAAAAAATAAAACTTCTATTTGGATTTAAAATAAATAAATAGATAAGGAAGTTATATTTATTTATATTATATATAAATATAGATTTTGTTGGAAATATATTTTATTCAGTAATAGTAATTGAATGTTATTGCAATATTATTATTTTTGAATTAATATTTAATTGCAATTAAAATGGCCTATTTAATCATTTTTGGGAAAAATGCTCATTTGTAATTAAAATAGGAAATACATGATAATATTATGAATTAAAAAAATATATATTTATTTTACTATTTTCAAGATTAGGTTTTTGTGGAAGAAACTGAAAAAAAAAAATTATTTAAAAGAGGGAAAATATTCATGGAATGACACCAATTAATTTTTCAAAAAAAAAAAATCAAGGTCTTCTTGATTTCTCGAATATGGGTTTTCTTGTTCTTGATTTTTGGGAGAAGAGCACTATTAAAAATGGGAATGGAAAGAAGATTCCTAGAGGATAGTAAACTGAGAATGGTGAAAAAGGAGAAGAATCAGAGGAGATAGAGAATTGAGAAGAAGAGGAGAAATTATAAGAAGGAGACTACCAGAAAATCAAAACAAAAAAGAAGAAGAGGAGAATAACCAAGGGAAAATATCTTAGATTGGAATCAATTTCCAGGTTTTTAGATCTGCTCTTTTTTCTTTTCATTTTTCCTTTTCTTTCTTTGAAAATGTCAATTGAAAATTTGGCTAAATAATTTAAATATTTTTCTTATTGTTTGTGAATCAACATCTTGTTGTGTAATTTGTAAATTAAGATAAAATGTGTGAGAATTGGAATTATTTCCATGTGAGAAAGATAAAAACTCCATTTCAGATTTCTAATTGAATTCAATTAGCTGCATTCTTTTTATTCTTTTGAAAATTTGGTTGTATAATTTCAATGATTTTCTTATTGTTTGTGAATCGGCATCTTGTTGTGTAATTTTTAAATTAAGCTTAACTATGTGAGAAAGATAAAAGTCCATTTTAGATTTCTAATTGAATTCAATCAGTTGCATTCTTTTTATTCTTTTTCAAATTTGGTTGTATAATTTAAATGCTTTTCTTATTGTTTGTGAATCAGCATCTTGTTGTGTAATTTGTAAATTAAGCTGAATTGTGTGAGAATTGGAATTATTTCCATTTGAGAAAGATAAAAACTCCATTTTTAGATTTCTAATTGAATTCAATCGGTTGCATTCTTTTTATTCTTTTGAAAATTTGGCTGTATAATTTAAATGCTTTGTTGGTGGGATGGATGAAGGCGATACATGAAGGGACCCGTGCATGGATTCTATGTAGGTGGCTTTCGGTTGCCCATAGCTTATAACATGCCAGGGCTTTTTAGTTTTTCCTACTGCATGGGGGTTCGAGGGGCGTTTAGTGTGGTGGGGCTATGTGGTGAGAGGGTAGTGGGTGGTGGAAGCAGTGTGGGTTTGGAGGGGGTAGAACAGTGTGGGCTGAGTGTAGGGGTTTGGTGAGGAGGTATGGATGAAGCTTCCAAAAGTCTGGTGCTTTCTGGGCCAAAGCCATCTCAGAATTTTTTGAATGCCATGCATGCACAAAAGTCAGATTCCTCCTTTGTGGGTGAGAGCTCGAAGCTCAAGAAAGTGAATGGGTGCTTATCGCGGAGTCAAGATCACCCTATTCTGGTTATTTCTCCCGAATTGGTTCGGGAGGACATAGCTTATTGGAGCCAACATTTTTTGATCTGTAAGTTCTTGGGTATTCATGTCAGCCTCTCAAAAGTAGATTCTTGGATCCATCGAACCTGGTAGGTTGAAGGTGAATTTTATCTTTTGGTGGCTACGAATGGCTATTTCATGGTTGATTTTTCTTGCATCTTGGATAGTAATCATGTTTTTGAGGGAGGGCCATATTTTTGCAACCATGTTGGCTTGTTCATCAAGCCCTTGCATGAAGGGTTTAATGTAACAAAGGATCTTCCTATATGGGTTCCTGTTTGGGTCCGTCTACCATGGTTTTCGTTGGACTTTTGGAGGGAGGATATTCTGCACTAATTTACTTCATTATAAAGGAATTCAACTTCCATTACTCAAAATAATTTGGATAAAAAGGTATTCTCTTATGCCCGTATTTGTGTTGAAATTGATTTAAATAACCCTTTGTCAGATTATTTGGAAATTTGTATTGGCTTTGCCTCGTGGATTCAACTGCTATATTATGAGTCCCTTCCTTTTTTTTTCCACTTTTTTCACGATTATGGGCACCTTCAGTGCCAATGTCCTCGGGCTCCCAAAGCGGCAGGGGCTTCTTCTTCTCCTTCTTCTAGGCCTTCGGTGGAGAAGGGGGATAAATACAAGGTACCTATGGTTGAGGTTGGGCCTGATAAGGATGGCTTTATTCCTGTTAAGCAGAGAAATAAAGGGAGGGGTCAGAAGTGGTCCTATAAGGATAAATAGAGTGATCAGCGTTTCAATCGATTTGAGGTCCTAGATAATCAGGCTTTGGAGGAAGGGATTCTTGTTGAGATTTCTTCTGGGGCTACTAGTATGGATTTTGAGTTGGATAAAGGGTTGGAGCAGGAAATTGTTGTTCAGAATATTTCTCCAGTGTTGGAGCAAGGGATTTCTGAGCCTTTTAGGGCCTCTACAGATGTGCAGGATGATATTGTTTTAGCAGATCTAGCTAAGGTGGTTTTCTCTTCAAGTAAAGGTCGGGGATCGTCTCCTGCTTTAGGGGTGTTGCAACACCCTCTCAAGAAGGGGAAGTTTGAAAATTCTTTGAAAGTTGGTTGCAAGAAGGATGTGGACAAACTTAAATCTACTAGGGATCTATTGGTGGAATCTAGTTTTGTTAAGACCCTTGAGGCCCACTTCTCTCAACCTTCCTCATGATTATTCTCTCATGGAATGCAAGGGGGTTGAATAGCACCTCCCATCAAAAGGCTATTCAAGATTTGATTGTTGTTCATTCTCTAGATATCTTTTATGTTCAAGAAAGTAAGCTTCAGGTGGACCTCATGCTTCAACATGCTCCTCGTGTTTCATTTTTTGGCCAGTGTCAGTGTATTGGGTCTAGGGGAACCTCTGGGGGGCTGACTCTTTTCTAGGATCCTCGTAATTTTTTTCCTCATTGGTGGATTTCAAGCCAATCTTCCATTTTTGTGGTGGTTTTGGTTTTGGAATCTGGTGAGACTATTCTGGTTAGTAATTTTTATGCTCCAATTGACATCCATGGTAAAATCTAGCATTGCGCTCGTATCAGGTATGTTAGGTCTTGTGCACGCTTTTTTCCTTGGATCATAGCTAGTGATTTCAATGTTGTGTTGAGCTTGGAGGAGAAAAGGGTTGGGTTGCCTAGGCTTGGTCCTACTTCAGATCTGTTTTGGACTAATGTGGACTCTCTTGCTCCAGTGGATGTTAAACCCTTTAACAAAATATTCACTTGCAACAATAGACAGAGTGGGCCTGAAGCAATTTCCTAGCGGCTAGATCAATTCCTTGTCTCTTTCTCTTGGATTAGAGGTTTATTGGTCATTGGCTCTAAGATTCTTGACTAGTGTGGCTTTGATCATTGGCCAATTAATTTTTGGGCTTCAACTTTCCCAAATCCAAAGAATCAACCTTTCAAATTCCAACTTATGTGGCAGTGTGATTCATCTTTGGGTGATCTTCTTACTCAATGGTGGTGGGATGGCTGCATATGGTAAAACTATGTATTCTCTGGTTAAGAAGTTGTAATATGTCAAGTATCATCTTAAGCGATGGAATAGGTCATGTTTTGGTAATTTTTGGGTTAGGAAAACAGAAGTGCAGGATCACCTTGTTGTTACTACTTACCAGATTCAAGATTTAGGATTCTAAGAGGCTCTTGGACATGCTGAGGCCCATGCCCTAAAATTTTTGGAGGAGTGGGAGCTTCAGGAGGATATTTTCTGGAAATGAAAGGATAGGATTGATTGGCTTCAAGAGGGTGATATGAATACTACATTTTTCCATCATTCAGGGCAAGCTCATTGAAATAAGTTTTTTATTTATTCTCTTGTTAACTCTAAGGTTCTTTCGATCTCTTCACAATAGGATTTGTCTATAGAGGCTCATCAGTTCTACTCTAATTTTTTATGTAAAGATTCACTTCCTATTGAAGCTGATGAGAATATGGTCCTTGATTGCATTCCTTCCTTGATTTCTAATGATTTGAATGCCTCTCTTATTTTCTCAGTGACATTATGGAAAGTGGAGGAGGTTGTGTTTGGGATGAATAAGAGGAAAGCTCATGCACCTAATGGTTTCCTAGTTGAGTTTTTCTAGGAGTTTTAGGATGTTGTGAAGCTAGATTTGTAGGAGGTGGTTCGAGATTCTCTTCATAGCAAGTAGATGCTTCGTACCCTGAGTGCTACTTTTCTAGTTCTCATTCCTAAGAAGGAAGGTGTTGACAAGCTTGATCTCTTTAGAACTATTGCTCTCTATAATGCGGTGTGCAATATTATTACAAAATTGATTGCTAAAAGTCTTAAATCTTGTTTGCTTGTGATCATTTATGAGGAGCAAGGCGGATTTGTGGCAGGTCGTCAAATTCTGGATGGGGTAGTGGTTGCGTCTAAAGTCATTCACTCCATGGAAACCTCTAAGGATAAGTCTATGTTTATCAAGTTAGATATAGCCAAAGCTTATGACAGAGTTAAATAGAGTTTTATTTAGAAGATTATGTTGGCCTTTGGTTTTTCCTCTAATTGGGTGAGTTGGATATTGAGTTGTGTGACCTCTTTCTCTTTTTCGGTTATTGTGAGTAGGGAACCTTTTGAGATTTTTGGGGCTACTAGGGCCCTTCGTCAAAGAGATCTACTCTCTCCTTATTTGTTTATTATTATGGCAGAGTAGTTGGATCGGCTTCTTAAATCTTGGGTCTCACAAGGTTTGATTCATGGGTGGTAGTGGGGGATGGGCTTTCCAATGCTTTCTCATCTCCAATTTGTGGATGACACCTCTCTTATGGGACTAGCTCGTATTAAGGAGGTTGAATCCTTTAGGAAAGATTTGGACATCTACCTTGTAGCTTCGGGCCAAAAATTGAATAAGTATAAGTCTTCTATATTCTTCTTTAATACTCCTTAGGCTATCCAACGATGGATTGCATCTATTATGCGGTTTGAAATTGGGTCTCTTCCCTTTTTCTATTTGGGAATTCCTATTGCTGTTGGTCGTCAATCCAGGTCCTCCTAGCAATTGTTGCTTGATAAGATTAGGCGGAAGGTTACTCATTGGACTCATCATTGGTTGTCTACTGCTGCCAGAGTGACTCTTCGCAAGTCTGTTATCTAGGCCCTTCCCATCTACAAATGCTTTGTTCAAGCAGCTCCTCTATATTTCCTTAAGGAATTTGATGCTCTTTCACATCAATTTCTTTGGAGAGGTAATTTTTTGTCTTCAAAGTGGAGCCTTGTTAAGTGGGAATCTATGTGTAGACCAAAGTATGAGGGTGGTCTTGGTTTACGCTCTACTATTTTAAATGGGAAATCTCTTGCTTCCAAGCTTTATTGGCGATGGTGTACCAATCAACATCAATTATGGGCTCATATTCTCAACCATAAATATTTGTGGGGTGTTTCTTCTTTTGAGGTTCCTCGCTATCCTCTAAAAGGGAGTGGTTCTATGATTTGGCATACTTTGAAAGTGGGGGCACAGTTGATTAAGTGTGTAATTTTTTGGATCTATCATTTGGGGTCACAGGCTCATTTTTGGTCAGATTCTTGCGATGGTCACCCTCCTATTCTCTCTTCTTTTCCTCACCTCCATTCCCTTTGTGATTTTTTTTATTGTGGTTGTTTGGGATACCATGGAGAATTATAAGGCGGCGTAGCATGGTGGTTTGGCAGTGAGCTTTCATTGGAAGCTTCATTTTGAGTGGCCACCTGGAGGGTCTGATGGGGATAGGTGTGAGCTTTCCCAACTTTTGGCTTCCTGTGCTTGTAATTCTTTGAGGGGACCTAACATCTTGGCTTGGGATGGTTCGGATTTGTCTAGAAAGTAGTATGTGGTAGCTAGTTATAAGCAGTTGGGTAGGAAGTTGTGTGGGGACATTGAGGTCCCTTGGTGGAAGCAAGTTTGGCACAAGTTGTCATGGCCCAAGTGCAACTTATTCATGTGGTTAGTGGCTCAAAATCGGTGTCTTACTTGGGATAATTTATGTAAGCGGGGTTTCCATGGTCCCTCTACATGTGTTCTATGTCATGTTTGTGAAGAGAGTGTCTCCCATCTCTTCTTCCAATGTTCCTATGCTAGGGATATTTGACATTTCTAGTGGAGGGTGTGGGATACAGCCTGCTGGAATGCTTCCTCTTTGGTGGATTTTGGGGAACAATGGGGCAAGGTCCCTGTTTCTACCTCCTTTCTTTAGGCTGCTTGGGCCCTTGGGCCATCCTTTATTATCTAGAACCTATGGTTGGAGAGGAATAGGAAGATTTTTCAGGATTCATTGTTGATGGCCCCTCACCTATGGTGGAAAATTATTCATTCTTTAGGGGAAAATATTGTGGCTAAGTGTGATATGACTATGTTGGTGGACCATCATGATGTTGGTTGTTGTAATCATCTTCATCTTCCTCCTCCGCCTCGGTAGCTCATGAGAAATAGATGTAGACATCCTACCTCGAAGGTGAGTCAAGAGGGAAGGTGGACCCCTCCTCCTCATGGAATCCTAAAAATCAACTTGGATGGCTCTTCTCGTGGAAATTTGCGTCATGCTGGCATTGGGGGTATTGGTCAAGATAGCTCTGGTGATGTTCAGTTTATCTTCTCTGTGTATAAGGGTCTTCGTACTAATAATCTTATGGAGGCTTAGGCCATTTTATTGGCTTTGGAGTGAGGCAGTCAATTGGGATGGTGAAGGATCATATGTGAGTCTGACTCCTAGGTTGTGGTGAGTTTACTGAAAAGGTGGCATTTAGATGATGTGAGATGGTAGTTGGCTTTGATTGCTAAACAAATTCTCACTCTATGTGCTTCTCTAGAGTACATTACTTTCACTCATATTCCTCATGAATGGAATGGTGTTTCTGATTACTTGGCTAAATGGGCTTCTAATCATATTCATGATTAGAATTTGGTGGATCGGGACCAACTACCCCCGGATTTGTGTCAAAAATTGGATCACTTGGTTGAACTTGATAGGGCTATTTAATGCCCTTGCTTTGTAACATTTCCTTGTTTTAGTAAAAAAATTGCCCCTCCTTGATGTTAAAATGCTTTGCTTATTGTTTGTGAATTAGCATTATGTTGTGTAATTTGTAAATTAAACTGAACTGTGTGAGAATTGAAATTATTTCCATGTGAGAGATAGAAACTCCATTTCATATTTCTAATTGAATTCAATCAACTACATTCTTTTTATTCTTTTGCAAATTTGGTTGTATAATTTAAATGTTTTGCATATTGTTTTTGAATTAGCATCTTACTGTGTAATTTGTAATTAAGCCAAACTATGTGAGAATTGGAATTATTTCCATGTGAGAAAGATAAAAAAATCCATTTCAGATTTCTAATTGAATTCAATCGATTGCATTATTTTTATTCTTTTACAAATTTGGTTGTATAATTTAAATGTTTTGCTTATTGTTTGCAAATCAACATCTTGTTGTGTAATTTTTAAATTAAGTTAAACTATGTGAGAATTGGAATTATTTCCATGTGAGAGATAAAAACACCATTTCATATTTCTAATTGAATTCAATAAGTTGCATTCTTTTTATTCTTTTCATTTTATCTTACTAAAAACCTTAACCCTCTTTAGTTGTGCGAAATTCTAAAGGCAAAAGTTGTGCATATATTTTGATAATGTTTGTGGCAAAGTCCTTCCTCTACCTCGAGTCAGCGAAGCAAGAACTGGCACACTATTTACTGACCCACACCTTACCCACTATGAAGTGGAGTCAAACTTGTGACCTTGAGGAATGCAAACCCCAAGCCCCAACCAACTTTATATATATATATATATATATATATATATATATAATGATTATATATATATACACACACAACTTCTGAATCTGGGTAAAAAGTTAGATTTTCTTATTGGTTAGATAATGAAAATTGTAATTCTTATCAAATTAACAAATTTATAAAAAAGATTGAATATTTCTTAATTTCTGTTTTAATTTATCAATATATATAAATTCTTATTCTTTGCACATGCAAATAACAGAATGAGTAAACTTAATTTAATTTAATCCATATCTGAATGGGTATTATTTCCTTTATTTTGTATAAATGTCAATCGGATTTAAACCGAATGATTTGGAAATGGAATATTTTTCATTCTGAATGCAAATAGGAAAAGCATAAATGCTAGAAATTTCTTTAATCCAATGATGAATAGTGAAATTACTCAAATGATAAGTGGGGACATGTAATTTAAATGTAGAATTTTATGCTGTTTTGAATTATTTTTTAAATAAATCAAGTAGTGAACTTGGATTTTCAATATGCATTTTGCATGAAATAGTGAATGTTTAAATCATATGCAACTTGTGAGAAACTTATATTATTTACACTATGCATTATTTAATTTCTTTTGAGAAACTTCCACAAGTGGGTATTATGCTTGGTTGCATTCTTAATATAATACCAAGGTGAACGGGTGATTGAATTTTTAAAAACGTATACTCATTTATCCTCTAGCTTATATATGTACTCACATACATACATGAGCTATACCTTCTTAATTTTTTTAATCTTATTGTTCTCATATTGACAAAATCTCTTTGATTCTATGAGTTCAGAAGTACTAATTCTTGCTTTATTAGCATAGACTTGTGTGCATTCTAGCATTGCTAAGATTATTATATTCATGAAGCTTTATGTGATTGGCATATGCTTTTCAGTGTACTTGTATAATATTTGAGAGAACATTGGAGGTAGAATTATTAATTTATTTCCAATTTCTTGGGAGAAATTCATAATAGAATTGGCATTACCTTATTTTCCTATGTATAGTTGATGTATTAGTGAAACATGGAAATGTTGTTTGTAAACTTATGTTACTTGTAAAAGAACTTTAGTATGCTCCTTGTTATGTGAGATATTTATGATATCTAGATGATATTTGGATGAATCGTTAGCCTTATATAAAATTTCACGTTATTACCGTGTTGGATGTTCTTGAGTTGAAGTCTATTGTAAAATTAATTATACACCTTATGTTTTACCTTGTTGGGGAATGAGACTTAGGATGATCTAGATGCATCAATGTTATGAGGAATAACAGAGTGAATCTCTATAGTTGATGACTATGAGTTAGAATTGTGTAATGACATTGTAAATGGTCATGATAGTGAGACAACTTGATCATTGTTGGTGAGGCATCTTGTAACTTTTGAAGTTTTCATTAAGCCAATGAGGCACTTTCTGCGAGTGTTTTTTCATCCCTATGAGGGTTTTCCACTCATAAAATTCTTTGTGTTATGGTTCTTTTGTGGGTGCATTGATGACCTTTCTACTTCCTTAATTGCATTACAGTAGTTGAATTTATGTGTATTGTGTTATCTTTGAGTAAGTCTACATGGCTATAATATGTAAAGGTAGCCTTGTGTTGATATTCTTATTGACTCATTAATGTATGGAATTCATTTTGCAATGACAATGAAGTAATTAATCCTCTTTTTCCATACCATTTTATAAATAATTTATTCTATTAAATTATTTTGGAAATTAAAAGATAAAATTCGTAAGTGAGTTCTATGGATCTTACATAGACTCTCTCCTAAACTAGCTCAACACATGTTATGAGCTAATTTATTCTATTAAATTATTTTGGAAATTAAAAGATAAAATTCGTAAGTGATTTTTCTAGATCTTACATGGACTCTCTCCTGAACTAGCTCAACACATGTTATGAGCTACAATAGTTCATATTAACTGCATAAAGGAAAATAAAATAGGACAAAATCAAAGGGAAAATAGATCCACCATAAGATTTCATCAACCATTTTTAAATTCTCTCACAATAAAACAAGAAATGAGAAGGTAAAATAGATTATCTTATTGATCTAAAAGGTGTTACAATTGTTATAAATGCTTGTAATTGAGTTACAAAATACGGTCTCTTTCTGCAGAGGACTCCAAAGGTCACAAGGCAAACAAAATAAAATAATCAGAACTAACTTCACAAATGAAAATTGAAGTGAATATAAGCTCACTAAGAGACTCCACCAATATAGGGACTAGAAAATTCTTGGTCATACACTTCCAAAAAGCCAAAAATATAACAACCAAATCTCCTCCAAAAGAGCTCCAAAATGCTAAAAAGGTCAAGTTTGACCAAGTCCATCATAAAATACATCCCAAAAATGCTCCAAGTTGCTCCAAAAGACTTCAAAATGACCAAAACTATCTCCTATATACCCTCCACATGTTTTCAAACCTCTCCAACCCTCCTCCTATATGCTTGCAAATCATAAATTTTCAACTATATCTCCTCAACGGATTTTCATGGCATAATTATACAACTTTTTCATTAAAATAACACTTGACTAAGTGATTTATAATCATATCACTTAATCAAAATGTTCTACATATTGAAACAAATGAAAAATTACAAAGGTCTTTAATTCTACCCATGTGGAGATCAAAAGCAAAATAATAGAAGGGGCTTCCACACTTAGCAAATATATGAGGGGCATTTAAATCACCTAAGGCATGAAACCCATATGAACATTAGTTGGTTTGCAAATTTTTAAAAGATAGGAAAAAAATGCCTTATTCCTATTGGGAACTCATTAGGGTTAGAACACTAAACAACAAAACCAATGCAAAACAAAATATTGCATTTCATTTTTTGCATCAAGTTTTATGGGCACCACCATAGGGTTTCGATGGAGGTTCTTGTAGACAATTTAATGGCATATTCTAAAGCAAACAGAGGCATTTTCTGATAGATTTATGTGATATAAGCTCAGGTGAGCTTCCTGCAATCATAAATTTCTTCATTTCTCTTATGTTTATGTAGAAAAATCTGCATGTTACTATGTAAAATGAAGAATAAACTATTACTCCTATGTGTTTCTCTTTTCATATCATGGCCATGACCTCCACATTTTCTTTCAGTTGATTTTAAAAAATATAAGCATCTATGTTTTTGTGATGCCATGTAATGGAGGCCACGAGTGCCATAATCCCTTTACTATGGTAATATCAAGAAATATCATAATATGAATGAGACTCCATGAGAGGGAGGATAGTTGAAACAAGAGCTATCTCAGTCAACTGTTCATAAAAATAATACTGCCTCGCGAAGGAAAAATGGTTTGTGAAATGATTCAATTCCATTACACAGTATGCATATAACTCAAATACTCCACATATTTTCATTTATTTATGAGTACTACCCCTTTCACTTGAAACCCTTGCTTTGCTAATATCCTCTAGATATAAGACCTTCATTCTTTTGACAAAGAAGTCCTATGCAAAATTTGATTTTATCTCTTTTTTACATTTTTGGATTCCATTTTACATTCATAGTAGATGATATGGTTCAAACATAGGTGCCTAACTCCTAATGTTTAATGAGAAAAGAAACCTTTTTTGAGGCTTAACGCACAATTCAAATATGAGGGTTTCTTCTCTTAACCTGTCAGAACACTTGTAACTTGCATTATCTTGGTCTCACAAATAGCCTTGACTTAGTTTACTTGTGATTAGTAAAAAAATTTATTGTCCTTGTTTTGAGGTTGCGCATACATTGCTCATGACATTTCATTTATTTTCTAACTATCATACAAAAAGCGGAATGTCTTATATGGATTGTACAAAATTTTAATGATTGTCCTTTAGCTCCTTGATGTTGCTCACTAGCATGTACACACATTGATTTGTTGCCAAAGTAATTTTCAAGATCTACATCATTTTTCAAAACTGCTCTTTGTGCAAATAATTGTCTTTTAATGATAGTCTTTTTTTATTTTTTACTATGGCTTCCCTTTAAAGGTCAAAATATTGTGTTGGCAAAGACCCACTAGTCTAGCATGTTTAACACTATTATGTATAAGGATGACTGTTATCAAGCATTTCAAAGTGACCTTTCTTCATGATAGTTTCTTATTGTTGATCTCCCTATCTTTTCATTTCCATTGTAAAAGTTTGTGACATAATGAGGACTATGTGACTTATAAAAGACCAAATGAAAAATTAAGATACCAACCTGTAGCTGCTCCTTTGACATCAAGAATTACATAACCTCATTAACAAAGATGATTAGTGTCAAGCATTAGAGTGATCACTATGTGCTCTCTTTTCATTTTGTATATAGTCAATCTCAGTACATTATCTTTTGTGATCCTTTATAGAGTGAATATTTTTCATTTATGATAGTGAGGTCTTCCAACTCACTATCATAGGTGAGAGAGATTTACTCAAAGAAGATAGACATGATGATTTACACTCCTACCCCTTTCAATGAACAAAGGGAAACAACATATTGGGCTCAACCCTTGTGGGAGCCCATTTCACTCCACATACTATAATATCAAATGTAGATGATCAAGCAATGAAAGATTTAACCTATACATGTATAGTGAACAAATATGCTAGATAAAAACAAAGCATATGATAGATGTTTTTGATTAACCCTTTTATTTTCCTAGACATCTATGGTATGCAAGCTATCTTAATGCTTATTAGGATCAGGCTACATATTTATGGATGTTTTCATATATATTGATTGGTGATCCTTCATTAATCTAACCAACTCTCTCTCACACATGCATGAATTATTGGAGCAGCAGGGCAACCAGCAACTAGAGGCTAGATAAGCAAGAGAGGTTGAAGCTGATGTAAAGAAACACAACTAGGATTCATCATTCAAGTGATGATGGGTCCCCTCTCCTTATATATGCATTATTTATTTCTTCTATCTATAAATGTATAGTTTCTTCCTTTATTTGCATTCAAATAGTTTGTCCCTCGGTTTTATGTGGGACACTATAAACTTATGATTATCAATAAAGACTACCCTTGTAACAATTGTTGATTCTCTTTTCTATTGTATGCATTTGTGTAATGTAATGCATTCTATTTGATAATTTCTCTTATGCATATGAATTAAACGGTTACCATATTTTAATTACAACTCAATCAGGTGGAGTTGGTTGTTTTTAAATGAGGGAAGGGGTACATTTTAAATATTTCATTTATTAAATTCAAATTGCATACATGAAACAATCAATAAAGTATTTCATTTTACAATTACTACATCCATACATATGCATGTAACAGAAGAAGGATTTACATGAATCATTTTGAACAGAACAATAATCTTTCTTGAATGAAAATACGTGCATCATCTCACACAAGCCATGAGATTAACTTTCTTATTCAATACAAATTGAGAAAATAATATACATGAATAAGTACAGATAAGTAAATGTGCATGAAGGAAAGAAATCAGTCATTGCTTGGAATGACTAGTTATGCTTGCATCATTTTTTTCATCGCCGCCTCGAGCTTCTTGTCTATTTCCTAGCTCTATACTGCTCCTAGTCCTATATTTGGCAAAAGCAATGGTGTTAGATAAATTCTCTAAGCAATGAAAGGTTTCACTCATACATGAACATACACCTATTCACATATAAAACGATCTTCGAAATGCATTAAACAGATAGGCATACTTTAGGTGTCTTGGAGGACCGTCAAAGTCATCAAACACACCTAAAACATGCACTTGTTTTTTCTAGCTTGTTTGTTTCCTGTACAGAAATTGGAAAAGATTTGTTATTTTTATTTGATTTTAAACACATGGGTTAAATGTGGCTCCCACAAGGGTTGAGCCTATCATGATTATAGTTTGTGTTGTAATCAGATTAGTTTGTCAAGCTTTCCATAGCACATTGACTCCATTGAGAATGAATTCATCATTTATTGTAGTAAGTATGATGGGTTACTATTGTGAATGGCAAACACATGAATGGTCAAGTCACAGTGTTATTAAAATTGAACAATGGTGTTGACAGGAATAGTCACCTAGGCCAAATTTCATTAAAATGAAAATATTTAAGGTTATTATCAAGAGAGTCACTACCAGGTTTCTAGGACAAGTTGTGACAAAGGGTTTTGATATTCAGAGTATATTCCTTTACTCAAAAATACAAGAGAAATGTCAATCATTGTAGAGAGAGACTATTGTGCAATTTTACCTCTAAAGGACAGTGATCATAATTAAAAGGAGATGCATAAAGATTCACTCAAGGCTTGTCAATGACTGTAACATAGTCCTAAATGTAGCTTCATATACTTTATATTGAGAATAAGAGTGAAAGAAGTCTAGCATTCCAATAAATAGTGCATGATACAAAATAGGAAAGTAGTAGTCACCATGCATGACCTATGGAGACATGTCTAATTAGCATGATTTTGGTAAGCACGGTCAAGAAAACTAGAATGCATCTACCTATGGGTCCTAAAACCAAGTTATGGCTCTGAACGAGCTCTCAATTCTCTCAAAGTGAAGAAAGGGGTTTTGTTTAAAGAAATAAAAACAAAGTAACCTAGAGTGCCCAGAATAAACCCCCGATCATGGATAAGAAAATACAAAGAAAGAGTTTTTGTAAGGGCCAACAAAGAAAAACCCTTTTGGTTTTCATTAAAAATCTGTGAAATGGAGAGCAAGGTTACTTAGAAGATGTTTCTTATGGAAACTATTTTTAAAATTTTGATTAAAGCAACTAAAACAGGACTCACGGTGACCATCAAGCCCATCTGGGTTATCTTCAAATCTATATAGTTTTTACAGAAAGAAGGATGGATGCCGATCTCAAATAAATAAAGGAGAAACCCCATAGCTCATCAAACCCTTGAAGGAGTAATCTAGCTACAAAAAAATCATGCATTTCACTAGATTCAGAGTCTCAAGTACAAAAAAGATAACAATGGAAGAGCAAGCTTTCGGCCTTGTTCTTTTTATGTGCTTAATTTTTTATAAAATACAGAACATAAAAGGTGAAAGAACTGAAAAATGCAAGTAAACTCAAAATTTTGAATATATTTCTTTCAAAATGAGGTGAATTGACAAAACTTGTTTACCTAGTTGTTGGCCTTCTATTCTTTGAATACTCCTATCAAGAGGTGCATCACTCATTTTTCATGGCGGCCAGTGTTGAATTATCAATAGAAATGGTCACAAAAACAAAGAAAAAACAATAAAATGGGTGAGAAACAATGCAAGCCCGTGGCCATGAAAGGCCTATTTAGGCAAAGAATTAACATAAAACTCTAGATTCTTCAAGAAAAAAACCACTGAATGCTTACCCTCTGTGTTTTTTCAAATGAAAGCAAAAAAAAATCACAAGTCAACGCCTCCATATAGCTCAAGATCCACCATGAAGGGGCCACGGTCGAAATTTCTATAGAAACCCTTAATGGCGCCCATCTTCTTTGTGAAGCTTCATATGATGTAAATGATATGTTTTTTTTTCTTTTTCTTTTTCTTTGTTTTATTTTAGGGTTGAAAACCCTATTTCAAATGCTGATAGATGTTTTGGTCTTTTTCCATTTATTTTTAAATATATGCATATGACTAATGCCTCGTGGATGATAAAATATCTTTAGTCTTTGTGACTTAGAAATTTTAGTAATTTTGACTTAGAAATTCTTATTTCTTAGGTTTTGGCCGAATAGAGATGAAGTTTATTTCTTGCATTTATTTCATATTGTAAAATGTTTAAACTCAAATGATGGTTTATAAATCATTTGATTTAAGCATTAATTTCAAAATGTAAAATATAGGAGCACATGCCTTCAAGATCATGTCATGGAGGAGGGTGGTTGTATTTGCGTTTATGATCATGAAGGGAATATTGGAGTCTTGTTTTTTTATTTTACCAACATGAGGAGAGGATATAGGTGGTTTTTGACTCACTTGTGAGTTTGAGAGCATCTAGGAGCATTTTTTTGACTTGTCATCATGTTGGAAAAAGTCAAATTTGAATTTTTCAACACTTTGGAGTCCTTTTGGGTGAGATCTACTTGCTAGATTTTAGGGCTTTATGTCGCATCTGAGTTATCGAGTTTCTAGAACCTCTTTTTGAGGATTGGTTTTTGAGAGATTATGCTTATAGTCACTTCAGTGACTTGATTGTACTCAGTTCTTGATTATACAGTTTTTGAAGACAGTGACTCTTGCAGTCCTTTTTACAAATTTTGCACATACTTTTGTAACTCTGGAGATATGGAATAAAGTGAATACCTTAGCTATTTCTGGTGATCAATTCTTGCCTTTTTTTCTCACAACCTAGTGTATGTATATGATTGATCAAATTGTATGTGAAGTTTATCCTATTTCCTTACCATTTTGTCTCATCTATTATACCCCTTTCTATGATTAGTGTGTTTATTTAGGTTATTGAATGTGTTTATAAGATACAAACTTCTTTATAATTGTGAAGTATTTCTTCCTTTTATAGGTTGTGGTATTTAACCTCTCAGTAAAATACTTATGCATGAACACATTGCAACAAGTAGAGAAAATTTAATTTTGACTAGTTTTCAGCTGAGTATAAAGTTCTGAGTTCCATAGTCTCTCATTAGTTTGGTGTATCACCCAATATTTCCATTTTAAGCATTTCATTTTCAATAATCTTTCTCCTTTTTCTCCTTAAGAAGTGTGAGAGAGTGGGACCACCCACTACAAGATCCCAAGTCATGAAAGTCCAAGCACGGAAAGGCTGCTCTAACCCACCTCAGCTGAAAGGGTAGTTAGGATGAAGAGGATGAGCATGATGAGGACAATGTGTCCTTCGATCACCCTCTAATCCTAAAAGTGGGAAGGGGACCAGATGAGTTGGCCTTTAGAATCATATTTGTATCTCAGGTAGCTCTCTATCTAAGGATAGAAGCACGGTTCTAAGATGATAGCACAACACATTGGCATCTCATAAGAGTGTTGGCATCCATACAACCAGAGAACCAAAAAGGCAAGATTAGGGAGACTACCAGCCTAGTCTAGAGGTGTTTAAAATTATAGAATGAGATTAAGATGAATGAAACATAAATACAAATGTGATAAAATAAATGTATTACCACCAAGGTGATGAAGATGACTCCGTAGAATGCTCTCCTCACCAGCTTGCTCATAGCTCTCTTCACCAACACACAAGGAAGGGACAATTTTTTGGGCTTGTATAGGTGCCTGCCTCAGTCAAACCTCTATCTTGGTGTTTCCACCTCCATAGACAACCAAGTTTGGAATTATAGGAATAATGATAAAGGAAAAGAACTACAAGCTACGTATGCAAGAAACTCTACAAAATAGTAAGTGCTTACCCAATCAAAAGTAAAAGGAGAGAAGGGAGGATCTTACAACCTTCATCCAAAGAAGTCAAGGCTTGTGGAGGAGCGAACGAGAGGGACTCAAGCCTTTTTTTCCATGGTGTATGTCTTGTACTCACCTTGTTAGAGTGATGGAGTATTGATTTTTTGTAATGGATTGAAAGATTTTGCTACAAAGCATGGAAGTGAATGCTCAAAGAGTGCCCAAAAGGTCTAGAAAAACTTGCAAAAACTTGAGAATGGATGGAATGCTCAAGAATATGAAGAAGGGAAAAAAATGCCATATTCGGGTCGGCCAGCTGAAGAGGGGCGTTACTCTTCAAATTCCAATCAAAAATGTAACACCTTTGCAGTCTCAGTCATAGGAATCTGCCAGGGACGTAAGTGCACCACATGGACATCTACGTGCCACATAGTCATCTTCACATCATGTGAGCATCTTCGAAAGAAACACGCCCATTGACACACAAAAAAGGTGCCAAGTGGACTCCAAGGAGCGTACTTAAGTGGAATTAAACCTCCACTTTTGATTTTTTAAGGTGTTAAAGGGAAAAAAGAGGATTTGCACTATGGGTGCAAATTCACGTTAATACATTTTTCCGCCACTTTAGCGAGCATGAGTACTGATGAGTGCTTTGGTAAAGTAGAGTAGTAAGGATGTAGAAAAGTAAGATATTTCTACTTGAACCAATGAGGAAGCAGAGCACAGTCTAGTGAACTCAGATGTGCAAGAGAGGACTTCATAGTTCCACGGAACCACAAAGTTGAAGTACGAAAGTACCTTATAGGTTCATGGTCCTACAAGGGGAGTTATCCTTCAAGAACTCTCACATGAAGGAAACCAAAAATAGCACCTTATAGACCCATAAATCTACAAGGAAGGTATCCCCCAAGAACTCTCACATGAGGGAGAACGAGTAGAAGGGACTCCGTAGAGTCAAAGGTGGTAACATGTTTACCCACAAATAGAACACATCAAGAAGCGGCCACGCAGGCTAGTGAATGGACATTTATGTAGAACATTGCTAATTTTTAAGACTTTCAAAGGGGTCCTTTGAGAACCCTTCAAAAGGAAGGAGGGTCCACTTAAGGGGTGCGCTGATTGAAAGGTAAGTCTAGGCGGGCTACCCTCAGACTAGACACGAAAATGTGAAATCGGTCTAGTCTGGCTACCCCCAGACATGACGTGGATATGTAAGACTGGTCTAGTTGAGATACCCCTGAGCTAGATTCCATAGAACTTGTTGAACATTTTCAAAGGGGTCTCTTAGGAATCCAACATGAAAAAGAGGGGTCCACTCAAGGGACTCACTATTTGAAAGCTAATGTCTTCCTTCTCAAACTGATTCATCATCAAGGAATCCTTTTGAAAGATGTTCAGTTCATCAAGGAATTTGAAAGGAAGGAGTTGTTCTCACATGAGGGGAATACTAAGACCATTCCCACTTTGGAGGAGGATTTCCATGTCCTTTCTTTACGAACCCATGACAAAGGAAACACATTTCGCTAGGGTTTCAAGTTGAGAATATAATTCTAATAAGGAAGTGTGTTAAAGGTCTTTGAGGAGAGATTCATTTGGAAACAAATGCATTTCCTAAGGCCCATAAAATGTACAAGTAATTTTGTCACACATGAAAGGGAAAAATCAAGCAAAGAAGAGAGAAACAGAAAAGAGAACACACACAAAGGACACAAGGGTAGCCTAATGTTTCAGGGTTAGAGTTGTTTCATAAATATGTATATAAATATAATAATAGTATATAAATGAATTTTCATCAACCCCCTACTATATCAGGCCATGTGAGGAATGCATAAGAAGACAAAGTAAAATAAAAAAATGGGTCAACATGGAAGGAGGCCTAAATGCTCCTTATGCTTTGCATCATCCCTAATTTTTTGAAAGTTAGTCACAAACATGGAAGAATAGAGATACATATAGAGGAAGGTTTACAACACAAACACCATGTATATATCCATGCACCAAAAAGGGTGATGAGGGTCATCCAAGCACACAGAGCATGATCATGGGGGAACGCATGTCACGACATGCACACATATCTAATCCAAAGATCAAGAAGAGGGTCTCCCCCTAACACTGGTCAACCAAGAGGTCATCAACTTTCCATTCTAGATCATCGTAGGAAGGATGACGAGCTTGCAATGATGTAATGTTAAGAGGAGGATTTCTCGATCCTCCCGCAACAAGGGCTAAGGTAGAGGGACCTGTAAGGTCTCTGTCACTCAGCTCTTGTGCATTCAAGGTCAATGACCTAGTGAATATTTTTAACAAGGTCAGAACTTCATCCAATGAGTTAAACATGCACTTAATAGGAGTGCCATGTTTTACCTCGACGAACGGAGGAGTCTGCACCTAAGGTTCACTGCTAGGCTCATTGAGTGACTCGAGAGTAGTGAAAAACTCAAGGGAGGTCGGGACTGGTTCTGTGACTAAGAAAAAACAAGTCAATTTGGGGTGACCTTTCAGGGAAGGTGGGCTCTTCTTGCATCCTCCATTGTTGGAGGGACCACACCGTACCATTTTCTTCATCGGAGGAGGTGAACTCCACACACACGAAGCAAGGATTAAAGGAGAAGAGGAAATAACCACAGTGGACACAACTGAAATGTTCACCATTTCCATAGGCTTTGGGAAAGGTGGGACATCTGGAATGGAAGTCAATAGGGGTGGCTCTGTAGAAGGAGCAATAAAAACTTGCACCCTTCCAAGTGCAATTGTGCTCACAATGGGAGTCGAAAGAGGTAAGGAACTAGGTTGAATAGGGAGAGAAGGGGGGAGAGAGGAAGACACCATAGGAGGTGCAAAATTCTCCTCCTCCTTCTGTAAGGAGGCTTACTCAGCTAGGAGAGCCTTTTGTTGACTCTTACACTCACGCGCAAGGTGGTTTCTATGAATCTTTGAACCAGAAGACGAAACTATTGAAGAGATGGAAGGATCCTGTTCAGCAATGGGGGTGTCCTCCTCATCTATTTCTAGTGGAAGGGAAGACTCCTGAATGGGAGAAAAATAGGTAGATTCAGAAACAACAGGAGGAGTCATCTCTTTCACCTTAGAGGTGGGCCCTTTTCTATTCAAGGGAATAGGAATAGGTCGAGGGGAAAACTCTCTCTGCAAGCCTTTCTTTCTACGATACAAATAATACCAGGACCCTAGAGACCCATTAGGGAGATCTGATATCCTAATATTGGGCCTTAACTAAGGAGGTGTCATTAGATTTAGTAGGTAGAGTCTGTGCTTGTTCATCCAATACTCCTCCCAAGAGAGGGGAGTAAATGAGTCAACCTGGGAAGCAGTGAGCTTATCCTCCCCCTTCTGGAAGGAGGAGGAAATAGCCTGCTCAACTGTAGGAAGATTCAACTTTCACTATCCCTCACTTCCAATTTTGTACTTCACATAGTTCTTGTAAAGTAGGTTTGTCCTCTGTGGGAGTGGACCAATTGGAGTAGGCCAAAAGTGATCCAACAAATATCCTCCACGGGATACCATAGGCTGATATCCAGTGTCATGAACTACATGCACGAAACCTTCGTGGGGAAACTTAAGACACTTATGAACCATGAAGGAGATCCCATTCATGGAAGCCAACCAAGGTATGCCTAGCTTCACTCTAAATAGGTCTGACTTGGGAATGACATTGAAGACCATGTCTATAGTCCTAGGTCCAACTAGGATGGACAATGTTATCAATCCATTAGGTTTAAGAGAAAGTCCATCATGTGTACGGATGATGGATTTGTTCTTTTCATACTCTTCCCTTTGTAGGGAATTCAAGAGTAACATCTCATATGTTACAACATTCACTCTACTCATGGGGTCGACTAGGACCCCTATCACAATGTTTCCATTGAGGTGAGTGGGAATATACAATGGAGAAGGTTTGTTGTTTGTTGGAACATCTTGTGAGGTAAATGCAATATCCGATGAGTCGACCATAAGACAAGGAGAGGGAGTAACAGTAACCACATTAACATATGCCTCTAGATGAGAAGTCGAATAGGTGGGATCGATAATCATGTTAGTAGAATGTGATAGAAACTGATCTGTGTAAATCTGTGAGTCACTATTAGCTTTTGCCACTAATTTGTTCGTATTGTGTTTACTCCCATCAAGGTAGATAGTACCATCCTCAATGCGGTCATGTATCTTATGACATAGGTGCATGAAGCATTTGGTATCATGTCCATTAACTTGATGGTACTAATAATACATGTTTTCCTCATACCAGCTAGGGTATGGTTCTCTAACCCGTTTAGGAGGTGGCAAGGTAAGGATCTTATCCTTCACCAACTTCTACAAGATGAAAGAATAGGATTCTAATTGTTTCATAAATTTTTGGTCGTGTCTGAGGCCATTGTTATCTACAATGGCTACTACATTCAAAATAACTTTCCCTTTCCCAAAAATCAATACGATAGATCTTCCTTTAGAACACGAGCACAAGGAAAAACCCCTGAAATAAACCACCATCTACTGGTATCTCATAGAGCTGCACATAGATGTGTGAAAGAGGGATACTTCATGAGGGTGAATTTCTCTCGCCAGTGTCTTTGTAAATTCCCTATGAAGACCTTTTGTACATTAGATTCAGGTAATGGATACGAGATATGTGAGAAGAGAACTTGGTAGCGCACTATAAAGTCTATAACCTTTTAATTGTCCCCTTGTTTGCAACGAACAAGGTTTGAGAATTTCATCTTCAATCTAATATTTTCTTGGAACTATCACAAGAACTGGTTCACAAGCTGATCGAATGTGAAGATGGAATTATCGAGCAAAGAACAATACCAATCTAGTGTTGTATCTTTGAGTGATTGGAGAAATAGTTTAGCCATCAATGCATCATGATGGAAGAAATTTTTGCATAGGGCATTAAAGGTGGACATGTGTGTTTGCGGGTCCCCTTTACCATCGTATTTCTCAAATTTGGGAATCCCCATCCCTAGTAGGAATGGATTTTTTAGAATAGAAACTAACAATGGGTTGTGTCAGGAGAAAGGTTGAAAGATAGGTTGAGTTGAGGCCTGGGATAGGTTTGCCAACTAGTTTTGTATCTTCCCCATATTTTGAAGGAGGGTATTTAGAGTAGGGTTCTTAGAAGATATAGGACCACTAGAACCACTGCTAGAGCCACAACCATGACTACCACCTGAACTGCCACCATCAGTGTGACCTCCACCGGTGCCACCACTATGACCATCACCAGAGCTGCCACCAATGTTGCCACCACCAGTGTGACTTCCACCAGAGCCACTGTTAGAGCCGAAGCCACCACCATGACTTCCACTAGTACCACCCCCACCAATGCCACCCCCACTTCTGAATTTTTCACTGCCCAATCCTATGCCCATCATTCTGCCAAATCCTCCACCACTGAAGGCAAAAAAAGGGGTGAAGTGGAAATCCAAATTGTTCTTCATTACTTCGACGGTATCCAAACTTTCAGAAGTAGAAGGTATATTGATTGAAGGGACTGTGTCAGTCATGTACACATATATAGGAGAAATTGGCATCTCTAGCTATCTCTCACCTTCCTCAAAGAGGCCACCTCATATTGTGCAACCAAGACTCAAGGGGGCACATGCTTCGGCTAGACTAGCGAGACTAGCCAAGAGTTCTACACCTATTTGGTCCTTTTCCACCATGTATCTTATTTCACTGATCACTTTAGCAGCCCGAGCCAACTTTGAGTTGTATTCCAAGTCATTTTATAATGCACCTAACCCTTTACTGAGATGAACGACATACTCAGAAGGGATACAAACAACCTCATGCGCATCTACAGATGAAGAGGTCAGCGATGCAGGAGGAGTAGGGGCATGATTGATTTCATCAAGAAACCTAAGTTTGCCTCATGATACTTGCTCCTATGTAGACAACCCAATCATAGAACCATAGAAAAGTTCGGTAGTGAAGCTAGAGGATACATTCATCTTTTCCATCGGAAGGCGTCGCATAATTCTTCTAACAATATGTCTAAAGGTTGTAGACTAGGTCATGAAGCTCATAAAATTTCACAACTCACAAGGGTATGATGACCAAAGGGTATAAGAGAAGAAGTTTAGAACACCGACAAAAGGATAGACATTGGTTCACGTTAGGTTCACCAAAAATGTGAGAGAGGGGGACCACCCACTGCAAGACCCCAGGTCATGAAATACCAAGAGCGAAAAGGCTCCCCTAAACCACCTCACCTGAAAGGGTAGTTAGGATGAAGAGGATGAGAATGATGAGGACTATGTGTCCTTTGATCACCTTGCAATCTCGAAAGTGGGAAGGGGACCAGATGAGTCAACCTTTAGAATCAAATTCATATCTCAGGCAGCTATTTGTCTGAGGATGAAAGCACGGTTCCAGGATGATAATGCAATGCGCTAGCATCCGTACGAGCAGAGAATTGAAAAGACAAGATTCTAATTTAGGAAGGGAGACTACCAACCTAGTCTAGAGGTGTTTAAAATGATAGAATGAGATTAAGATGAATGAAACACAAATATAAATGTGATAAAATAAATGTATTACCACCAAGGTGACAAAGATGACTCTATACAATGCTCTCCTTGCTAACTTGCTCTGAGCTCTCTTCACCTGCACACAAGCAAGGGAGAAGTTATTGGGGCTGTATAGGGGCCTGCCTAAGTCAGACCCTTGTCTTGGTGTTTCCACCTCCAAAGATAGCCAAGTATGGAATGATAGGAATAATGATAAAGGAAAATAACTACAAGCTACATATGCAAGAAACACTACAAAATAGTAAGTGCTTACCCAATCAAAAGAAAAAAGAGAGAAGGGAGGAGCTTACCATCTTTGTCATAAGTGCTCAAGGCTTATGGAGGAGTGAACAAGAGGGAATCAAGCCTCTATTTGCATGGTGTATGTCCTATACTCACCTTGTCAGTGTGATGGAGTATTGATTTGTTGTAATAGAGTGAAGAATGTTGCTACAAAGCTTGGAAGTGAATGCTCAAAGAGTGCTCAAACGATCTAGAAAAAATTGCAAAAACTTGAGAATGGATGGAATGTTCAAGAATATGAAGGAGAAGGAAAAAAATGTCCATACTCGGGTCGGCTAGCCAAAGAAGGGCATTACTCTTTGACTTCTAATCGAAAATGTAACGCCTCTGAAGTCTCATTTGCAGGAATCTACTAAGGATGTAAGTGTGCCACATGAACATCTATGCGTTGCGCAGTCATCTTCGTATCACACGAGCATCTTCAATAGAAACACCCCCATCGACACACAAACAAGGTACCAAGTGGACTGCAAGAAGCGGGCTTTAAGTGGTATGAAACCTCCGCTTTTGATTTTCTAAGGTGTTAAAGGGAAAAAAGGGGATTTGCACTAGGGGTATAAATTCATGTTAATACAAGAAGTAGTAGTGTAGGTGATATTACCAGCTAGGAAGCCATCCTATCCGAAGGTTCATTTCAACTTTAGGTGACCCATAGCCTTGAAATGCTCCCATGTTTCTCCAAAAATATTAGTTTCATAACTTTGCATAGGGTGCATTTCTAGGAGTTAAGAGAAACATTGTAAAATTAAATGTGTACCTTTTACCTTTGTTTTGCAAACACTATCTCATCTCTACCTAATTTAGCTAGAAGCAAAATCAAGTAACAAAAACCAAATCCAAAGGTGAAATTCCACATCAGTTGGCCACTTTCCTTCCACTTGGAATCTATCCTTTGTGTCGGTAGAAGAATAATTTTTGGGGATGTGTGCATGGCATGTTGATGTCCACGCGATGCACTGACATCCCTAACAAATTCCTACATCTAAAGTTTAGAGAGGCATTACACTTTCGATTGGGGTCGATTTGTAACATCCCTCTTCAACCAACCGACCTCGAAAATGGAAGATTCTTCCCTTTTCTCCTTCAAAAACATTCTTCCTTCATTCATTTGATCTCTCTTAGCATCTCTTCATGATCTATTTTGGCAATCTCTAGGCATTCAATCCACCCTTTTTTCACATTCTCAAGTATTCCCAACACTTCAACAATCCATTGCAGCAAGAACACTCCTTCAACTCCGTAAAACAAGTGTGAAGAAAGCCATTGTAGTGTGGGTTTGAGGTTCTTCAACACCTCCCTTCATCGCATTCGAGGTTGTGTTGATTTTTCAAGCCTTCTTTCTCCTCCATTGGCTAGTGATCTCTTGGTGTAGGTGGTGGACATGCTTTTTGGAGCTAGTTGGTGAACTAGCATATTAGTGAGATCCTCTTTATTATTTTAGGTCTCATATATTTACTTTACCATATTCATTTGTGATTTTCCTACTTTGTAATTCTATTTTTTTCTTTTAGAAATCACTGGCTAGGCCATCAGCTTGTCTTTTGATGGTTCATACTATATTTTTGGTCCTCTAGTTGTATGGACACTAGTGCACTGGAGAGACGCTAGCTCACCACCTTGTTTTCCCAGAACCATGCTTTCATCCTCGGATAGAAAGCTACCTAAGGTATAGTGTTGAACCCAAAAATTGGCTTGCCTAGCCCCAATTTAGATTTTGTAAAGTGATTGAAGGGCCTTATAGTCTTCATCATTCTTGTCCCTTATTTCAAAACATCCCTTTAGAGTGAGGTAATTTAGGGTATCCTTCCGCTCTTTTCTTTCCATGACCTGGGGCCTTTAACATGGTTGGTCTCCCTCTCTTAAATTTTTGGTGAACCCGACGTGAACCATTTTGGTTCCATTTTGCAATACTGAGAGATCCTTTCCTTGTATTCTAGGAGTGTTGTAGATGTGAGTTTTTTGAGGCTCTCACCTTGCAACCCAACCTACAACTCCTAGTAGGTGTAGTTGAAAGGTCCCATAATTGTTGCACAACGAAATCTTAATTGGGTCACTATCCTATCCTATAACCTTTGGGGACTTTGAGAAAGTATCATTAAGTGCATGTGATGGCCTCTTTTCTACATCGACCTATTCCATTTGAGTATCCTATGAGTGGTGGTCCAAGTATAACCTTCACCTCATAGGAGCTACTAATGGGCTTCAATAGAGAACCATCTCCTTTTTATATCCCTACACGGATCAATGGGAACATTGTAGTGGGTGTTCTTATTAACTCGATGTCTCAGGTGAATATCATAATCGAGGAGATTATGTTAATTCACTTCCTGCATAAATATGGGTAAAATGTACCTATGAGAACCATTCGTACACATAACAAAATTTCCATACCTCCCTTGGGTAATATCATATTGTCAGTCCTTGTCGGACCTAAGTCTATGAACCTACTGTTTGACATAATCTAAAGGTCTGAACTCTTCAAAGTGAAGCTCAGTATCCCCTAGTTAGTATCTATGAATTAAATTCCCTCGGTTGTGTACAAATACTTGAATTTCACCCATGGAGGGTCAAAGCATGTGATTCACAACACTGGTTATAAACCACTAGTCACACGTGATAGCTACTCCTTAGATTAATTTTTTCCTGCACCTTTTGGTCCTCTTCCACCTAGGAAAGATCTCTTGTACTAGACATATAATAAGTACAAGAAAGGGTGCCTGACACCAAAAGTGAGGTACCCTCCATTGCCTTATGTTGTTTCACATAGGGCTTGCCTAAAAGCTTACAGTAATGTTGCCAAGGCCTATAGAAGAGAAGAAGAGAAGTGATCCCGAGATCCTCCTTCTTCCTCTTCCACTATTCAGCCTATGCTCCTTCTCACCTTGTTGTGGTGTCATAAGATTCTATTTCGCACTTGTGAGAGAATCCTATGGTGCCTACTTGGTGAAAGTCTAAGTGTCCCACATTTGAACTTCCTATTCACTCCACGAAGCCTAATCCCATCCAATATGGCAAAAAGAAAGCTCCATGTGGGGAATCCTCTATGGCTCAACCCCCATGGCCTCCCACCACTTCTTCTCCTAAGGTAGTAAATAGGAAGAGGCTTGCTACCAAGGCACTAGAGCCAATTCCCTCCACTGTTTCTCAATGTACTCCTCCTTCTCCCATCCAGGAGTTTGTCCCTCTATTGGAAATAGTTGTAGTTAACACTCCTATGGTTGAGAGAGAGCCTTTAGTCTCTTTGCAGTTTCTAGCCTCTAGCTCAAAGAGTCGTAGAAACCGCCTTGCATGATCACAAGTGCTGATGAAAGGCTCTCATGGATGAGAAAGTTGCCTTGTAGAGAAAGGATGAGGAGATGACCGTTCATGTTTTCGGACCTCCTGTTGCATCCTCCTCTCTCCTTCCCTTTGCCTCTCTTCAATAAAAAATTGTATTGCGTAGATTTTTGTGTTTTATGATCTCTTCCCCCATGATTGTGCTATGTGTTCTGTGATGACCCTTTTCCACCCTTGTTGGTCCTTGGTTACAAGAGTGATTATTTGTGTTGTAAACCTTCTATTTGTATCATCATTCTTCCATATTTGTGATTTACTTTTGGTAAATTGGGGATGATGCAAAGCGTTGGGGTAATTTAGGCTCCCCTTCCATGTTGACCCAATTTTTTATGTTTACTTTATCTTCTCGTGCATTATTCACATCATCTGATATAGTAGGGGGTTGATGATAGTTCATTTATATGCTACTATTATAGTTATATACATATATATGAGTAGCTCTAACCCCAAAATATCATATCACCCTTGTGTCTCTTATTTGTTAACTTTCTTTTTCTCTTTCACTCTTTCCTTATCCTTCTCTTTTCTTTGATTTATTTTTCCCTCTCATGTGCAACAATGCCTTTTCTATAACAGTTCAATTTTCAAAAAATGCATTTGTTTCCAATGAATCTTTTCTTGAGAATCTTTGTAATCCTTTTTGAAAATTGCATTTTCGACTAGGACCCCTAACAAAACATGTTTCTTTCATCATGGGCTCACAAAGAAACAACTTGATAACTTTCCTCTAAGGTGGAAGTAGCCTTTACCTTCCCTTCATGAGGGGGCACTTTCTTCCTTTCAAATTCCTTGATGAAGTGAACACCTTTCGAAAGGATTCCTTCATGATGAATCAATTTGAGAAAAAGTGTCCTTACACTTTCAAATAGCACATCCCTTGAGTGGACCCCCTCTTCACGTTGGGTTCCCAAGGAACCCCTTTGAAGGCCATCCAATTTAATTAATTTCCTATGTGGTCTCTTTCTGACATGCTTTATTTATGGGTAAACATGTCTCTTTGCAGGTGTGCCTTTAAAGCCACTTTCCAATTTGACCCTGCAGAGTCTCTTTCCTTTTGGTTTCCTCCATATGAGAGATCTTGGGGGACGCCTCCTTGCAAGTTTGTGGGTCTGTAAGGTGCTCTTTCCTTTGGGTTTCCTCCATGTGAGAGATCTTGGGGGACACCTTCTTGCAGGTCTATAGGCCTATAAGGTACTTTCATTTGGGTTTCCTTCATGTGAGAGATCTTGGAGGATACCTTCCTTTCAGGTTTGTTGGCCTATAAGGTGCTTACACCTCTAATATTCCTTCATGTGAGAGATCTCAAAGGTCACTCTATTGTACGTTTGCAGTTCTATGAGGTGCTTTTTATGGGTTTCCTTCATGCAAGAGATCTTGGATGATACCTTCCTTGCAGGTTTGTGGACCTATAAGGTTCTCTTTCATCTGGGTTTCTTCCATGTTATAGATCTTTGGGGATACCTTCTTGCAATTTTGCAGGCCTATAAGGTTCATACTTCACAGGGCTTCCTTCATGTGAGAGATCTTGTGGGTTGCCTCCTTGCGTATTTGTGGGCCTATGAGACGCTTACTTCATTTGGTTTCCTTCATGTGAGAGATATTGATGGATACCTTCTTGTAGGTATATTGGCTTGTAAGATGCTTTCATCCTACAATATTTTTCCATCGTTGGTTTGAGGGCCTTTGGTATACTTTGTGTAGCTTCATAGTTCTATGGGGCTATGAAGTCCTTTGTTTTGTCCTGCATTTTCAAGCTTTCCAGATCACGGTCTACTTCCTTGATGGTTCAGTTATACATTTCTAACCCTACCTAATCTTTGATCTACTTTACTGAAGCACTCATCAGTATTTGTGCTTGCTAAATTGGGGGAAAATGTATAGGAACAAATTTGCACCCCTCATGCAAATTCCCCTTTTACACATCCTCACCTTAGAAAACCCAATCCGAATGAAAAATTCCACATCAACTGGTTGCTTTCCTTCCACTTGGCATCTGTCCTTTATCTCGGTAGAATAATATTTGTCAAGGATATGCATGTGGTGCATAGACGTTTGTATGGTGCACTAACATCCCTAACAGATTCCTATGTATAAAGTTGGCAGAGGCATTACACTTTTGATTGGGGTCAATTTGTAACATCCCTCTTCAACCAGTCGACTCAAAAAAGATAGATGCTTCCCTCTTCTCCTTCAAAAAAATTCTTCCATCATTTATTTGATCTCTCTTAGCATCTCTTCACGATCTCTTTTGGAAATCTCTAAGCATTTAGTCCATCCTTGTTTCACATTCTCAAGCATTTCCAACACTTCAACACTCCATTGCAGCAACAACACTTTTTAAACTCTAGAAAGCAAGAGTGAAGCAAACCATTGTAGTGTGGGCTTGAGGTTTTGTAACACCTCCCCTCCTCACAGTCAAGGTTGTGGTGATTTTCCAAGCCTTCTTTCTCCTCCATTGGCTAGTGAGCTCTTGGTGGAGGTGGTGGATGTGATTTTTGGAGCTAACTAGAAAATTGGCATCTTGGTGATATCCTCTTTGTTATTTTATCTCTCTAATATATTTACTCTACCATATATGTTTGTGCTTTTCCTAGTTTTTAATTCTATTTTGTTCCTTTAGAATTCACTAGCTAGGTCGTCCGCTTGATTTCTGACAATCTATACTATATTTCTCGTCCTCTGGTCATACGGACACTAGCACACCTAAGACACACCAGTGCATTACATTGTCATCCCAAAACCACACTTATGTCCTCAAATAGAGAGTTACTTGAGGTACAATGTTGAACCCAAAAAATGGATTGCCTAGCCCCAATTTAGATTTTGGGTCTGTAGAGTGATTGAAGGGCCTTATAGTTCTCATCATTCTCGTCCCCTATTTCAAAAAATTCCCTTAGAGTGAGGTAAGTTAGGGTAGCCTTCCACTCTTGGCTCTCCATGACCTATGGCCTTGAACATGGTTGGTCCCCCTCTCTTATAGGTTCAAGAATATTTATCCTCCTAGACCTCCTTATTGGTTGGGAAAACTCACCAGGCTTAAATTCACTCATTCTTACTGAAGAACAAGGATAAGACTTATAAATCTTCAATTGCAGCAAAAAATCACTAGATTTTATAGACTTTCAACTTGCAAGAAATCTCCACAAGCCTATGCTTTCAAAATTAAACTTGTAGCACACAGAACCAACTAGACAACGCACAATCCCCACCAATTCAAAAGGAAATTACACACAACCAAACTTTGCAAACCCAAGGTACTCAAAGAACACATAGTTTTCATGAATTTCCCAAACCAGCCAATTGCACACAATTGAAATTGAGAAGGTATAAACACCTACTTACTCAGGAGAAAATATCTTCAACACCTTTGCAATTGATTTCTTAAGACCCACACACAAGTCTTCTCTAGATCTAAACCAATTCCTTAGCTCTCGATGGTTGCAAATTGTGAAGTAAAACAATTGATATTCCTCATTAAGTAGAGTGAATAGAGTGTGTAGCCATTAATGTTAATAAGAAGGCTCATGTGATTGAGCTGACAACCAGCTATCCAACTTTGAATCCTAACCATTGATCCTTTTGATTTTAAAACAAGATCAATGGAAATCCTCAAGCATCACCACTTTCTTTGTCAACCATACTTAGAAATAGCGACGAAATTTCGTATGATTTCCATGTAGTCACCTACATCTTCATGATATCTTCTAAACCCCATCACTCATCGCAGTATTGTCATGAAGTTGTGTCCCAATTTTGGTGATGAGCAATAATACCAACACTGGAAATAATATTCTTAAGCATATCCTTCATCACTTATCATAGAAAATACCACAAGGTTGGATTTGTGTTTTGATGAGAAAACTTTCCAGCAATGTCATATCATAACCACAAGCCATCACACATCACCATTACTAACTTGTAGTTGAGATTGTCTTCAATGATGGGTGAAACCAATAATAGCATCAAATTCTAACAAGTGGCATGATCACACTGCTCTATTTAACACATTTCCATCGCTCATCATAGTAAATGAAAAAGAATCTTGAAAAAAAATTGTGACGAAGCAATATAAGGAAAAGATAATAATCCATCGTGAATTGTAGTAAGGGAACTAAGTAGCTAAAGGATTTCAGTGACAAGTGGTATGGAAGGACCCAAGAGCACATTTCTCATCGTAGAAATGAACCTGGTCATAAAAATAACTTTAGCAATGAGCGATTATTCAAATGACAGGAAAAGGAACATGCACCAAGTTTCTTTAAGAGAGGGAACGACCTAGAACAATTATACGGTAAGGCCTTGACAAATTAATAACATTTCTTGCAATGGATGTGTTAGCTTGCAAAACTGCACCCTTGCTAAGTTGTAGAACTTAGAATTTTGGAGTAACATGGGAACACTCCTAGGCTATGGGTCACCTAAATTTGGAATAGACCTCCAGAGAAGGTTGGCTCCTAAATGGTACTCACCTAATTAATCAAATTACTTGTAGAGGAAAATGGTAAGAAAGATTAAATGAAATGAAACCTATACTATGGGTGATGCATCAAAATGATCCCAAACATAATAATGTTATTTTTACACACAAGAATTATCAACTTAAACAGTGTCTTACACAACTCAAAACTTCATATGTCTTTGCATCAGTGCTTCATAACTAGGCTAAAAAATGTCAAGGACAACGTTTAGAACGAATTGAAAATGTCTTCACAACTTAGAATCTCTCTGAACTAGCTCAACACATGTTATGACCTACAATAGTTCATATTAACTACATAAAATAAAATAAAATAGGACAAAATCAAAGGGAAAATAGTTCCACCATAAGATTTCATCAACCATTTTTAAATACTTTCACAATAAAATAGGAAATGAGAAGGTAAAATAGAATATCTTATTGATCAAAAAGGTGTTATAACTGCTATACATGCTTACATAATTAAGTTACAAAATATAGTATCTTTACGCAGACACCTGAAAATTCTTTTGAGAAAAAAAAAATTCAGAGGGGGTTCCTTTGACAAGGAACCCTTCTAGACACCAAGGGGCCCATTCAAGGGAATGCTCCAATTGAAATACATAGAGAAGAGAGTGGGTCCTTAAGAAGGACGTACATATCCAAAACAAGTTATCACTACCTCCAACATACATGGGAGAACCATGGAAGACACTATTGCTTCACTAACACAGAAAGAGTATGGTTGTACATAATAATGTGTGACCATGAATGACAATGAGTAAGTAAAGATACAACTGCCACATAACGAACAACAACATAATGGAACAGAGGTACAATAATCTCATAAGAAGATGGTTAGAATGGACAAGATAGAGGTAGACCTCAATATCACTTGTCATTTGAAGAAGAGGTAGGTGCATCAACAAATAGTTGATTGATGACACTAGAATCAAGAAGTTGTATTTTTTCCTTCGAGGCCTTACATTCGCTAGTGGAATGGTCAGGCACTCAATGGTATGCACAGAAAGAATATTTTTCTTTATCATGTTTGTGAAATTTCTTATGTGTAAAATGAGGAAGAGTAATTAAGTGGGATTTAAGAAGCCTCAACAAAATACGCTCTTGCTTAGACAAAGAATGAGGAGAGGGCAGCAACCCTTTCTCTTGTGGAGAAAAGATTGACTGCTCATAAGAAGAAGACACAAAGATAGCAGATAATGGAGGATGAATCACTTCAAGAGAATTATTCTAGGAATGGGGATTGTACTCTTCTATGGGATCATCATTAGCCTTCTTGAAAATACTACCAACATTAGCCTCTTTAATAGAAGCATGATCATCTTCCTCAAAGGGGGGGAGGATCAACATTAAGAAAATTACAATTCACATTCACATTATCTCACAATGTAGAAGAATATTCATCTTTGATAGAAATTTTGGATGATGTAATCAAAATGACTAAGTGGATTGGGTCGAATTTATATTCTCTAGTGAAGGATTCTGTAAAGTCTAGAGAACCTCAACATCACCAAGACATGCATTCTCTCTAGAGGAAGAGGGGGTAGACATAGGATTTTTTTCTTTAGAAGGATATTCTTTAGGGACATCTACCTCAAGGGTATCCTTCATAATGAATACTACTATAGTAGACATCATCACATTGGAAGACATTGAAGGGACAAGAGTAGGAACAAATGAGGCTTGACCGGTAGCTACCATCTCACATTAGTGTATAGTATTAGGGTCATCCCTTATTGTGACTACTTTATTGTTCTAAATGAACTTTTAATAGATTTATGTAAGGTAGACGAGACCACACCCATAGCTTGAATCCATGGTCTACCAAGAAGAATATTGTATGGTAATTTTTCTAACATAACATATACAAGGGTGGGTACAATAACGGGACCCAACCTCAAAGGAAAGAATATCATGCCTAGGGCTTGCTTACCAACATTATCAAACCCATGAATGCATAAGGAAGAAGCAGAAATAGAAGATGAATCATTTTTAATTTTAGGCAATAGATTAATGCTACATAAATTGAGCATTGAACCAGTGTCAAAAATAGTACATCTAATACTGATATTGTTAACACTAACTATGATCATTAGAGGATCCACCTTCTTCTACACTTCCAGAGGTGAGATTTCTTGTAGATAAAATGTAATATTTAGTGAATCTGTATGAATATGAGCTATTGACACATTAACATCTATTGACCTAGCAAAAGAGGTTTGAGAGGATCTTTTGTAAGGCTTCCTAAAGCATACCTTGGTAAACTAGAGTAAATTGAAGCAAGTCCCACAACGAGACCTTGATTGGAGTAACATGGAGTTGCTCAACAAGATCATAATCACCATGTTCTTTAGTCGTGGGTTTAGGTGTCGAAGGAAGACTTGGTTGATAAGGTGGTAAAGAAGGAGGTTGATTAAAATTTAACTTTTTCTATCTAGTATTACAAGTATGGCCTACTGCTCTATAAGAGGTAGGGAAAACTTTAGTAGCGAATCTTCACCAATTGGTGAATTCTAGGAATAGGGCAAGTCAAAATTGGTGAATTTACCTTACCCAATAGGGTGTCCAAATTTCTCGAATTCTACGAACTATCGATCCAATGCATGTCCATTTGCTAGCGATTTTTTTTTATGAGGCATGTTTAGGCAATAAATTCGCCATAACAGACTACGCATTTCCAATGGACTGATTAATATTTTCACCTAGAATCCTGGGAGTATGTCATAAAATATTACATATCTGCCTATACTATTATAACAACATTATATGAAGACCCATTTCACCAATTAAAATTTACAAATAGTTGCTTGTGAAGACCCATTTCGCCAATTAAAATTTATTAAAAGTTGCTTATGAGGACCTATTTTTCCAATAACATTTGAGGACACATTTTGCCTTGAAAATTACAAAGTATCATTGTATAAACATGCAATATTTGCCAAATATGGATTGATATAAATACAATTGAAACTATTATGTATTCGTACACATTTTTTTCGGTTCTAAGGTTCTACTTCTTGATTCAGAAGTCAGCGAAAGCCGAAAAGGTAGACTTAAAGGGAAGTGATAATTTCTTCATACTGTTATTAGTTATTAGTTATAATAATAAGATTTATTTATCTATTTTTCATTCTTGCTTCAATCTTAAACATGATTTTGAGTAGGGAATGGGATCTATATTATTTGTTGGTCTATTCTTAAACAAGAAGACATTTTTTTCAAGCTTTTATTCAAAGTGAGAGATCAATATGTCAAGCAACAAGGGTAAGACTCCTTAGGGTAATGAAGAGACTAGGAGGCCATCAAAATGCCCAAAATGTGGAGGTACCATACAGTCTTACTTTGGAATTGGCAAAGCTTCTAATCCATCAAATCAAGGTGGAGCTACATCATCAAATCTTCCACCAAATATTATTGAATATGGCATTCACAATTCCTCACCACCAGAGGAAGGTCACAATGAGATTGTCATTCAGTTAAATCAAAAAGTATCAAATGAGGATGGAAATACTGCAAAATATGTTCCAAGGGATACCCTGGTTAGCTAGAATGAGATAGTTGGCTTGGATGAGGATGATGTTGGTAGCAAGAAAAGAAAAGGCAAATCAAAATTGGGGCGTGAGTGGAAAATGACAAGGAATTTTCAACTTGGTTGGTTGTCGAAGTACCCATTCATTGTACCAATGGGGGTATCAAACAAAAATGATATTGAAAGGGCAATAGAGGCCAAATGTAAGTTTTTAGTTGGAAATGTGTATGATACAAGACGTTGCAACTAAAGCTTGACACTATAGAAAAGCATATCGGTAAAGTTTATGAAAAACAAATCATAGATGGAAAGGAACAATCAGTTGTATGATGGAAATCAAAGGAAGAATGTCTTCATGTTAAGTATGTCATAGATTATGAAGAGCATAACCATAGGATGTTGAAGATTGAAAAATTTCAAGCTACACTTGAGGCTCATTTTGGAAAAGCCATGGCAGCAAAAAATCTATCAAAAACTATTTAGATGAGTGTCATTTTTCATATTTTGTCCAAGGGGCATCCTATGACAGACTACCCAGAATATTTAGATTTATTATCTTATTTGAGTTTTCCCCACTTTCCCTTCTCACATTGGTTACTAAACGATGGATTGGAATGGGAAAACTATCTTGATGCAGTGGAAAAGGAAGATTTAAAGGAGAAAGTAAAAGAGTCAAATTTCATTGCATTATCTTTAGATGAAGTTACTACAGTACACAATACTTTTTGGGTGTGTATGCATTTGTATACTATAGAAAAACATGTTCGCCAAGCTCATCTTCATTGTGTTCATAAAATGAAGGACAGTTCAACATTGCAAAATCTATTTGAACTAGTCAAGAAATCTTTGAATGAAATTGTAGGTATGGATGAGTTGACAATTGCCAAAAAGGTTGTGTGTGTAGGATCTGATAGAGTTGCAGTGATGCAAGGTCAAAGGAGCGATCTTTGCACAAAGATACAAACTACTTGTGCACCATAAATTCTTAGCATTCACTGCATGTCCCATAGAATGAATTTAGCATTCAAAATTGTAAGCAAGTTTCCTACAGTATCAAAAGTTGAAAATCTAGTTCACGAGATCCATGCATACTTCTACCAAAGTCCCAAACGTTTCCAATAGTTTCAACATTTTGCTGAGGGAATAACACCTAGAAACAAGCTTCTCAAGGATTTTGATACCATATGGATCTCCCTACATGGACTAGCACAATGATTTCTTTCATAATATCAATCCTTGATTGGAGTGATGCACAAGCATCGCAACACAATAGACAAAGCTCCTGACCTCTTACATAGGTTAAGCGATATAGAGACACTCTTGACTTTAGCTAGTCTTCTCCCCATGCTAGATGAGATGAACAATCTTGTGAAGAAAGCCCAAGATAGAACTATGTATATCTATGAATATGCCAATCTAAGTAAACTTACATGCTTGGCCCTTGATCATCTATATCTAGATCTAACACAAGAAGGTGCAAATTATTTGATGTGGCTTAAAATTACTGATTTGAATAATCTTGATAATTATTTGTAGTTTAATGCAAGTAGGAACTTATGTATCTATGTGCGTGGATATGAGATACCAATGTACCATTGTAAGATAGCTAGGTGCTCTAGTAGAGGAGTAGCTATTAATGAGGAAGATTTTAATGGCATTGTTAAATATGTTAGTGATAATTTGAAGGAAATTGAAAAATCTATTTCCTTAGAGATTCGTGAAAGATTCCATTGACATGAAATACTTGAATCCATGGGTATTGTATATCCTCAATTTTGGGTAAACTAAGATAACCCAAAATATTTTCATGATCAAGTAAAAATATTGATCGAACAATTTTCAAAAAAGGTAACGTACAATGAGCAAACAATAGAAGGAATTTTAAATGAAAATAAGCTTAGATCCCAATGTAAGATTTTGGCAACAGCTATGAGAGACCAGTATGAATCCATCGGCAAGGAGAAGGCCTTTGAACCAGGATCAATAAAAAAGGTTTGGACAAGCTTAGGTCAGAGTGAAATATTGTGTGGTTCGATATCAGAATATTTCAAACTAGTTGATTTATGTCAAACAATGATATTAGGGTCGGTGGAGGATGAGAGAGTTTCAGTACATTGGGGTTTTTGAAATCAAAGTTAAGAAACAAACTGGACAAGAATTTGGAAAATTTCTTGAGGATGAAAGGAACTGCATATAATGTCAAAAAAATTATTGTTCAAAGGGCACTCACAATCTTGATGTCCACATGTGAAAGAAGAGGGACCGGGTTATGCAACATAGGCACTCCAATTCCAAGCGCTGGTACTGGTGGCACTGGTAGTACTAGTGGGACTAGGACAGATGACAATGATATTGAAATTGACACAAATCACACAATGAATGTTGAATTTGAGACACACGCTGAAGAAATTGAAGAGTAGACTCAGAATCAAGATGACTCTTTTACTTTATCTCAAGATGAGCATTAGTTTGAGGACCCTAACTCCATTTGGGAAATGGAAGAGAATTAGCAGGTTTTAGGTATTTTTCTTGCACTTCATGAATCAGTTTCCATTGTTCCAAAGTCCAAACTATATTTGATGTTATTTTATATTGTATTCAATGAACATTGAAAATGTGAATCATTGTAGTTCATGATATCTTATTTTATATTGCACTGCATGAATCATATTCCAAACTATAGTTGATGATATTTTATATTGTATTCAAATAAATTGTGAATCAATGATTCATTGCACTTCATGATATTTTATTTTATATTGCACTTCATGAATCATATGCCAAAATGTAGTTGATGATATTTTATATTTTATTCCATCATATTGTAGCTTGTTGCCTCTCATATATAAGAGAGATCAAGACCCAAATAGGAGATCGTCACATCATTTTTAATTAGACTTTAGAGTAGAAAATAGTAAGAATATATATAATAGATTGCACCAATTCACCCATCCATATCATATCATAAACTATTTTTATAATGCATATCATTTGAAGATCAATACAATGGAAAAGGTTAAAAATAATTACTGATTTCCTTTCGATTTTTCAATTGTTGTGGATTCATATTCTTCAGGAATAGGGGCTGTGACCATGGGGTTTTAGATTTATTTATGGATATGATCAATTAGTAATGTGGGCCATGGTGGAGCTCTAAAAAATTTCCACAATTTTGCTCATTCCTAGTTTCATTGGTGTTTGGCATCACTAGTTTGCTTTGGGGTTTAGGATTTTGGTCTTGAGAAAACCTCTTCCTTTCAGTCCTTTGTTTCATTTTGATCTGGGCATTCTAATCTTGCGTTGACCTGTTGTTCCAGGTTTCCAGTTGCATAAGTCATGGTTGGAGCCTTTTATGTTATTCATGTTACTGGCCCCTTTTACTTAGCCTATCAGTCTTTTCCACCTTAGGACCTAGTTTTAATCTTCACTTAAAGTTAATGTTGGGTCAATTAATTTTCATAATATTAGACCTGTGTCTAATATTCCATCCTTTAATGGTTGCGCCCCGTACACCTAGTCGGTCCCCTTTCTTATGAATAACAATTATCGCAAGTGCAGGTTTTTTGACCGTTAGATGGATAAGTTGAATCTTGATCATTCCTCACTGGCCTCACAAGCATTATCGATGATGTCACAAATATGCTACGAAGTGTGAGAGATTTTTCTACATGTCACCTATATTCATGGGGCCTAGTCCTTGTTCGCCTACAATTTTAATAAAGCAGTCAAATAAATGGCAATGCCCATCATGTAATGATGAAGATTAATCATGGTCATCCCTTACAAACCTCGCACGATTAAAATAATGGCTTTAAGGATGTTGTCAGGTGTGTGAGATGGTGATGCATGGATGCCACTGTCATGTTACCCACCCCTTTTACTTAGCGTGTCAATCGTTTCCACCTTGGGACCTAATTTTAATCTTTACTAAAATGATGAACAGGAAGAAGGAAAAGAACCCTGCTTATGATCCCATGTCGAATATCAAAGGTGAGTTGAATAGAGCCACATATGTTGTGGATAATTTTGATAGCATGGTGGTAGTTTTGAAATCTGAATAGATGGTGGAAGACAAAGGAAAGTCACAGGTTGTTGAGGAATATCTTGAAATAGGATTGGAGGAAAGGACTTCTTATCAGCCCCCATCAAAGATTAGAGTATATAAAAGGACGAAGGAAACTGTAACTAAGAAATAAACCAAGCCCCCTCCTATTGCCTCAAAATTGTCCAGAATAATGTCTCATGAGCAATCAGTGCCCTCACCATCAGGGAAATTTCCTGCAGTTGTCATTGATTTGGACTCTCCCCCAAGAGCCCCTTCTCAAACACAACCACCATCTCCCAAAAGACAAAGGATTGAAAAGGAAAAGTGGTGGATCATCCTAAATTAGATGATGAAGAGATTATGGTGACCACTGATGATATGGAGTAGGGAATGCCATATTTTCCACAAGGTGTTGCATTAAGTTTTGGAGCAGGCAATGTAAGGCTTGAGAAAGATGAAATAAGAGGGATAAATAACATTGATGACTTGAGGGTAGAGGCCTGCAGAGATTTCATAAGGGATGATTATTTTGTTACAACAAATGCATTTAGAGATTTTGCATGGAGAGTGAAAGCTCCATTGTATGCTAAGAAGGTAGCTCAAGAAAGGAGTTTGCACCCAGAGCTCCCAGAAAAGGTTATCCAATCCAATGTCGTGCAGGAAATGAGAAAAACCTTCAAGGAGATGACACCAGAGAAAGGAAGGGCATTGGTACAAAAGAATGGATTTTTATTACTCCTTGAATGGGATATTGCTTATGTCGTGGTGTTTGATACAATAATAAGGGCTAATAGGCCACTTCTTCCAACTGAGGAAGAAGCCACACTTGCACTCAAGGGCTCATCCTTGAGTGAGGAATGGGATGCCTTGGCAATTTGGTCATTTTCTACTAGATCCAGAAAACCAATAGTGGCAGAGCCGACTGATTTTAGTGGTCACTTGGTTGTAAGAAGAGTTGTTGATACTCCAACATTGGAGGCAATAGATATGGTAGTCAATGTTGCCAAGTTCACCAGGGGAACTGTTGTTGATTTGAACAAGGATAGAGATACTCTGAGGGGCCATTATAATGATCTTATTAATGATTATAATAAGAATCAACAAAGAGTTGCAGAATTAGAAACTGAGCTAGTATTACTGAAGCAGAAAATGGAGACATGGAAATCTCAAGGACAGGCTAGCTCTAGCCATAAGGTTTCTACCCCACCAAAGGAGCAACCTCAACCTCCCTCACAAGGACAATCCTTAGCAATAATTCCATATAATATGGGATAGGAGTCCATTGCAATTGACAAGGCAAGTACTTTAGGAGGAGGGCTTTCAAGGGAGAAACTAATCCACCAAGTTGAGGAGTATAAGGAATTACTACAATAGGGACAGGAATCTTTTTTAAAGAGCAATTCGATAATTGTAGATGTTGTGTTGAGACACTTGAATAGAAATGTTCAGGGAAAATTGAAAAGTGTCCATGAAAACTATGCTTTGATGTTGCAAGCAATTAGGTTGTTCCCAAGAGATAAAGAATTGACCACCCCATTGTTGGATAAGTGGGGTCCCAGAGCTGAGCAATTGAAGTTCATGGCAGTAGGAGAAAAGCACTAGAAGGATAAGTATCCCAAGGCTATACAAACTTATCAATTTGTTAATGAGATTGTGGAGCGAAAGTTCCAAGGATATGTGGCTCCTATTGAAATGAAGATCAAATAATTAAAGGCCAAGAATGATGAAGCGGACTTAACACCATCACTAGATATCCAGCATAACTATGATGGGGTGAAGCCTTTGCAGGCTTGGAAGGACCAAATGAATGACATCATGTCAACCCAGACAAATGAAATATGCAAGAATGTCAATATTGTTGTGTTAAATGATACACTTGAGAAACTATCATTTTTATTAGTTTCTTAGAAGAGTTTGATAAGGAGTCTACTTCAATGATGGTAAAGTATGCACCATATAGAGAAAAGATGGAGGAGGTTAACACTTTCAAGTGGCCATCTGAAGAATAATTTGAATTGTGGAGAAGTGTCTTCACTAAATAATTTGGGATATGAGCACTAGGGTGGAGAATGTGACTTGGTCAAGTATAGTACAGGTCTGGCCTTAGAAGTTACAATTGAATACACACATACTTCTCCCAGCTCGAAGTGTAGACTACTCACATGAATCACTATTGAGGTGGATAAAGTGTTGCAATAGTTAAAGATAATTTTCCTTTTAATGAGTTGCCTTTTGGAAGGTAGGTTTCTCTTCTACAAGCATGTTTGTGTGAATATGACAATCTTTTGAGTCTATTTTCTCTCTAATTGTAATACCTGTTATGAATTATTAATGAAATATTGGTCAAAGATTGGTTTCATTGATTTTCCTTGTTCTTTACTATGAATTATACTATAATTGTGGCTCTGGTCCAAAGGATCAGTTAAATGCTTTAGTTATTTTGTAATTTCATGCAGGTTAAAGGTTCATCACCTTATAGTTCATATTTTAATTGTGTTAAAAGTAAAACTTGAACATGTGCTTAGTGATTCATCACTCAACTCAATGCTTAATAATATTTTAACAATAGTATTAGTAGCATATACAACAATGAACATCAGCAATCATTTAATCATTAATTTGTATCTCATATTTGAAACCACATACTTTTTCTTCAAATGATAAAATAAATAATATAGATAATTGAACATCATCACATTACTAAAGTCTAAATTTAATATTCTTTATTTATTTTCACATGAAGGAGTACATATAGGCATTGGAAATGAAAAATATTTCCAATGCCCAAAGACAAGTCTATACAGAGCTGATTTGGAACTTGGAAACTCATATTATCAAAGATTCAAAATTAAAAATCAAGTCACTATATCACCTTTTCTAGCAACTTCAACTCTTCAAGTGGTGGAATTGCAATTTGTTCTAACTGATGTTGTTTGACTTGAAGTTTTGTTAACATTTCATGATTTTAATTGGAAGTGGAACCTATGTTGAATTATTCAGCCAATTTTGTATTCAAGTTTATCAGTGTTCTGATGGAATCCAAATAGTTCACCACATCTAATTTTGGGTTCTGAGGAAACTGGCCCAAATCAATCTTCCTTGCACCCTCCATCTTCTTTCTGAAATCATCCTTTCCAATGAATTGGTAGTTTGTGTCAAAAGCCTCTAGAAAACCAAGCCTTATGAAGTTCCTTACCTTTTCATCCACCACCTTCATCTTGTCTGCAACCAAATTCAAATATTCCTTTGTTCCATGCATTCTCGAATACTTTTCAATGATAGATGACAACTTCGTTGAGGTATCAATCTGATTAGTAATCCCTTTTGATTTCAAATCACTGTCACTGGCTTTGTAGACTATTTGTAGAACTTTATTTACAAATTTCTCTGATTCCAGCACATTTTTGTTGTCCACTAAATATTTGTTGAGCTTCTTATAATGTTGTTTGATAGCATCAATCCATTGAAAAATGTCACACAAATGATCAAACCTCTACATTATTTCATCCCAGATCATTTGTTTCATATACCTCATTGTATCTCTACAAAATGCAGATAACTTATCTTGACAAGAGTTAATTTCTTCTTTTCCTTCCGTTAGCTTTGTCTCCAATCTTTCATTTGTTTTTCTCTGTTTCTCCAATTTTTGTTCCCACTATGCATTTCCATTCGCAATGCTTAGTCTTAATTTTTATGAAGTGGATTTTTCCTCATCATATTTCTTGTTGCTCTCATCTAGCCTTCACTTTAGGTCATTCACTTCTCTCTCATTTGGTTTATCCTCTTTGCTTGTTGATGTAGAGGCAGATTTTTTTATTCTTTTTTCTAATTCATTGCTCTTGTTATCTACTACTTTCCTCTTTGCTTTCTCATTTACTAGGTCTGCCTATAACTTTTCTATTTGGTTCTGCAACTTGTTCTTCTCTCTATCTTGCTTTAACAATGATGTGTAAACCAATTCATTTTTCTTCTTTGATACATTAATTTTGTTATTACTTTTTAGGCCAAAAAAATCCAATTGAAAATTGGTCACCTGGTATTCAGATTGATCCATCTGATTTGTTGGTTTCTTTTGAACTGTGGGAACAATAATTGTGTACTCCATGATTTATTTATTTGTGTCAAATGTGGGTAATACCATGGTTGTTGCAGGCTCTAAAGTTACAGAAAACACACTCTCCATCAGTTGCTTCTTTTCTTTTTTATACAAGTCTGATTTCTTTTTAAACTCTTCAATGAAATCATAACCTGGGGATGCAGGAACAATGGAATGCTTGAATGGAAAAGGGATAGGGGTACTTTTAGTTTCTAATGATGTCGCAGCCACACTAACTAGAAGTGGGGGAGCGCCTGGAAATAACTCCTTTGTGGTGGATCCACTAATAGTGTGACTTGGACCTATCAAAATCCTTTGCCTCTGTTGTTTGCCTTGATCACCTAGTGTTTCTGTGGTATCTTGTATTGTTTTCCTCTTGTTTACAATTTTTTATTGTAGCACATGTTTGACCACTACTAGTACTACTACCCATACCATTTCCACCAATGGAAGTTCCAGTTGCACTAAGCTCTCCACCATGGGCATGTCCTAGTTGTGATTGTATCTAACCATGAGGATGAAGATTAGAAGCTGTAACAAATTGAATTTTATGCCCTTGGTTTAATTTTTCACCTCCAATCCCCAGGCTAGATTTATCAACTCTTTTTCTATGCTCAACATATGTTACTATCCAAGAGCCTTGTCTTTGGGACCCCAAAGGACGACTTGCATAACCCATTTTTTCAACTATGGTTTCTCCTAAAGTATATGCTAAAGTATATGCTTCTTTTGTGGCCTCATTTAAATGAAGTTTGTAATTGGCATGGCTTTTTTCTTCTTCTCCCCTATCATCATTAGATTCATCATCACTTTCTTTGTTTTTGTGTTCATCAGGTGCTCTATATTCCACAATTTGCTAAAATATTTATCTTCTTCATTTTCTCCATACTTTGCAAGAGCTCTTGGATCACCTGGCTCCTTCCTCATAGACCAAAAGGCAGTATTTTTTTACCATGACCAATTTTTATCTGTAGCTTCCTTCTCTAGAAAACTTGGAATTTTTACTCTACTAGATGGTTTATCACTTTTTCATAAACATTATTGTATGTCCCGATTGTCTTTCAATGCAATGCCATAATTTCTACTGACAATTGTTCAAAAGAAATACCATTATCAACAACACTTTTCTCCATTGCTATTTTGACCTCATCCCAAGAATCCTTGTTTCTCAAGTTTTCAAGCAAGGGTTTACTTTGATGTTTAACTCTACTTGCAACATTCCTATTAGCCACAATCATTGATTTAATGATGCCAAATGGATCCAACTGCCAGTGGCAGATAGCATTAAAATAAATAAAAATCAAAAGAATATGTGCCACACTAAATGTTTTTCTCTCGAATGTGAACCCTCCACATGAAAATGGTAAAGGAAATAAGATCTTCTTCTGCTGACTGAGAAAGTGTAGTTCATCAGCACTCTACACCTGCCTTACATATTCCAATGCAAAAACCATTTCTATCACATGTATTGGAAGTTTGTATGGTTGTACTCCTAATCCATAAAATATTAGCACAGTATATTCTTCCATTAAGTACCAATCAACCAATTGTATCTCTTTTCCTAGTTGAATGCAGTTTCTACGTGACATAGACAATATAGGAATTAGAGAATTTGTAATTGTTTGATGCAATGGAGCCAAAAATTAGTCTACAAAAGAACTGTAGTTCCTTCGAGAATCATGGATCCTTATCTCAGTGGTCCATTCATATACTGGAGCCATTTTCTTTTCCTCAGCATTACTATAGGGTTGAATGTGAAGCTTGTTGGTCTGAATCATTCGTCTAAACTTGAATAGAAAAAGATAGCACAAGTAGGTTGTGAACCTAAATTTCTTGGTGGAACTTGCTTTAATCATTAAAAATTGTTTATGCATGGATTCTACAATGTGTTGAATAAAATTATATTTGACATGTTGAACACCATAATGGATATTAAATACCATTTCAAGGAGGCTTGCACCCACTTCCAAATTGCTATCCAAATCGAGGCAAAATGCTAGCATAGAAATTGTATCCTGAACCCATGGTTTAAAAATATCCAAATCATAAAGAGGCTTATGATCACCTTTCAATTTATTTCTATCCTAAACTATTTTATTTAAGAAACCATTTTTCTCCCTTTCTTCCACTGCTTCATAATCACTAGCAAGCTTTTCTCGGTCAATGTGGACATCTCCAAATTCTTCAGTTGTAAACCCCAACACTTTTCCAAGTTCTTCTACATTAATGGATAACAATACTTATTTTTTATCTTTATTAACAATTTCTCTTTTATTATCATCATAATTTTGGACACAAACCATGCTAAATTATGGGCAAGGGAAAACCTCATGTAACATCATGCTCCCTAATCTAGTTACCCACGGTGCACTAATACTATTAACTTGTGTTTGCTTTGCAGCCTTATTTTGAGATGAAAATCTAAGTTCTAAGGTATGCCTACCATACATTTCAGGATCATAAATATCATGGTACCCATTAGTGAAACCTGGGGTTTTAAGCAATTTATGCATAATGTATTTTTTTATCAGACTTTGCTATAGTGGTACTGGTGGTAGACATGCTTATACAATGTGAAGTTATGAAATTTGAATTCCCTAATACCTATTAGTTCTCCTTATTTTTTCTTAATTCTTAAGTCTCTAAACCCAAACTTCAAAGTTTGATAAAATAATATTTTAAGAAATGTCAAATGATGAAACGTAGCAGCAATAATTCTTTCACTTACCTGGATTTTGAGTCCTGACTCTTGAAAAGATCAATGCTAACAATCGTGGAAACTGGAATTTCTTTTTTGGAAGTGGAACGTGGAATCCAAAATAGGGTGGTGCACTGCAATGAGCAATCTGAAGAGTGAAGACTGAAATCTCCCCATGTATTGATCCTCTCACTTAAAAAAAATCACTTGACACTTAGCAGTACAAAGTGCTTTAAATTTTTTTTCTCGAAAAATTTGAAATTAGAACATTAAAGTGAATGAAACGTATTAGGTCTACAAGTTGAAAATTCTTAATCATTGATCTTTCTAAATCTAACGGTTATAGGGTGATTCTAGAGGTTTAAGTTTTCAAGCCTATCGCTCTATTCATTTCATTATGGAATGCAACTACAACCATACATCAAATGTTCATCCAACGTGTTAATGATTATAGCTTCGGTCATAATATAATAGATGATTGCTATATAGCATTATCATAAATTATATAAGATCGATATTAGTCTCTAACACAATTCTAGAAAATAAGTAAATTGAATTTATTAGCTTGCATAAATTCAAAATATCAAATCAGAACTCTTGAATAAATATACGCACCACACATATGTGTTAAGATATTTAATCGAGTGTTAATCGGCTATGAGAGAAGCCTATGCACCCAAAGGGACACATCCCATGAGCAGACGTGTATCCACTTGTGGAGACATGTCCTCTCATAAGACACGTCTCTTGAGGCGGGTCTCCTTATACTTATAACAGTTATGTCATCGATATGCAAATATAGAAATTTATTAATGTTCTGCAATCAGCACATTTGACATCATGAGAAGAAATATAAGAAACGTCTTTGACAAACATAATCAAACCTACTTGAGTTATATGATCCTTAACACAACGGTTGAAACTAGAGTAATTTATGATATTAACTTTAAAAAATAAACATGACATGTGTGATTTAAAGTTGTTTTAAAATTTTGTGCACTAGGATTGACATCAAGGCCAAGGGGTCGGTAACTTAACATTGCAAATGACTTAAAAAAATATTCCCATGTGCTGACCCTCTCACTTTAAAAAAATCACTTGACACTTAGTAGTACAAAGTGCTTTAAATGCTTTTTTTCTTGAAAATTCCAAATTGGAACATTAAAGTGAATGAAACATCTTAGATCTACAAGTTCCATAATGCATATTCTTAAACATTGATCTTTCTAAATTTAATGGTTATAGGGTGATTCTGGAGGTTTAAGTTTGTAAGCCTATCACTCTGTGCATTTCATTCTAGAATGCAACTACAACCATACATCAAATTTTCATCGAACGGTTGAAACTTGAGTAACTTATGATATTAACTTAAAACAATAAACATGACACATGTATTTTAAAGTTGTTTCAAACTTTTGTGCACTAGGATTGACATCAAGGCCAAGGGGTTGGTAACTTAACATTGCAAAGGACTTTAAAAAATGAATAATGATATCGAGAACCAAGGGAGAAGGTCAATGACAAATTATAAATCAATAATGACAACTTTTAGTGTTTATAATGTTTTTTGTCAATTTGATGGAAAATTAAAAATCAATAACAAATATATTAACAGACACTGAAGTTCTAAACTCAGAAATAACTCTTTACTATAAGTGTAAATGAATAACAAAGAATAACACAACACAACCATTTATTCTATTGCAACTGAATTACAATGTCACATTATTACATATCTTTTTAAAGATGAGTAATTGTAGAGAAGGAAAGCTCTTGTTTTGTATAAATAACATATGTCAGTGTGTCACTTTACATACACACAATTTAATAATTTATTCCAAGTTGTTGCTCATTACAATGGATTACAAATTGATTCCAATTTCCAAGCTTCTATTGTTGACAACTTACTCCAACTATAACTCTAAAAATAAATGCATGATTCCAAGCTTTTGTTAGTGACAACATAATACAAATGTGGCTCTGAAAATAAATGCATGATTCCAAGCTTTTGCTGGTGGATTTTCCAACCATGCTGGGGGAAAGGCAGTTCAAATCATTCTGGGGAAATGGGAGCCGTGAAGATTCAAAATGTACTTATCCCCTTTGAGAACTAGAGGCATGTAGAAGATGTACTACAAATGTGTCTCTGAAAATAAATAAATTCGGCTTGCCAGGCGCACCATACTAGGGAATAGGGAGTTGTGAAGATACAAGAGGAGTAGCAAATTTGCTCCCATTTTTTGCATGCAACTTCCATTCATTGGTATAGCACTTATCTCCATCAGATCTCCTCATCCTGGTTCAAAACGTGTTTGAGAAGTCAGGTTAACCAAATAAGCTTCTTTCCAATTCCACCCATTCTAAACTTGAAAGAAATTCATCTTTTACTAATTACTCTATAACTACATAACTGTAGGTAGGAGAATTTACAATATCCCCAATAATACCACATCATCTTCTTTTTGAATCCTTATTAACCCTAGAAAATGAAAACCCTTATGACACTATCCACTATTCACTATCCCTATTTATGGGCCACCAGACACTAGTTCCACTACCAGCCTGGGTATAATGATAATTGTGATTCATGTACAATTAAAATATTTAATTTGTTTGGCGTCTAGCTACACGCAAAGTGTAACTCAAGCTGGCAAGTTGTCAAAATCACCAGTGCCACTCAAACGATATGAAATCATTACAAATCTTGTTTCATTAAAGCTATGAGTTGTCCAAGAAATTTCTTCGGATGTTCCTATCACATATGGCATTAATCATTGCCACTTCCAGCACTAGCAATATGACAACCACACTTTCTTCAAAAAGATTGATAATTTCAATTAAATGAAATGTACAATGTTGAGGCATTGAAAAGATAGAATGAGTGATGAGCGATGAGCCTTGATCTCGCCACAAGTTTGCATCAAACAGTTCTAGTGTTATTTCAGAGGTTTCAATTCGCAAGTCTAGAGCTTTAGAGATTTACTTCCAAAATGCAACTACAGTCGTCCATCGGAAATTCATCAAACGGTCATGGTTAGATTGATTTGCACTAAAATATGGCTACAAATATGGAATATCCTTCACACTATTATAAATTATTTTATAAGGTTGATAATTTAGCCTTGTTTGACCTATTCATCCTTTGTGTAAAATGTTCTTCTTAGGCAGTCCCTCTTTTAAAAAAAACATTTAATTCACCACTTGAATCGTGGTACAGTCTCCATAAGGTTGTGGGATATTTTTCTACAAATAGGGGTTGTTGTGCTCATTTTTCTCAAATTGGTTTAGCGCTCTCAAGAAACACCAAGGGGCAATGGAGACTCCTTTATTTCTAAATTCCATGAAGCAAAAGAACACTTTCCATGGTGAAATAATTGAGAAACGACTAAAAGGGATAATGGTGTCCAAGCACCCATTGGTGTTCCAGGCGATGAAGGGTGTTTTGGGCCCAAAATTTCTAATGGCTACCAACAAGCTCAGGGGGATTTCAAAAATACTCGCCATGTTTTTGTAAATTCTCATGTACACAAGTGTCTTGAAAGCTCAGGGGAAGAAGCTATGCCAAATGATTTTTCAACACTCTATGTTGGAAAATATCGACGAGGCATTGGACAACATCAATGGAAATTTCATGACTCCTTTATCGGTGCACTACTACAAGGCTCATGGAAAAAATGCTCGATACCAAAGTTTCCCCTAGTGTGCTCGCTGGACCATGCAACTCTTAAAAACTAGTGGGGGGAGATTGACAGGTGTATTGAATTTCTTCTGTGTGTGGCTGACATTCTCAAAGATTGGTCGAAGGGTTGGGTGAAGGAATTTGTGGTGGTTGAAGCTCTCAATGGGGAAGGTGGTCTTCGGACGAGGAGGATTGGGAGATGGAAACTGGTGAAGAATGGGTAGTGAATGACACCAAGAGTTGGGAGGAACGAGCAAACCATCCTGCCCATAGTGCCTGCAATGGTGATTGTTTGATGATTCTGAATGCAATCAAAGCCAATAATACTAGTGAGGTTGGCTGCAGCAATGCATAATCTGGTGTCTATGGAAGGTAATTTTGGTTTGTGATGTTCATTGGTTTGTTAAATGTTTGTAGTTCATACTCTATAAGTGTCCATGTCAGTCCATTGAATATTTGGGTTTTTAATGTTTTTTGGAATTGGAATGTACAATTTTTTTTTGATTAATACAGGGTGTTGCCCCATATAGCAGCTATTTAACTATAAAAAAAAAATGTGCTTAAGAGGCTCACTTAGAATTTCCTTAATATTTCACACCAATTTTTATCAATGATTTAGTAACATTAGTTCCTTAATATTTCCTTAATATTTTGAACCTTGGTATAGTTCCTTTGACGGTTCTGATCATATTCATTAATATTATTTTGGTTGTTATAACTAAATGATTTAATAAGTAATAAAATCTCAACCATGGATTTCTGGAAATCTAACGGTTCTAGTGTTATTCTGGAGTTTTCAATTCACAAGCCTAGTGCTTCAAATATTTACTTCTAGAATGCAACTACAGTCATCCATCAAAATCCATCGAACGGTCATAGATTATATCAATTTGCACTAACATTTGGCTTCAGAAATAATAAATATGTTGACAGTTGTTCGCATTCCAGACTCTTTATAAGGAATTTGAATGTACAGAAAATATGTCCCAAAATTTGATATTTTGGCCAACCACACTAATTTTTATTGGCATATCTATTTATTTCGCCACTAATTTTTTTTATTAGTTTGAGATTATGTTTAGAAAATGAAATGAATGGAAGAGTGATAAAAGTAATCCCTGCTCAAAAAGGAGAACCAGTATCACATAATAGAGATGCAATATAGAGGGGATGTGAGAAATCCCAAGATGCTCAAAGATACAAGGCACAAGATATATCACTTGCAAGGCTTGAGGAAGCCAAGGAGAGAAATAGAGCTATGAGAGCCAAGAGTGTTGTAAGAATGTAAGAGTGTTGTTGCAGAAAGTTGTAGAGAGCTATGCAAGAAAGATAGCAAGAGCAAGATGGGAGAATGTCCAAGAGAGAAGCCAAGAAGCTAGAGAGATCTAGAATAGCAAATGAATTGAAAATATGGCATTTAAAGAGAGAATAGGAGGGAAAAGAAGGTTCTCAAGCCATTACAAGGTGTCCCAAATTGTTACCATTGACAAAAGTAGTTGACAAGTGGTAAAGCACTCAAAAATGGTCTCTTGAACATTGAAATGTCACAAGACACTAGTGTGACATGTAGGCGTCTATGGTGCATGCTAGTGTCCAGAAAAATCATGCTACAAAATAACGAGAATGAGAAAAGCACAAGGTTTGACACAAAGATGACGCGTGAAGGTAGTTGTTCAAAAGGGGTCTTGAGCATCTTGAGAGGGAAAAATGTTGATGCATGGGTGAACATGAGCCTACACAATTCTAAGGGAGTGGACACTAAAGTGGATAAAAAAATGTATGTGAAATCCCGAGGGGTGCAATTTTATGACATTACAGATATATATAAAGTAGATTCCAATATGTGGGAATGTATGTATAAAGAGATAGATAGGGAAACGAGCCTAACTTCATACAACTTTGTGCTATTTTTTAATCCATAAATGTATTAATTAATTCTATCAAAATAGACATAAAAATAAATAAGAATGGTATGGGTGTATAAATTTTAAAATTACAATTAGATGTCACTCAACTATTATATGTCCTCCCTTATTTTGTTTTAAAATATTTGTCACTATACATCATGACAATTTCCATGCCTTTGATCTACCTAAAAATAAATATTTAGCATATAAAATCAATCAAGTCACCTAATTAAGATGTTATTTTGATGGAAACAATTAAACTAAATAAATATCAACATCCTTACCTTTATATAGTGGATTACTATACTATGAGGGAACATATGTCTAAACCAGAAGTTGTCCTTCAACAAAGTGGTCACAAATAGGGGATCTAGTATGTCACCTAAGGTTTGAGCTTAATTCGATTGCACTTGCAAATTTTTTTGACCTTGTTGGCATAATCAAGAAACATACCACCATCCTTGTCAATTCAACTCAACCAATTTAACCACAACCCTTCAATGCCAAGTTTCGATATAAGAGAAAAACTATTCTCACATCTACATATGCAAATGTAATTATTCACACATATCAAAATATAGAATAAACTATACATAAAATTGTTAAAAATAATACTGTTTGCTTGTCTATTTTAAGTATATTAAAATTTATACATTTTTTTTCCATTATTAGGAAGGGCAATTGGTTGGCTGAATTTGTTATCAACAAAAGGTAGCTTCACAAGTTGTGAAGAAAAAAATTCTCATTATTTTCCAGTTTGGATGTGGTATTTGAGCTTCTCCTTAGTAAAGAATCCAAAGACATCTTGTGATAGAGCTTTGAGGACTCTAAAGGGAACAATACACACTCCTTCTATAGTCCTTTAAATTTATAGTGACTCTATGCAATCCTCATATATCTTGGGTCGATGTGAAAGAAGTGAATACAAAATTTTGCACTCACAAACACAATAATGTTATATTCAAATCTCTCACTCTATTATTTATGCCACATTTATCAAGCCAAGACTAAAATAATAAATCCAATATGATAATTGTTAACTATTTTATTTTTAGGATTTTTCTTTAAAGGCTTTCCTAGGTTAAATCCTTCTATCTCTTATGTACTATAGATTGTATATGATTTCATATTCTTCTTTATTTTTTTGTTAATTGAATGGAATAAACATAACTATAATTTAGATCACAAAATCTTAAAGTGTTAGGCAATCAACTACTCATTTGAAATATTCCTATTGTAGATGCTCTAGGATGAGAGAGGATTTTCAAATAATTAAGGATGTGAAATGAATGTAATTGAATTCACTTAAATACTAATTCATAAATTTTTGTTATGAAAACATGTGTTTAGTTGGTTCACAATAGCTAGTAAAATGGGCAAGAGTCAACCAAACTTATATTTAAATCTTGTAAATTTAGAGACTGGATCCAAGGTTGTGGGATTGATCTCACATCCATACAAATAACCTAAGGCAAAAGCTAGATAGCCTAAGCATGGAATGAATTCCTAGATACATGGGTGGAATGAATATGAATTGTATGGAAAGAAATATAGATATGTATAAAGTAGAGTCCAATATGTGGAAATGTATGTATATAGATATAGATAAGGAAATGAGCCCAACTTCATACAAGATTATGCTATTTTTGATCTATAATTATATTAAGTCATTCTCTAAAAATAGACATAAACCTAAATAGGAAATGGTATTGATATACAAATTTCACAATTACAATTAGATGCCACTTAACAATGATATATCCTTAAAAAATCCTTTCTTCTATGGATAAATCCTCCCCTATTTTATTTTAAAATACTTATTATTTATCATGATTAATTTCTTATGAAACTAATCCAGTCATTTAATTAAGATATTCTTTTGAAAACAATAATCGGATTACAATATCAAAAAACCTACCTTTATATAGCGATTTGGGGAACATACATCTAAATCAAAAGTTGTCCTTTGACTAACTAATCACAAATAGGGAATCTAGTATGTCAAAGTCACTTAATGTTAGAACCTAATGCAATTGCAAGTTGTAAAATATTTGAACCTTGATGATATAATCAAGAAACACATTACCATCCTTGTCAATTCAGCTCAACCAGTTAAAATACAACCCTTCAATCTTAAGTTTTAATATAAAAGCAAAACTATTCTCACATCTACATATGCAGATGTAGATGTAAGTATCCACACATCTGAAAATGTAGAATAAACTATACATAAAATTGTTAAAAATAACAGTCCTTGACTGTTTATTTCAAGTATACTGAAGTTGTACATCTGTATCCATTATTAGGAAGGGCAATTGGTTGGGTGAATTTTTTATCATCAGCAAAAGGTAGCTTCACAAGCTGTAAAGCAAGAAATTCTCTCTGCTTTCCACTTTGGATGTGGTATTTGAGCTTCTCCCTGGTAAACAAGCTAAGATATCGTGTGACAGAGCTTTGAGGACTGTAAAGGGAACAGTCCCCACTCCTTTTCTAATCCTTTATTTATAGTGATTCCATTCTATTCTCCTATTTCTCCAGTTTAATGTTAATCCATGCAATCCTCATATATCTTGGGTCGACGTGAAAGAAGTGAATACAAAGGCTGCACTCATCAACACAGTAACAGTATATTCAGATCTATCACTATTGTTTATGCCAACTTATCAAACCAAGATTGAAATAAAAATCTAGCAGTGTTTAAAATGATATGACATACCAGACAGCTCAAGAATCCTCTTGGCACGGCTTTTGATATTTTGTATGCGTGCATGTCTATGATCTCCTTGTTTCCAGCAGTAACGTGTGAAAATCTCATTTCTGCCGAGTTGAAAAACTTTGAGAGTGCATCTTGAAATTCCAAGTCTCCTTCATTCTCTTCTGTTGATTTTTTATCATGGGTATCTTTGCTTTCCCTGTGATGCCGATTGGGATCTGAGTGATACAAATTGGGAGACTGTGGAGTGTTTCTGAACAGCCAAAACCCAGTTCCCTGACTGGATAACTCTTTTCTGGGTGATTCAGAGCACGAAGAAGATGATGACGATGAAGTAGTCGTAGCACTTAACTCTGATCCGCCATTAGAGCTCCTATTAAAGCTCAGTAAGCTGCTGCTCCCGCTGGATTTGAAGGCTCTTGATCCCTGAGAGGAGAAATAATTAAAATGGAAACAGATCACATGTATCTCTGTACTAACTAAGAAGCAACCATAAGAGGTAGGTTACTATACATGATCAGTAAAAACAGGGTAATACTAAAACTCTCACATTTAAATCGAGTGCAATTGGAGCCAGATAAAAAAACACAAAAACTTTATAGCTGTAAAAATGATTTTACATTTTTGGAAGTTTATGAAAAAAAACTTCTTAAAACATTTTGAAACAGCAGAAGAAGAAAACAAGATCTAGCTAAAGATCTAGTTGCATATATTTATTTTATGTTGCTTCTCTTAAGTTTCTTTGAAGTTTTTCTTGTCTTGTTTCAATTTTGACTTTCTACTTATATTTTCCATTAATTTTATTCTGTGTTTTGAATCCTGTGTAACTTTTCTTCTTTCCTCTTCTCTTAAATTATCTGTTTTTCTTCTTCTAATTTTCTATTATTTTGATGATGAATCAGAAAATGATTGTAAATATTGATACAAATTGAAAATGTTGATACAAAAATCTGCATCTTGAATGGATGGTGCGCAACTTTTCTTCTTTTCTCTTCTCTTTAAAGTGCGGTGATCTAAAATTATTCATTTTTCTTCTTTTAACTTTTTATTTTTCTTATGATGAATCAAAGAGTGTGATCCAAAACGTTGATACAAAAATCTCTTAACACAAACAAATTAGAAAACAAAAATACAAACATTCTTCTTTTAACTTTCTATTCTTCTCATGATGAATCAAAGAGTGTGATATAAAACGTTGATACAAAAATCTCTTTAATACAAACAAATTAGAAAACAAAAATACAAAACATTTTAGAGACCTGAGAATTCGGATTCCAATCCATTGACACCTTGTTGTGGCTGTGAGAATGCCGGTGAAAAATCCTCTTCATCAAGTTCTGGGTTGACGACCGGGTGCTAGGGGCTGCCCAAATTGGGGAGGCAGGGCGGGCCGGGGACAGAAGAGCCGGCGGCGGGCTGAGAGGTGCAAGCTGTTCCATCCGGGCAGGCGTTTTGGGCCTGCCGGGCTCGGCCTCCCACTGGAAGGGAACCGTCCCGGGGTCGGCGGGCCTGTAGAGAGATCGGGTGGAGTGTCCCATGCTTTCCTGCTTGCTAAGCAGCAGGTTATAAAAGTCGTTGTCCCCTTTCATCTGGAGAACCGCCGGGCGCCTCTGTTCTTCCTCCGGCTTGGCTTTACCGGGCGCTTCCTCCCACTTGAACGGAACTGCAGCGGACGGGCCCAGGGCTTCTTCCGTCCTACTCTCCACTGAAAGAGATCTTTGCAGCAGCATTTTCAGCGTATGGGAGAACCCACGCCTATAAATACTCACCCTGCGCCTCCTTTACAGTACAGAGACTATCAGATGCCAGGAAATCAATTTCAAGAAAGCATTTTTCTTTAGGCAAGATGATCTCCAGGAGCTTAAGCTTTCCAGCTGTAGAAGAGAAAAACAACATCAGAACTTTGTAGATCGCTATGAAACCCAACAAAAAAGTTTAACAAGAGAATTGAAGATTCCTGTGAGCACGAACACAGAAATTTTCTAATTGGCAGATGATGACAATCTTGAACAGACGAACACAGGAAAACAATTCAAGTTTCCTGTGAGTTTAATGAATAGACCTACCTTGCCCCTTTTTGTACCTAATTGTCTCAGAACTCAACTTTGTCTCTTACTTTTAAAAACCTGCCCGCCAAAATATAAGGGGAAAGGCTTTGGAAACGCTCAATTCCTTGTTTGTTTTATCTTTCCTTAATTACATGCACTTGATCTGGGCGAAGAATTCATATTCTTGGTTAGGCGAACGAGGCGGCTTTTCATGGAGGAGACAAGCCTTCGTGCTTCAACGTGACTTCCCTGCAACCAACTGGATCTAATATAAACTACATTTCTTTTCCATTTTCCGCCATTTTACCTCCTCTGAAACCACCTTTTCTGCCTTATGTTTAGGTTCCCAAATATTATTTTAATGTCGGCTTTAAAAGTCTTTGAAGTTAAGAGCATGCTTCCCCCACGTACTCATCTTTCAACTTGTAAATGGCGTAATGGCGTGATGTACCAGGGAAGGATTATGCCCATAAAATTAATTAACTATGCTTGTTTTTATGTAGACTAATTTCGATTTGGCAATGGTATTGACTCGCTTTACATTGGTGTTGAGTTCTTTTGAGATATTATTTCTAGATTTATTATAGTATTATTAGATATAAATTTAGTAGAAATATCTTAAATAGGGTTGGGTTTAGCAAACACATTCTAATAATTTTATTTTGTCTTTAATTCATGGATTAAGTTTTATTTTGTTTCCCTTTTCTTCATAGTTATTGTCATATGACAAAAGATAAAAAACTTTAACATTAAATATTTGTTTTTTCCATCTAAAACAAAATTACTTTGAACTTAAAACATTTACTTAAATAAAGTTAAACTTAAATAATTATTTAAACTATATTTAATATCATATAATATATTTAATTAATAATATATCATCATTAATATTGAATAAATTTAGCTTTTTATGACAATTAGGTTTAGCCACCACACTCTAACAACTTTATTTTGTCTTTAATTCATAGGTTAAGTTTTATTTTGTTCCCTTTCTCTTCATAGTTATTGTCATATGACAAGAAATAAAAAAATTTAACATTAAATATTTATTTCTTCCATCTAAAACAAAATTACTTTGAACTTACAACATTTACTTAAATAAAGTTAAACTTAAATAATTATTTAAACCATATTTAATATTATATAATATATTTAATTAATAATATATCATCATTAATATTAAATAAATTTAGTTTTTTATGACAATTGGGTTTAGCCATCACACTCTAACAATTTGATTTTGTCCTTACTTTGTGGGCCCAGTTTTATTATGTTCCCTTTCCCTCCATAGTTATTATCATATGACAACAGTTAAAAATATTTAACATTAAATATATTTTTTCTTCCATCTAAAATAAAATTAATGAATTATTATATTATATTAGTAATACATAATATATTTACTATTGTTTTTGATAAGATAAGAACTACATTTACAAGATGTAGTGCCCTTTACCCAAAGGAGTCTAGAGGGTCAAAGTTAGATCAAATACCAAAAACTAACAACATATGGTCTAGTTATAGCAACAATAGACATACACCAAAAACTTACAGAAGCAATGGACAAATAGCAAAAGAAAGCCCACCCAATAGCAACACACACCCCACCCATTACTTAGCTAAACTCTCTCACTCCTCAAAGAGGAGTTTTATCACATCATCCCCCACCCATTTTTTGTTGGAATCCTCCTACGTATTCTTCTTGTCAACCTCTTCCTTTAGCACCTCAGATAGGGTAACAGTTGAGCGGTGTATGACCTTGATCGTGAAGCGTGTCAACTTGGTGAATTTATTTTCCAGTTTATCAACCCGAGTCAATAGATTATTGAGCTCTTCTCCCTTATCTATTTCCACCTTATTAGTCACCTCAATTCGAGTTGGATGATCTGAGGACTCCGATGTGGATTCCTTAAGGATCATCTTGTTTAACTCAGAGAAATGGCTCAGACCTTCCACAAAATCCTCAGTATCTTCAATACAATCATGCCTACTCTCCTCTTTAATGTCATTCTACTTAGAACTACTAGAAATCATGTCCACCAGCACCTCCTTCTTGTTCTTTGCTAATCTATTAGATCTTCTTACACTAGCTTGCTTAGTCCCCACATCAACACTGGTCGCAACCACTATATCACCATGGGAGTTTCTATTAGTAGAGTGTTCATCTTCACTATCTATTGGTGGTTCCTCAACCTAGCAAGGGGTTCCCTCCTGACCCTTTTTTGGTTCCAACTTGGTCTTGGTAGGTGGTTTATTGTCTTTCTTAGAGGGTGTGTTTTTAGTCACATAGTTTGGTCACATCTTTTAACTAAACTAAGCTCATGCCACATTTTTTTTTGCCAGGGGTTTAGTTTTAGGATCCTCAGGGGGTTGACATGCCACAAAAGGGGGTCTTTCTTTTAGGCCCAAGTGAAGCAATCGAAGAGGGTTTATCAAGGGAATTGTCAGAGGTTTCTTGATCCTCAATTCTAATAGCTAAGAGGGGTTTAGGAGGACAAACGACCAAGTGAAAGTGGTATAGGTGCAGAATGAGGCCTTGGTGTAGGGGAAAAGGGGGGGGTTTGTCAAGGTTTTTGGCCGCTAAATCCATAGCTTCCCTCATAAATCTTTTGAGAGAAAAGGTAAGAAGAATGGAAAGCTTATGAGAATCTTATGTTTGAGATGGTTTAATAAAGGAAAGTGATAAAAATAATAAACCTTAAACCTCCCCTCAAGGGTAATGTACTTCATGATAGCCATACAAACCTAGTCCCATGGCTTTGACAATGAGCTCCATTCGAATCTGACATGCAATTTGACTGGATTTTCATTTTCTCGAAAGAAGACATGGAGACTCTCCAAACCTTGCACCTTAGTGTGCTTTTTGAGTTTTTGACACATGCAAGATAGGACCATAGCTTTTCCTATGACCTCCTTGTTAATTTCAAACGAGATGCTATCAACAATAACTCTTTTGCATTCCAAGAGCTAGCAAACTGCATTGAGAGATTATTTTCATGCCCTTGTAAGCTCTCCATTAGAGGCACAATACCTCCTTCCACACATATGTGCTAGATGATGGGGTCCCTTCAAAATTCATCGCAAGAACTAGAGGCTCAAATTCAAATCCTGTCTCCACCCATTTTATCTCTCAGGTCGTAAAGTTTCATCAATGTAAACAAAGTGAGAATTTTTTCAAATTGCCAATGAGTAAAACACACAATCAATGAACACCACTACCATACCAAAACTGAAGATCTTGCCTAATTAAGGAAATCAGATTTTCACATGTATGACTAGTCATTCCTAAAGCTTTTAGGGTCACAGAGCCATATTAAATATTGATTAAGTACAACAAGGTATAGCCAAAAGCCATGATTACATTTATCATATCATTATTATCCAAAGTATTGATGATAATTTTGGCCTTACACACGTCCCAAAAAATGTGGTTCAAAATGTGAGCTTCATAGACAAGACAACTCATAAAGCTCATGATAACACCATCTGATCTCTGCAAGCACCCCTAACCACCCCCCAAAAATATAACCACACCCATTCACATCATCATGCATATTCCACATCATTATGAGCCCAAGCGTGTAAAAATTCTTTAGAAAATTTAGATCTCATCATTAACGGTAATGTTTCTTTGTTCAGAAAGGATATTTCCTTGGATGTTCATAAGGAGATCCCCCATTCTTCTCCAACACTTAGATAGCACCCATGAAGATCCTAGGTTGGCTAGTCAATATCAAGGAGTTTTTGTATAACATTAAGCCTAGCCAGAGCTAAATAGAGTTGTCAAATGAGTTAATCTCTAATTTCTTATTCCAAGATTTAGCCACATGTTGATCTCCCATTCTAAAGGATCCCTATTCGATGGTTTCCAAACATATAATGCAACATTCTCCCTAATTAGTCTAAGACCAATGCTAAAAACCTCCTCTAAACTTTTTTCCACACTTTTGAATATCCAATTATTTCTTCATTTCCACAAACACTAGCAAAGGATGGGGGGGAACCTATCACCAAATTTCCCTAGGGAGAGGGTGGTGAAAAGGACCAATAAAGTTATCAAAAAAAACTTAAGGTCCCCATTCATGGTCCAATGAATACCTAATCTTCCAAATGTTGGCTTCCAGACTTTAGTCGCAAATGAATAATGGAGTAACAAATGAGGAACAAACTCCTCATCCTTCTTACATAGTATGCATCTATTTAGGATTTGAAATCCCTTTTTCCTTAGCTTGTCTTGAGTGAGAATCCTATTGTGATAAGCCATCCACCAAAAGAAATTATTTTTTGGTGTAAGCTCTATCTATTCCATGCCCATTTCCAAACACTTTTTTGGGTTCCTTGCACTAACAATGTGTTGTAGGAAGTCTTAACATAGAGGTTTCCCTTTCTTTCCTTAATCCAATAAAATTAATCCTCTAGGTTAGAGATGGGTATTCTAGTGAGAGAGGATGTCTTGCAAAGTCTTAGCCTAATTTATTAACTCTAGAGAAAAAGGACAACACTCCTCCAATATTTTCCATTTCATAGAACCATGTGGCCCACACAAGTAATCACTCACATTCCTTCCAAAAAACACCTTAGCAGGAATCATCAGATTCTTGAAGTTAGATTGGGAGAGAGGAACTTCAAGCAGCCATCAAAATCATATTCTTCATTAGGCGAATGAGGTAGATTTTCATGGAGGAGACAATCCTTTGTGCTTCAACATGACTTCCCTGCAACCAATTGGATCTAATATAAACTACATTTATTTTCCATTTTCCACCATATTACCTCCTCTGAAACCACCTTATGTTTAGGCTCCTAGATATTATTTTAATTTCGTCTTGAAAAGTCTTTGAAGTTAAGAGCATGCTTCCACCATGTACTCATCTTTCAACTTGTAAATGATGTAATGGTGTTATGTACCACAGAAGAATTATGCAACTATCCATGATGATAAAATTAATTAATTATGCTTGTTTTTGTGTAGATTGGTTTCGATTCAACAATGATATTGACTCATTTTACAATGGTGATGAGTTATTTTGAGATATTATTTGTAGATTTATTAAAGTATATTATTAGATATAAATTTATCTTTTTATGAAATAACTTAAATATTAGTAGAAGTATCTTAACTACGGTTGGGTTTAGCCACCACACTCTAACAACTTGATTTTGTTCTTACTTCGCATCCCAGTTTTATCCCATTCCCTTTCCCTCCATGGTTATTGTCATATGACATCACTTAAAAATAATTAACATTAAATATTTTTTCTTCCATCTAAAACAAAATTACTTTGAACTTAAAACATTTACTTAAATAAACTTAAACTTAAATAATTATTTAAACTATATTTAATATTATATAATATATTTAATAATTATTTAATTAATAATATATCATCATTAATATTAAATAATTATTTAAACTAGATTTAATATTATACAATATATTATAGTTTCAATATAGAAGGGAAAAAATGACGGGCTCGCAAGGTAAGGCAGGAGCAGAGCTTCAATGCGAGGTGCAAACAATAATCAAGGCAGGGAAGAACGAAGGAAAATCTGGGAAAACCGGAAGACGATGGGGACATTAAATCCCTCAGACCAGCACGGAGAACAACAACAAGAAACACAACCCCCAATGGGAGTTCGAAGGCGGAATATGGGTAGAAAAATGCCATCTCGAGCACAAAATTTGGAACATACCAAGGAAAACTTCTCAAAAAAAGCGGCACGACACCCCGAACCTAGTCCTGCATCTAGGGCATCGTGGCCAAACCAATATTTTCTTGCACAAACAAAATAGAGACTTCATCCCTGCGGGAAAAATAGAAATTGGGTTCACCAAAATGCCAAGTATATGGAATTACAACAAAGAGTACCGGAAACAAAAAATAAATCAAAGGCACCCGCAATCGAGATAGATGTATCCGAAGAAATCAAAGCAAACGTTGCAATCCTTAACGATTCTGCCTGTATTTTCTGCTTCATTGGAATATGGCCAAGCCGCTCCACCATCAATTCCCGGATTAAGGAGAATTGGAAAATAGAGGTCTTGTTAAGATTCCTGCCAAAAGGTTTCTTTATAGTAGTTTTCGCAGATGAGGAAATAAAAGAGAGAATAAATGAAGGAGAGTTATGGTTTATGAATGAAAAACCTCTATTCATGCAACCATGCCACACAAATTTTGACCCAATCAAAATGTAGCCGTATGAGAAACCAATTTGGGTCAGGCTCTACAACTTACCAGCGAAATATTGGGCAGAGGAATGCCTGGAAAAAATTGGTCGATTTCTCAATACCCTAATTGAAATCGATACAGACATCATAAACGATGATCTTCACAATTACGCCAGGCTCCAAATAGCAGCAATAGATTCTATTCCTCATAGTATAACTCTCCTGGAAAATGGATCCCAATGGGAACAAAACATCGAAGTAGAGGAAATAAAACATTACTACTACGAATGTGGGTCACGCAAGCACAACACAATGGAATGCATCTCATAGGTTAGGAAAAATAAGGATAAAACCCCCATCCAAAATGCAACTCTCCAACCCCTTGACCTAGACGCAAGAGGTCCCCAAGAAAAGACAAATCAAAACCAAAACACCGATGTTGCAGAAGGGCCACAAAATACCAGGGCAATGCTTTGCAGTGAGTTGGAAGAGGCAACATTGCCAAAACAATTCCCAACTCGAGAAGAAGAAAAACCCCAAGCTGAGAAGGAGACATATACTAAGTCGTGGGCAAGCAACGAACCAAGCTCAAACTCAAAAATGGAGGACGAACTCGATATTGTGGACGATAGGTGTATCTCACAATCAAAAATCAACCACCTAGGTATGGGCAAGATCATAAATTTGGGGAACACTAGAGGGAGAAATTCCTATAAGCAACTGCGGGAAGAGGAAGCAATAGCCAAAAAGTTTACTAGCATCACCAAGTTTTTAAGTACCAAGGGAGGAAGCGCCTCTCTTGGGAAGAAATGAAGATCACTACCTGGAATGTCAGGGGCCTCAAGGCCCCTAACAAGAGACATCTGGTTAGGCGTCATATATAGAAAAGTGACAGTAGCATTATTCTATTACAAGAAACAAAGTTGTCAAGCGATGATTGCTCAAATTTTTTAAAATACTGCCGCTATTGGGAAGGCTTCTTTCAAAATTCTATTGGTGCGAAAGGAGGTCTTGGGATAATTTGGAGGAGGTCGAGGTGTCTATGAAAATATTGGCCTCGTCCACTAATTGGTTAGCAGCAAAATTCTTTGATCTCGGTCTAAACAAACACTTCATAATCATCAACACCTACGGCCCAACAAAAACCAGCAATAAGGCCATCCTTTGGAATTCAATACTGGATTTCTGCAAGTCTCTCCCCAATGAAGATGTGGTAATGGGTGGAGAATTCAATGCAATACTAGATTTGTCAGAGAAAAGCGGCGGATTAAGGACCATTACTCAACCGATTCTAGATTTTAGATCCTTTGTGTCAAAAAGTGGACTGTTGGATTGTTCAATAGAGAATGGCATCTTCACATGGACCAATAGATGCAAATATTTTACCATCATCTCAGAGAGACTCGATCACTTTTTAATTCCTCCCACTTGGGATATGTCCGGATTAAAAGTTACGGCCAACATTCTCCCAAAATTTGCCTTAGATCACTTTCCTATACAACTAACGGTCATTGGGGGAAGAGTCCTGGAGATGACAAGCTTCAAATTTCAAAACATGTGGTGGAGGGATCCATGTCTCCTTGATCTTCTAGAACATTGGTAGAAGGAAACTAAAATTGGAGGATCCATAAGCTTTATACTAGTCAAAAAGATGAAAATTATTAAACAAAAACTCAAGGAATGGAACAGGGTGCACTTCCAAAACATATTCATAGAAAAGGCCAAGGTGGAAGCAGAGCTAGAAGCTCTCAATGAGGTAGTCATAGCAAATGGAATGACAAACAATGAATTCATCTTGGAAAAAGACCTCAAGGAAAGACTATCTAAGCTCCTCAAGAGGGAACAGATCTATTGGAAGGACAAATCCCGAGAAGTCTAGTTAAAAAAAAGAGATGCTAGTTCTCTAAATTCTTCCACTCCTCATTCATGGCAAAAAGAGTTGCTAACAAAATTGAGGAAATCCACAATAGTAGTGGCCAGTCCGTCAAAGGGAGTGCGGAGGTAGGCAGTGCAGCATGTGAATTTTTTACCAAATTACTAGGGGAACAACTACCTCAAGTCCACAGTGATATATTCCTTAACTCACTAACCAGTAAAGTAAGTGAGGAAGATAATAAACGGCTATGTGAGAAAGTTTCAAAGGAAGAGGTCTAAATGGATTTATTCCAGATGCATCCAAACAAAGCTCCAGGCCCGGATGGATTCTCTGCAAGTTTCTTTCAAAAATGTTGGGGTTTTCTAGGTGACGAAATATGGAAACTGGTGGAAGACTTTCACAAAATAGGAAAATTTGTCAAAGATCTAAATAACACTATCATAGCCCTTATCCCAAAAAAGAGCGAATACACCTCGTTCAATGATTTTCGATTGATTTCATTATGCAATAATCTCTATAAAATTGTCATGAAAGTATTAGCCAATAGACTAAAGCCATTACTAGGACAAATCATCTCAACAGAACAAATTGGATTCGTGTCAGGTAGGGAGATCTCCAACAGCATATATTGCTCATCTCGGAAGCCGTTCACTTCCTAAAAAATAGCTCTTACACAGGAATGATCATTACATTAGATGTGGTCAAGGTCTATGACAAGGTGAGATGGTCCTTCCTACTAGAAATAATGAGGAGACTAGGCTTCTGTAGCCAATGGTGCAACCTGATTTTCTAATGCATATCTTCAGTTAGATTCTCAATAGCATTCAACGGCTCCCTACACAGTTTCTTTAGTGCAACCAATGGGCTCAGGCAAGGAGATCCAATTTCTTCATTCCTCTTCGTGATCATGGCAGAATCCTTCGGCGCACTAATTAAAAAAATGAATTTCCAGCAAGTTTGGCACGGAATACAATTAGCCCCTAATACAAAACCAATTACACACACTCAATTCACAGACGACACAACACTCTTCGGACTAGCTAATTTGGTAGAAGCTAGAAGCATAAATAATGCACTATCAGAATACGAAGCTCAATCAGGCCAGAGGATGAATAAAGAGAAATCAAGTGTCTTTTTCTTCAACACAAGAAAACAATTACAAACAGCCATATCCTCAACACTTGGAATCAAAAAAGGCACCCTCCTGTCTAGATTTCTCGAAGTACAAATCTCGGAGGGTCTGAGTAAAGCAAAACATTGGGGAGAAATAGTCGAGAGATGTAAGAACAGAGCCATGGCTTGGAAAAATAATTGGCTCACACTTGCAGGAAGAATAACAATGATAAAATCAGTCTTATCAACAATACCTATATATGCAATGTCGTGCCAGGAAGTCCCTAGGAAAATTGAAAATGAGCTCGAAGGAATACAAAAAAAATTCTTATGGGAAGGCTCAAAAACAGCTAAGAAAATCCCATTGATTGGATGGGATTCAGTCTGTAGACCAAAAGAGGAAGGCAAAGTAGGCATATGCAAAATTCACCTCTAAAACATGGCTCTAGGTGTTAAGCTTATTTGGAAAATGTACCAGTCCCTAGATAGAGCATGGTGTCGAATACTCCAAAACAAGTACTTAGACAATAGTGATCCCGATAGGATACTCACGGCTACAAACATTGGTGGAGGCTCAGCAGTTTGGAGATTCATAACGAAATGTAGACCCCTGATCATGAATCACCTTTCCTAGAGATTAGGTAATGGAAGGAGAGCCCTCTTCTAGATAGACTCATGGAACGGCCATAAAATCCTTTCCGATCTCTTCGAACTAGACCAACATTTGGATAGCATACACGCGCAATTCGGTTCTAAGGTGGAGGATTACATACTGGTCCAAAGAGACACCCCAATGAGTAAGTTCAAATGGATAGATCTGTCAACCCTGCCCCTCCCTCAAAACTTAACAAAAGCAGTAAGCAAAGAAATAAACAACATACCTATTTGTTTATATAATAGAGAAGAATCTATTATTTGGTGTAGGGCCACATCAGGAAATTACTCAGCAAAGCTTGGCTACAACCTTCAGTTAAGCCAAGCTAAAGACAAGACTTGGATGGAAAAACTCTGTTGGAAAAATGAAGTGCTCCCTAAAGCAGGATCTTTTCTATGGATGACACTTCACAAGCGATGTCTGACCAGCGATAGACTACAACAGCTAGAAATATCAAGGCCACTAAGATGCATTCTATGTAAGCGAGCGGAAGAAAATGTGGACCACTTGCTCCTCTCTTGCCCTATCACTGCATCATGTTGGGATTGGCTTCAAAGCTCTCTCAATTGGTTCGGCCCAAGGCAGAACAAACTCAGGGAATTCATGGCGAGCTGGCCAATCCTCAACAAAAATGGGCACTGGAATAGGATTTGGATTTTGGCACCATCCCTAGCTGTAGGGAACATATGGAAAGAACGTAACAGACGCATCTTCAAAGACAAAGCTCTAAGCCGGGATCAACTCATAGCAACAATCCAAGCAGCCATTGTCAAAACAACCAATAATAGAACAAGTGTGGGCCCCAAGTCAAAATTCACAAAATGGGATGAAGGAATACAAAAATTATGGAGGGGACTCAAACTACCAAAGCCTAACTTCGAACCGAAAATAAAATTCAACACAAAGGAAATATTTTGGGCACAACCAACTCGATTAAAATGGAAACTAAACTTTGACGGAGCAGGAAAAGGCAACCCCAGAAGTGCAGGGGTAGGTTGCATAATCAGGGATTCAAAGGGAGAATGTGTTTGGGCTGCATCAAAAAAACTAGGGATTTTCTCCAATAACATGGTTGAAATGGAAGCTTTATGGCTAGGGCTCCAATTATGCATACAGAAAAGTCTTCTTATGGTGGAAATAGAAGGGGATTCTCTACTATGCATACAGGCACTAACAAATGGTAGCTCCCAACACTGGTGCATTAACAATTGGATCGGGCCAATTAAGGAGTGCTTAGATAAACTCTCATACTAATCTTTAACTCACGTGTATAGGGAGGCAAACAAAGTGACAGACCTATTAGCCAACTCAGGCGTGACCCAACAAAATGTACTAGTCACGAGCTCCTCCCCCGATCACTGGCAGGGCCTGCACGCTGCGATCCTGGAGGATATTTTCAGAAGTCAAAATGCTCAGAACCCCCATCCCAAAAACATGTGAATCAAAAGGCCAGGCAGGATTCGCACGACTGATATCCTAAGGAAAATTCTTGCCTAGATTCAGATTGGCCTGGATCACTAGGCACAGTTTCAAAAAAAAAAAAAAACCCTTAGCAGGGAATATGGCTATTTATAGTTGGACAATTCGGCTTCTACCTCTACGTAGAATTCCCAAGTTTTTCAAATAGGGCAAAGATGGTCTACATGTTTGGCGTCCACTGTCATTGCACTAAAGAATCTATTATGGCCCAGTGTAAAAGGCTCTTCAACATCTAAAGCCTAGCCATAAGTAACACAATAGTCGACCTGGTCTCAGCAGTACTCACTCTCGACCAACATTGGTGTGGCGGTAAGGTATACGAGCTTGTGATGTGTACTTTAGTGGACATCATCGAGGCCAGGGAAGTCATGGTAGAGTGATTTGGTGGATTTGTCGAAATCGGCAATGCCTAAGCCGTTGCCAACGCCATTCTTAATCTAAGTGATGAGGGTTGGGTCAGCTTCCTTAAGCTTTACATCGACCCAAAAATATTGGACATAGAAACCAACGATTCAGAAAACAACGAGGAGGAAGTGGAAACCGACGACGAAGATCTGGATGAAGAAGAAACTCGGGCCCACCGTGAGGCTATTGACAACTTATGTCTCAATGCTTGGGAAGTCTTTAGGGTCAGAGTCAAAAACAACAATATGGACGCCTTCTTCAGCTACATGAGCTCTGGCTCGACTTGGTTCAGCGAGGGATGCCTGCAACGGTTGATAAGGATGGGAGACATCTTAGCAGCCATCTACCAACTCATAGAATGAGCTAGGGTCATAATTTGGTTTCAGGATTCTGTAATCTAACTTGGAATGTACATGGGAGTTACCCCCTTTGGTAACACTTATCTATAAAAAAAAATATTATACAATATATTTAATAACTATTTAATTAATAATATATCATCATTAATATTAAATAAATTTAGTTTTTTTAATGAAATATCTTAAATACAATTGAGTTTAGCCACCACACTCTAACAACTTGATTTTTTCCTTACTTCAGGGACCCCTTTTATTTTGTTCCCTTTCCCTCCATAGTTATTGACATATCACAACAGTTAAAAAAAATTAACATTAAATATTTTTTCTTCCATCTAAAATAAAATTACTTTAAACTTAAAACATTTACTTAAATCAACTTAAACTTAGACAATTATTTAAACTATATTAAATATTATATAATATATTCAATAATTATTTAATTAATAATATATCATCATTAATATTAAATATATTATATATCAAATATAGTTTAAATAATATTATTTACTAATGATAACTATTATATTATATTAATAATACATAATACATTTACTATCAATATTTATTATTATACATAATATTTAATATATTTAATATTATATAATTTAATGATATTTAATAATGTATAATATTAATGTTAAATATATTATATGATTAAATGTATTATAATTAATAATTAATTTTACTTAAATTATATTAAATATATAATATATTTAATAATTATTATTTAAATATATTATATATTCAATATAATTTAAATAAAATTAATTATTAATGAGAAATAATATATTATACATTATCAATAATATATAATATTAATTATCAATATGCTTGTATAAAGATGTATATTATATTCAATAATAATTATTAATTATTAATTAATTTTTATTATTATAGATTTAATATATTGATATATCATATAATGATTATTAATAAGAATTATTAATTATTAATTATTATCATTATTATATGATTGCATATATTATATATTTAATAATTATCATTAATATATATGATTTATACTATTTTAACATATTTAAACTATTATTCAATAATTAAATGATTGTTCGTTATATTGATGATGGTTAAAGTAACTTTTTATGAGAGTTAAAATTGGTTAATAAAAGGAACAAGTTAAGCATGCCCCACTTTTTCCACCTAAGTAGTTGAAGCTTAACCTCTTCCTTTGGCCAACCAATTTCCATTCCTCTAAACAACCTTTGCTGACAATCAATTAATAATAAATATACTGATAATTAATAATTTATATTATTAATATAATATATTATTTATCATAAATAATTAACATCATTTAAATTATATTTAATATAATATTTACTATTAATCATAATATATTATTAATTAAATGATACAATATTAATATAATTCAAATAATTATTTAAGTTTAAGTTTATCATTTAAAATATGTGTTTAAGTTCAAAGTAATTTTAGTTTAGAAGAAGACAAAAAAAAGGGTTGAAATTAAAAAGTTCTAACTGTTATGGAAAGAGGGGAATTAAGTGTAACGAAAAAAGAAAGGAAATGGAATCAGATTGGGGCCCATGAAGCAAGGACAAAGTCAAGTCATTAGAGTGTGTTGGTTAAGCCCAATCCTTAAATACATTTATCTAAAAAATATTGTTAGATATCAATTTGGAGTTATTTTCAAAATTTAATGTTTATTGTTAAATAGTATTATTTTGATTTGTAAATAATGATCAAATTCAAAATTAAAAAATATTATTAACATATTCACACCGTTACACTCCATCCTTGATTAATATTATAAAATACCTCTCAACATTAATAACATTTTAAGAAAAACACATTAATATACTATCATATTTGATAATATAACTTAAAGATTGAATTTAAATAATAAATTTATCATGGAAATTTAAAAATCAATCAAAGTTACCAAACTTAAATACACGTCTATAAAAACCTATCCCCTAACTTATATGGTGACCAACCTCAATCTTTGTTATGGACGTGGTATAACTTTAGGTTTAGAGAATCTTTGTCAACAGAAGAGATTGCATGGCCTATGGAAGAATGCTAACCTAGGAGTCAAATGACTCGTTGGAGTAAAGAGACAAAATCAAAATGTTTTTAAATTGTTAGTCTAGATAAATAATTTGGGTGTAGAATGGCATATTGTATTGGTTTTATTTAGGAGGATGTTTTGCCTTCTTTACATACTTTCAAATTACTTAATTTTAGAACAACCATGATAAGAAGCTTCATATGAAGATCACAAATATAAATGTTTTTTTATAAACTTTGATAATTAATTTTTCTTTGAATTTTTATTATTTGTAAATTTTTCATTTTTTAATTTTAATTTAATTAATAAATATAGTTTTGAATTTGGTTTAAAATTGTAATTATTTTTTTATCTTTAAATTTTTAAATTCAATTTTAATTTTAAGCATGAATTGTCCCCCTTTCAATTAATCTTTATTTGTTGACTTGAACTTGAATTTTTTTAATTTACATACTAAAAACAAGTATAAAAGGACATATATTGATTCATTATATCCATCATCAAAATAAAATCTAATCCACATTTATCATCTGATAGTTTGACATTTGTATTAAAATTAAGAGAGTAATGACTAACATCAACATGTGCATTGATAATCACACATTATGCATCTTGAATGACTTCTTAAATTTTTGATGAAACATGTTCAAATTGTTAAATTTATTCAAAATGTTTATAATTAAAGAGAAACTCCAAATGTGTCTCTAAATGCTACAAAGTTCAAGTAGCACAGATAAATTGGTTTATGAAGATATTAAGAATCACACATGTGAAAGCTACACCAAGAGATAAAATCTATATATTTAAGATTAACTTGTCACATGTTTAGAGATCAATTTTGTAGTCGTAGGATCATACCAAAGTAGAGAGAGTGAATTGTTTAGCATTATGTTATTGTTATGTGGTGAAAGCACAATAGTGTGTCACTTTTCAACATTATTCTAGGCTACAAAAATTAATATTTAGCATATTTAGCATATTCTATCAATTATACTAAACATACTATTAGGATTTCAAAGATGATGTAAACTAGTGATTTGTGTCATTTTTGTACATTAATTTTTTCTTTTGAATCATTAATTTTTTTATCACTTTTGATTAGTTTTTATAAACGTTGGAAGGACATTTGAGTCATCTCCATATGTATTTATAATGTAATTGTAATATAATTTGTAAATGAACCTCTCTCTCGAGATGGCTTGTAATCTGGTTTTGAATGTTAGTGTTTTAGCCTTAATTATGTGTCTTGGTGTTGGTTCCAAGAACAATCATGAATGAATGGTCTTTTGATTATGTCTTGGAAGTTTAAAGTTAACTTAGGAATATTTTTTTTGGGTTTAAAATGAACATAAGTGTCTTCCAGTGAGTTTTGGTGACCTAGTACTGAATCTAGGTGGTTTGGTCAACTCGGGAGTCTCCAAACTCATCCAAAATGTTTCTAAGTGTGTTTGGGAAGCATTTTAATCAATGTGTCAACCTAGTATCATATTGGTGTGGCCTAGTTATGAGGGATGACAAGCTAAAAATTATCTCTCTATTTGGGTGGTTTGGTTCTATATTGGGGCGGCCTCGATCCCATACAAAAATAGAATATTTAAATCCTCTTAACTAGGGTTTCAAAGCCTATTTCTCTAGTTAGATAATTTTATGTCCTATATTTTTCTTGTGACGATCATTTTCATGGACTAGGTCTTTCAAAACCTAGTCAAATTTTCTCTTTTAGGACTTATTCATTCCTCTCAATTTTGGGACCTCATATGGGTAAACCATGTGTAAACGAAAGTTGTTCATAATGGTCCTAGGGGTCTAGTGATGTTTGGAAATTTTCCTTAATTTTCTTTGTTGAGGACTTGTGGGCTCTCCTGTATCATTTTGCGTGCAATCTTCCAAAGTTGCTTGATTGGCAAACTAGGGTTAGGGAGATTATGCATCTAGTCTTGTGAATTCTTGGGAAGGTTGTAAAAATTAGTTTTTGGTATTTTTAGTATTCTAAAAATTTCTCATAGTTCTTGAGGTGTTGTTTTGTAGTATCTTTCCATTTGTGTGGTGTCAAGTTTTGATGAGACATCTTGGGAAGCATGTGGCTTGTCTAGAAGTGACCCATTATTTTTTTATAAAATAAGCAACATTTACAGGGTGTTGTACCCTTCACATAGAAAACCCAAAGGCCAAAAAGGAGCTAGTTCAAACCGCATGAACTCGGAGAAAAATAAATAGAAACAATTGACAGATAGCTATAGAACAACAGAAAAGGACTAGACAACTCCAGAACCAGAGGGGACAAATCTGACACCTTGAACCCAAGGCCATGAAGAAGCAACGGATTTGGGGAGTCACTTCTTCTTCCTTAGCACAACCGACCAGGAAGACTTAGAATCGAAGTCCACAGAACAAGGCAAGGAGCGAATCCACAATAGCTACCCTGGGTGAGGAGCCACCACGTAGCGAGGGAGTTGGTAATGAAGAAGAGGAGACAAGAGCAATCAAAGGACCGGTAGGTTCATTCACCAAGGGACGGGTAGGTTCCAATAGAACAACAATAACAAAATGAGGCAACAAAGGTTTCACAAAAGGGCTAGCTAGAAGAGGATCCTAGAAAGGCTCTGACTCCAAGGGACCAATCAAAGGAGGGTCACCCTCCTTAGAGGAATCATCTAAAGAGGGAGAGACAATCATGAGATGGTTTGACAGAGCATTTTTCCACCAACTAGTAGTACCCTTGCAGTGGGCAAGATGGCAGCCAGAGGCTAGGTGGCCAACAAGGAAACATCGCTTGCACCAAAAAGGGAGTCCCTCATAGTCTAGAAGCTACTTCCAAGGTTTGTCCTCCACCATCAAGACCACATCCCCATGGAGGGGTTTGGATATGTCCAAATCAATTAAAATACGAGCCACCGTAGTATGCCCAAGATCCTGAGATGTAGAATCCACCTTCAAAATGCTAAACAATGGTGTTGCTAATGGATTCAAAACAAGAATCATCCCAAAACTAGAGAGGGAGATTTGATAGACGAACCCAAACTGGTCTGATATTCAAAGGCTTTGTAAGAGGATTGAAAGAGTGAGACCAATGCTGAATGAATAGCGAATGAACATCCCACATCCACACCCTGTCCAACACTTTGTCCTAATCCTCAGTGGAAGAAAAGGCTACAAAGAAAAAACCTCTAGCACTGGTATAGAGGTTGATTTGTCCAAAAACAATAGGCTTCCAAGAACCAGAAACCCACTCATGGAGATCCGGAAGGGAGGGCCACAAGTCATTAAACTTGCAGACCACACCCTGACACACATAGAAATCTTCATTATCTACAACCTCAGGCCCATAGACCACAACAGATGAGGCCCGACACAAGGCAAAGGTTGAACCCTAGCCGAAGCAGGAGGATACTAGGCACGAGTAGCATAAAAAAAGGATTTTTGTTTGCATTCGGCAATAGGAGGATGGCCCCCGACCACACAATCCCGCACAATAGTAATAGGAGGAGAGGGAGGCCCGCCTCCCACAAAAGCCTAAACCGCACAATCCACCGGAACCTCGTCAAGAAGCACACCATAAATGACAAGCTCACAAGCCACGCAAGGCAGAGCCCAGTTCATTCCCTACAAAGAGCACCCAATAGGAGGAGGGCCCTCGCAGGCCACCCGATCTCCCCTTATAGCCCTCAACACCTGATCTATGCCCAAAACCAACATTCCATCATCGTTCAAACTTGAAATGAGTCATTGGCTCTCGCTCACACATGTTGTCACCATCTAAAGTAGAAATCAAAGTGACCCATTGTTATTCCAATTAGTGGAGAGTCTATATCTCCCAGTTTGACATCCTTTGTTAAAGGTTTATCCTTGTTTTGGTTGGTTAAGTGAGTCTATATGTGGATTGCAGGTTAATTATTCCCTCATCCTATTCTAGATTCATGTTATGATAGAACACAATTGTGGGTTGTAATTGATCATTGTGTAGGACATGTTCTCTCTCTTATTCTTTGTGGTGGATTTATCTTAAAATTTGTTAGTATTTTTTGTTTCCACCTTTCTTATACAAGGGTGAGGTCATATTTTTTTGATGTTCTTGTTTCATTATGTTCATGTGACACTTGTGTGCATTTTGTTGTGCAAGAGCAACATGTTGATGTCATATCTTTGTTGTTGTGGTTGTTGTGTTTCAAAAAAATTGTTTGGTAGATTTTTTCCTTGTGCTTCAGGAAGGGCATTACACACAAAAAAATAACCAAAATTTAACTCTCCTAAGGGGAGCACCAATACTAGAAACAATAATTCTAGAAAAAAATACACTCCCCTAAGGGAGCCAATTGAATCAATGTTGAAGAAACTAGTCCAAAAAAATCTCATTAAGATTCTAGAGAAAATATAGCATGATGAACCATAATTCAAAACTTTATGGTACAATGAAAATTACTATTGTGAATACCACAAAATAAAAGGTTGCTAGACACCCAACTCTAGGAAATTAAAAAGTCTCATCCAAGATCTTATTGATTAAGAAGATATAAACATCAAGAACTGTCATGGAAATTATACTAATAATAGTCTCGATATCTATAAGGATCCAATCCTTGAACATGGAAATAAAAATGAATTTGGTAAGGGACAGAGCTATTAAAATTTTACCTATTCATATGGTTTCGTAGTGGGAAATACTAATGAAACTGATAACCACATTGTCACTATTACCTTCCTGAACAAGACTCCTAAATGTGTAACTAATACACAACATGGAAAATTAATTCTACAGGGAGCCCCATAGGAATCTCATTTACCATTTGAATATAACCTTATAGAATATCTAAATAAAACACCAACCTATTGTGCATGTTTTGCACACATGCCCCACTGTGGGAAGGGACCCCCTCTTTTCACTCTCGACGGGCTGCTTTGCTCCCATCTCATTTTGTGTGCCCCTTTCTTGGAGCCTAAATTGGTCATGTGTCGTCAAATGATTAAATTCCCATGACTATATTCACCTAGCTAAGTTTCGCTAAGCCTTTTGCATTCACGGAAGTGCCCCTACGGGTTTCCCTTTGCCCGTTGGCCCAGCGTCCTCTGAGCCTCGGACTGCCCTGTTCACCCTTTCAAAATAGCATTCCTATAATAGCATTCCTAAAACAACATTCATGCAACAACATTCCGGCCTCTAACGCCCGGACTGTCTGTCGCCCTCTCAAAATAGCATTTCGGCCTCTCGGTCCCAGAACATCCAAACACTCTCCCAATTTGGAAATGGACTTTGAACCACATGCTCAAATTGCATCCTCTCCTACATGAACTTTTCAAATTCCAAATTTGAAGCCGAGAGATACCATCCAGGTCGCCCTGCCCTGTTCACCCTTTCAAAACAACATTCCTAAAACAGCATTCCGGCCTTCGAGGCCCAAACTGACCATCGCCCTTTCAAAATAGCATTTCGGCCTCTCGTTCCCAAAATGTCCAAACACTCTCCCAATTTGGAAACAGACTTTGACCCAGATGCTCAAATTGCATCCTCTCTTGCATGAACTTTTTAAATTCCAAATTTGAAGCTGGGAGATACCATCCAGGTCGCCCTACCCTATTCGCCCTTTCAAAATTGCATTCTTGCAACAACATTCCTACAATAGCATTCTGGCCTCCGGGGCCCAGACTATCCATCGCCCTGTCAAAACAACATTTCGGCCTCTCATTCCCAGAACATCCAAACACTCTCCCAATTTGGAAACGGAGTTTGACCCACATGCTCAAATTGCATCCTCTCATGCATGAACTTTTCAAATTCCAAATTTGAAGCCGAGAGATACCATCTAGGTCACCCTGCCCTGTTCGCCCTTTCAAAACAACTTTCCTACAACAGCATTCTGGCCTTCGAGGCCTAGACTATCTGTCACCCTTTCAAAATAGCATTTTGGCCTCTCATTCCCGGAACGTCCAAACGCTCTCGTAATTTGAAAATGGATTTTGACCCACATGCTCAAATTGCATCCTCTCCTACATGAACTTTTCAAATTCCAAATTTGAAGTTGGGAGATACCATCCAAGTCACCCTGCCTTGTTCACCCTTTTCAAAACAACATTCCGGCCTCTTGGTACCAGAACGTCCAAACACTCTACCAATTTCGAAATTGACTTTGACCCACATGCTAAAATTAGATCCTCTCCTGCATGGACCTTTCAAATTCCAAATTTGCAGCCGGGAGAAACCATCCGCGTTGCCTTGCCCTATTCACCCTTTTCAAAACAACATTCTGGCTTCTCGGTCTCGAAACGTCCAAATGCTCTCCCAATTTGGAAACGGACTTTGAACCACATGCTAAAATTGGATCCTCTCTTGCATGGACCATTAAAATTCCAAATTTGCAGCCAGGAGAAACCATCTGAGTTGCCCTACCTTGTTCACCCTTTTCAAAATAGCATTCCTAATACAGCATTTTGGCATCTCGGTCCTGGAATGTCCAAACTCCCTCCAGTAAACTGTTAATGGAAATTCACACTAAATATTATGATCTTTTGATGATGCATGGATGAATATAACAAGGATTTTGCAAGATTTGATTAACATTTGCCGAGATCTGTGTATGAAATCACTTACGACACTTCATGCATGCAGGTTTCATGAAGCCTACTGCAGGTCCATCGGGAGACCCATTGAGAAATTTTGAAAAGAAAAAGCATGTGGCTCCTATCACCATTCATTTTATGCCCACCTCTCCTCGTGGTGCCCATCAATAGAGCTGACATCAGAAGAAGGCCTACTCCAAGGAAGTCAATGACAAAATGCAAGGGGGGTTGTCCTACTTTTCACCAGATGATGATGATCTTTGGGGGTTGTCCGCTTGAATCAGAGGCAACCAATCCATTGATGCCAATCATTGATAGACCCATTTGATCAAATGATGAATGTTGCAAGTCCATCAGAAAGAAGGCAGCTTTCAAGCAGTTTCAGCAACGGAAATCAGCTAGAAGACAAAACTACTACAGTGACTGGCCACTACAAGACAAAATAGGGAAAAGACAAAATATGTATTTTAAATTGCTAAATATTGTGGGGTAGGTGAAGCTCTAATGTAATTGAATCTAATCCACACAATGTAAATCAATCCTAGCCATTCATTTGGGCTTTGGAAAACTATAAATAGGGGTCTCCCCCTCATTTGTAAAGGGTTGGAGAGCTAGTGTAAACACATTTTACAGCAATAAAAAGCAACATTGCATGATTTATGGGTGTTTCCTTTTGATTTTGCTCATTATGTGTGCATGGTTCTACTTCCCTATTAGTTTAGTTGTTAGTTTCTTGAATGGAAGTGATGATGGTGTTTGTTGTTACAGTATTTGATGAATTTCTAGCCCATACTTTTGGCACTTGTTGATGACAAGATGTTGTGCAAAGTTAGCCTGGGCTTCCATATTTCATTGCTGCAACTTGGTTCAATTGCATGTTCATGATGTGCATGTGCAATCTGAAAATCAGCAGTCCTTAGAAGATTGCACTGGTTTTGTGTAACTGTAGGTTTCTCTTGGCCAATCAAAACCTAGTTTAGGGAGTTTGTCTATTGTAGCAACCTCCATGACCACTGTTCATTCGTAGTTTCAGATCCAGGAACCTTCTCTCTTCCCTTCCCTTTTTCCTTTTTTTCATGAGTAACCTTAGGTAAGGTTCATTGCACATTATAAAGCTAAATCCAATGTTGAAATGGAGTTCTAGACTATTGTTTGAACCTGCAGCAAATGCTCAGCAACTCTCCCATATTAAGAACTCCATTTGCAGATCCAACTTCCCCACTTTGTAAATCATCTGTAAGTTTGCCTTGTGATTCTAGAAAATCACATAAATCAACTGAGATATTCCAAGCACTATCATGACCTGACATCCGAGAGACCTTGGGATAGTGTTCTGCAATCTGATTGTGGAAGATTATCTTTCAAGAGCGGTGATGCACCTATGTATTACCTATGTTGAGAGGTGCATAAAAAACACATCAACAAAACTATCGCTAGAAGGAGGGCATGACATGTTGAGGCTACAAAGATGAATGTTAGATGTTGAGAAGAGCACTTTCAAGAAGAAATCTAAGATAAGGAGATCTCTTTTAATCCTGAAACTTGAAATCATAAAATTTTGAGGGCAAACAATAGCTGAGTTGAAATGGAGCAGCATGTACAAATCAACATCGCTCAGCTACATGCAGATTTAAATGGGAGATTGAAGAGACCATTGTAGAAATTTGCATTGGTAGATAAGTGTAGGATCCATTGCACTTGCAAACACAATGAATTGGAGTGTCTAACCTTCTTGAGCAGGATTGAAAGAGTCTTGCTAGGAGAAATTCCCTTTTGGGAAATATATCAGCCTTTAGCCCTTGCAGACCCAGAGGAAGAATTGACAACCATGGAAACCAAGGCATTTGAAGAGCTGATCCAAAAATGTTTGGGCAGAAAAGGCAGACCAAGATTGGAGGAAGCACTAATGTCAAGTTGGTGTAGATTTCACAATGCACCACATTCAGAATTTACTTGTCCGTCGTGTGCAAAAATCATCACCCAAGTCAAGGGTTGTTTGAATGAAGTGGAGCAACCAAACTTCAATAAGGATGAGTCATTCCATGAGGAAAAGAAGTTGTCAACATCTAGAGAACAGCACATTGCAGATAAACTAGCAAATCCTATACAAACTAGTGTTGGGACATCAAACATTGAAGTTGAAAATCAAGAAGGAGAAGTTGATTTCCTCGGGACAGCAAAAATCTTTGTTGAAGGTTCACTAATAATGGAGTTGAAAAGTCTCTCCTTCGCCAGTAAGGGGCAGTCCTCCACTCAAGAGGAGGATCCATTGGTAGTTGAGGATGAATCAAAAAATTTTGTAGCAGTGTATGCTGGGGTAGCCAATGAAGATGCTGAAAATCAGCCAGAAGAAGAGGTTGATAGCCTTGGGACAATAGGAAATGATGAGGAAGGCATAACTGAAATCAGACTAGAAGACCTCTCCTTCGTCAATGATAGTGACCAAGCATCTGAAAATACAGATTTGGAGGAGTGGAAACAACTACAGGTCGCAACTGTTCATTACCAAATTTTCATTCCAAGTGATGATGAGGACCCAGTAGTAGAAAGATATGACCAGCTCATCTCCAGATTAGCAAAGGATTGGTCAAAGCTAAAATACCAAGTAGATTTGGAGGTATTTTGCTACCAAATTGGTGTAGGCTCTATGATTCATCCCACTCAGAGTTCACATGCAGACTGTGCCAAAAAGCCATGAAGTAAGTCAAAGAACAATTGAGATAGCTGAGTACACCACTTCCTAGAGTTGCTTCAAGGATGGAATGTGAGGACAAAGAGCCCGAGCCAAGTGACAACTCAGCTGAAGGAATTCCTCAAGAGGATGTTGGGACAACAATAGAAGAAGGACAACAATACAATCTCAATCTTTCGAGCAATGAAGTAGATCAAATAGGAATGTTGTCCACTAGTCATCAATAATTTCTTCCTCTTGAAGAACATTTGTGCATCATAGATGATGGAATTTATGACAAGTCCTTGCAGGGAGATTGCATGGTGGATTTTGGTCCCCTTGATGAGGTGCCATCAATTGATGACTTTTTTCCATTAGGAGTTGTACTACAGAGGTATGCTCATGCCGAGGAAGAGCACATCCCATAAGATGGTAGTGATGAAGACATACTCCTTGAGCCTCTAAATGGTGATGCACTAGAATTTCCAGATTGGGAAAGGGGTTCCTTCTCCGTCTATAGTGATAGTGAGCAAGGGGAAACAAGTGAACGTCATGATGAGATGCATGAACAACAAAGAGAAGAAGACAAAGGCAGGGGTACTAAGATAGCTTCCAATAGGGATGAAGCATCCAAGCGACCACAAGATGCAACTTGGAGCCCTTCCCCCATGATCGTTGCTGATCCTCCTTCATATTTAGATGGCTACAATTGGATAGACTTGTGCTTGTAATAGTCCCACAATATTGAACACCATATAAATAAGGACAATGCTTGGGAAAGGAAGTGGGATAGCATGCTTCCTTTTGAGGACAACAATCATGTGGACGCTTGGTTTGCAGAAGATCGATGAGATGAAGTCTATCTTCTCAAGGAATAGCTGTTGGGATCGTCGATCCCAAGCAAGACATGGAAGAAGTGTTTGCTGCCCCATTCTCCCTACCTTATGTAGACTTGATGCCTGAAGTGCTGCACCATTTGGTGCCTCCATCCAAAGCTTCCAATGCAAAGATTGATGATGCAGTGCTCGCTCTCAATTGTCAAACCCTGCCACCTCCATGTGATGACACCTAGGTTCTATCCTTCCTTGCTCCTGTTAATTTTCATAGCTACACTTATCATTTTTATTATGGGAATGAGGGGAGACAAAAATGTTTATGGATTAACCATTAGTTTAGCGAGCCTCCTCAATTTCTGATTTTCCCTGACCAGGTGACTGAACTTGAGTGCTGCAATGTTGAATTTATTTTCTCTACACATAAGGATAAATCTGCATGGTTGAGAACTATAACGATTTCCCATTTTCTTGTACATGCATTATGAAATCCAATGAGCATGAGTGTTGGCTCACCTTACCCGAACATAGTTCTTTGTAAATATCTTTGTACATAACTTGTTTTGAGTAGTGTAGGTTTCATATAAATACTCTATTTTCCTACTTTCGTTAGGTTTGTTTGTTTGTTGTAGGTTGCTTGCTTTAGAGTAGTTTCTTCGTTGTTTTCTTTTGCTGTCCCACTTTGGTTTCGGTGTTTTCTTTTCATTTGCTTTTGTTTGCTCTCGCTTTGTTTTTGCTTTGCTCGAGGTCCCTCTGCTTTTGGCCGGGCACATCTATGCGCACAACAACCATACTTATCACCTGGGGCTGTTCTATGTATTTCTTTGTCAAACTCTAATCAATTTTTCAGAGTGGATGGTGAAGGTCTTTTGTTAGCGTCAAGAGATCTAGATGTTTGATTCAAAGTGGATAAGTCATTGGTTGGTCTAATTCTGAAGTATTCTAGAATCTTATATCTCTCACAAATTTTAAGAATCTGACGGTCGCTGTGGGTCCTTTGTGAAGTCTAGTTAAGTGAAAAATCTAAAATTCTCTCTAGCACCGCTGTGATTCTCAGCCCTGAGCACGAGCTTCATTGCTTGTGGGTTGAAATAAAGAATTGAAAAGAGAAAAGAAACAAAAGAAAGAAAGAAAAATATTGAAAATCAAAAGAAGAGAAATTCACCTTTTCAGGGGTATATGAATAACTCTACCGAGGCTATGGATGCTCGACTGACAGTAGAGCAATGTTCAGGAGAATCACAGCGACAACCTCAATGGGGCTATGGACACCTGATTGGCAGCAAGGCAATTTCCCAAATACTTTTGGAGTTAGAATAAACTACGTAGCTTAACGTAATGGAGAATAGGTTCTTGCAGCAATTGAAGGATGGGAATTAACGCAATTGCACACCAATGGATTTTTAGCATACCGAAGGTTGGATTAACTAGTGGTTTTGTTCCTTTGGTTGAGTGTGAAGATCAAAACCACAGATTATGGGTTCGTGATTCCATTTTTTCATCGAAATTCTCTAGAGAATTTCCCCAGTGAGTCGCCATTTGTTGTGCATGTTTTGCACACATGCCCTGCCGTGGGCAGGGACCCCCTCTTTTCGCTCCTGATGGGCTGCTTTGCTCCCGTCTCATTTTGTGTGCCCCTTTCTTAGAACCTAAATTGATCATGTGTCATCAAATGATTAAATTCCCCTGACTATATTCACCTACCTAAGTTTTGCTAAGTCTTTTGCATTCACGGAAGTGCCCCTATGGGTTTCCCTTCGCTCGTTGCCCCGACATGCTTTGGGGCCTGGACTGCCTTGTTTGCCCTTTCAAAATAGCATTCCTACAAAAACATTCCTAAAACAACATTCCGGCCTCCAGGGCCCAAACTGTCCATCGCCCTTTCAAAATAGCATTTCGGCCTCTCGGTTCCGAAACGTTGAAACGCTCTCCCAATTTGGAAACGGACTTTGACCCACATGCTCAAATTGCATCCTCTCTTGCATGAACTTTTCAAATTCCAAATTTGAAGCTAGGAGATACCATCTGGGTCGCCCTACCCTATTCACCCTTTCAAAATAGCATTCCTAAAACAACATTCCTAAAACAATATTCTGGCCTCCGGGGCCTAGACTGGTCGTCGCCCTTTCAAAATAGCATTTTGGCCTCTCGTTCCTGGAACGTCCAAATGCTCTCCCAATTTGGAAAGACTTTGACCCACATGCTCAAATTGCATCCTCTCCTGCATGAACTTTTCAAATTCCAAATTTGAAGCCAAGAGATACCATCTGGGTCGACTTGCCCTGTTCGCCCTTTCAAAATGTAACATTCCTGCAATAGCATTTCGGCCTCCAAGGCTCGAATTGTCCATCACCCTTTCAAAATAGTATTTCGGCCTCTTATTCTCGAAACGTCCAAATGCTCTCCCAATTTGGAAATGGACTTTGACCCACATGCTCAAATTGCATCCTCTTTTGCATGAACTTTTTAAATTCCAAATTTGAAGCCGGGAGATACCATCTGGGTCGCCCCACCCTGTTCGCCCTTTCAAAATAGCATTCCTGTAACAGCATTCCTAAAACAACATTCTTGCAACAGCATTCTGGCCTCCGAGGCCCAGACTATCCGTCGCCCTTTCAAAACAATATTTCGGCCTCTCATTCCCGGAACGTCCAAACGTTATCCCAATTTGGAAATAGACTTTGACCCACATGCTCAAATTGCATCCTCTCCTACATGAACTTTTCAAATTCCAAATTTGAAGCTGGGAGATACCATCTGGGTTGCCCTACCCTATTCACCCTTTTCAAAACAGCATTCCTAAAACAACATTTCGGCCTCTCGATCCCGGAACGTCCAAATGCTCTCCCAATTTGGAAACAAACTTTGACCCAAATGCTAAAATTAGATCCTCTCCTGCATGGACCTTTCAAATTCCAAATTTTCAGCCAGGAGAAACCATCTGGGTTGCCCTGCCCTATTCACCCTTTTCAAAACAACATTCTGGCCTCTCTGTCTCGGAACGTCCAAACGCTCTCCCAATTTGGAAACGAACTTTGACTGACATGCTAAAATTGGATCCTCTCCTGCATGGACCTTTCAAATTCCAAATTTGCAGCCAGGTGAAACCATTCGGGTTGCCCTTTTCAAAACAACATTCCTAAAATAGCATTTCGGCCTCTCAGTCTCGGAACGTCCAAACTCCCTCTAGTAAACTGTTAATGGAAATTCACACTAAATATTATGATCTTTTGATGATGCATGGATGGATATAACAAGGATTTTGCAAAATTTGATTAACATTTGCCTTGATTTCTGTATGAAATCACTTACGACACTTCATGCATGCAGGTTTCATGAAGCCTACCATAGGTCCATCAGGAGACCTATTGAGAAAGTTGAACAAGGAAAAGCACGTGGCTCCTATCACCATTAATTTTATGCCCACCTCTCCTCGTGGTGCCCATCAATAGAGCTGACATCAGAAGAAGGCCTACTCCAAGGAAGTCAATGACAAAATGCAAGGGGGGTTGTCCTATTTTTCACCAGATGATGATGATCTTTGGGGGTTGTCTGCTTGAATTAGGGGAAACCAATCCATTGATGCCAATTGTCGACAGACTCATTTGATCCAATGAAGAATGTTGCAATTCCATCAGAAAGAAGGTAGCTTTCAGGTAGTTTCAGCTACAGCAAAAGGGAAATCAGCTAGAAGACAAAACTGCTACAGTGACTGGCCACTACAAGACAGAATAGGGAAAATATAAAAGATTTATTTTAAATTGTTGAATATTGTGGGGTAGGTGAAGCTCTAATGTAATTGAATTTAAGCCACACAATGTAAATCAATCATATCCATTCATTTGGGCTTTTGAAAACTATAAATAGGGGTCTCCCCCTCATTTGTAAAGGGTTGGAGAGCTGGTGTAAAGACATTCTACAACAATAGAAAGTAACATTGCATGATTTATTGGTGTTTCCTTTTGATTTTTCTCATTATGTGTGCATGGTTCTACTTCTCTATTAGTTTAGTTGTTAGTTTCTTGAATGGAAGTGATGATGGTGTTTGCTGTTACAGTATTTGATGAATTTCCAGCCCATACTTTTGGCACTTGTTGATGACAAGTTGTTGTACAAATTTAGCCTAGGCTTCCATATTTAATTTCTATAACTTAGTTCAATTGCATGTTCATGATGTGCATGTGCAATCTGAAAATCAGCAATCCTTAGAAGATTGCACTAGTTTTGTGTAACTATAGGTTTCTCTTGGCCAAGCAAAACCCATTTTAGGGAGTTTGTCTACTGTAGCAACCTCCATGACCACTGTTCATTCGTAGTTTCAGATCCAAGAACCTTCTCTCTTCCTTTCCCTTTCTCCTTTTTTTTAATAAGTAACCTTAGGTAAGGTTCATTGCACATTATAAAGCTAAATCCAATGTTGAAATGGAGTTCTAGACTGTTGTTTGAACCTACAACAAATGCTCAACAACTCTCCCATCTTAAGAACTCCATTTGCAGATCCAACTTCCCCACTTTGTAACTCATCCGTAAGTCCGCCTTGTGATTCCAGCAAATCACATAAATCAACTGAGATATTCCAAGCATTGTCAAGACCTAACATCCAAGAGACCTTGGGATAGTGTTCTACAATCTGATTGTGGAATATTGTCTTTCAAGAGAGGTGATGCACCTACACATTACCTGTGTTGAGAGGTGCATAAAAAACACATCAACACAACCCAAATTTATATATTAAAACTCCTCTGTATATCTCCCACACATAAGAAAGTTCTTGAAAAAATACTTCAAGCATCATCTGTATGTACCAACATAGATACTAAACAATTCCAAGCCATGGTGGGATACCTTACATCAACCCACCACCTCATATTCATATAAAAAGACCTTCCTACCATGGCATACCATAGCAAAGCATTATACCTAGAATTATATGTCTATAAGCAAAAAAATCAAAAGAGTCTTAATAGATGGTGGGATAGGCTTAAACATTTACATAGTAAAATTGGTAAAAAAATTGGGATACTTTTATGGGGTCATGGAAAAATATAAGAGAATTATAATAAAATCATATGATGATGTTGAACATAAATCAAAATGGATAATCAAGTTACATACTCAAGTTGATCTTGCAATCATAGAAACTACCTATCAAGTATTGGACCTTGATCTCCCCTACAACATACTTCTAGGCTTCCCATGGATACATTTCATGTAGGTTTCTCCATCCACTTACCATCAATGCATAAATTTTACCTCAATAAAATCAAGTTAACAATTTATGTGAACCCTCTCCCTTTCTATTATTCTAAAATGTAAATGAGAAATACCAAAATTTCACCAAGTACCCAACAAATACACTGCCTCATCATCATATGATATCAACTCATCCACATTAGCCTCATCATACAATACACATGATCCCATTCTCAAAATCAAGGTCCAAATACATGACAAGGGTTGTGGAGAATGTGATTTGAAAGGGTCCTTCTATGTAGGACAAATTTCATCTTATCCTAAGACATATGACAAACCTCAGCACATAGAAATGACCACTTTAATTATCAAGTCCCATCCCACTATATTCTCATAGTGGGGAGAGTTGAACAAATAATTTATAGTAGAACATATCTCCAAGTGGTTATATCAAGAAGATAAAGAACAATCCACCCTACCTATTGAGAAATATATTAAGAGATTTTATATCATCAAGAATATTATATTTATAGGTCAAGGTTTCCTTGGACTTCATCAGCAAGGGATAAGAGAACATTGTTGCAAAGACGGTTGTCGTTGCACCAAAGGATCAACTTGTTAATGCCCGATACAACTGTTGGATTTATACAAGATCCAAGATCCATAGGAGGCAGTTAAACCATGTCACGAAGCCCGAGTGCCACACTGGCCCATGCCGAGGAGACCAAGGGTGACACCTTGCAACAATCCCCCCCAACGCAAGTGAGGGGTTTGAACCTGTGACCTCGGCTCTGATACCAATTGTTGCAAAGATGGCTACCATTGCACCAAAAGATCGACCTGTTAATGCCCAATACAACTGCTGGATTTATACAAGATCCAAGATCCACAGGAGGCAGTTAAACCATGTCACGAAGCACGTGCGTTGTGCTAACCCACACTGAGGAGACCAAGGGTGACACCTTGCAACACATAGTTCTAGAAAAGAGATAGAAATATCAAGGGCTTGGGTATGGTTCATTAAGTAATGTGTCTCCAGGCATTGAGTGTGTCCTTAGAAATGTAGTCAAGTTTTTCTTGTGGTTAAAACCTCTATTGATGATACCATCGACGAATCTTTCATGTACATCACTGACCTATTTAAAAATACATTCATTTAAACATTAACTTCCATATCATTCACATCTCCCTCACAAACCAATGAACTCATGCTTGTTCACCCTCATCTTATTTATTGGTACCAACACGAAATACTAATTCTAGATGTGTTTCAAAACCATGAAGCTATTGTCTAAGAGCTTATGGGACTTAGAGAAATCATACCACTTAGGGATCACAAAGTAGGATTTGTCATAGAACTTGATACACAAGCATATTTTGGAGGGAAAATTAAATCATTTAGTTAAAAAAGTGAAAAAAAAAAAAATGATCCCCTAGAGAAAACCATGATGTGGCACTTTTGGATCCAAAAAAGTAAAAATAAAGGATGTAGCCAAGGGTGAAAACCTCTCTAAGGTGCCTATAGATGAAGGATTTGACCTCTCATTTATTTTTAAATATTAAGAGATATCCTTATTCTTGGTAGAAGCATCAAAAGAGATAAATGTTGGAACAATAGACAGTCCTAAGATCACCTTTTTCGCTGCATCATTGACACCAAAAAAAGGAAAGATTTAATAACATTTCTTGAGATACAAAAATTAAGTTTTCTTGGTCATATACAGACATTCTAGGACTTGATACAAATTTGGTATCCTGTCATTTGACATCATATCCAATTGCTAAACTAGTAAATAAAAAACTTTATAAAATGCATCCTTAGATTGCACTATTAGTAAAAGTGGAATTGTAAAAATTTCTATATTTTGCATTCATCAAGCCTATAGACTATCTAGAGTGAGTATCAAATATTTTCCATGTTGCTAAACCAATTGGGGGTATCCACATTTGCATTGATTTTAGAGATTTAAACAAGGCTTGTTCAAAAGATAAATTTCCACTACCAAATATTGATATCATTGTAAATTTTACAATAGGATATGAGATGCTTTCCCTGATGAATGGTTTCTTTGGATACAATTAGACCCACATAGCACCAGAAGATCAACATGCGATTGATTTCACATTTCCTTGGGGCACTTATTGTTGGAATGTGTGGCAACGGAAAAAGTATCCATTTTCCTTACTTGATTTGGGAATGGTTGAAATGGACCTAATGTCACTTTGATCTAGTGTTTTAATGTTCTTTTTACATTCACATTGGATTTAGGGCCCTTTTAAGCTAAATAGACCTAATTTTGCCTTAATTTAATGTTGTAAAGTGTATTTGTTTACACCTTCACATTAAGTTTAGGACCCTTGTAAACTAAATGAACTTAATTATGCCTTATTTAGGGTTTTTTAAAGTCTATCCTAACAATTTCACACTAATCTAGAGTTTCATTAAATAATTGGGCTTTTTTTATGGCTTATTTGGACTTATTTTGTATCCACAAGCCTTAATTAATGCATCTTTCCAAGGATAATCCTAACATAAACCAACAACCAATCATAATTCATGTATTTTTAGGTTGTGTGGCCCAAATTTAGTGATATTGGACTCATACGCCACCTTGGGAATATGAGTCCCACCTAGGTTTTTGGGCCTCGATCTGGATTTTACATCATTCTAAGCATTTTTTAAAATGTGTCCCATAGTTAAGCCTAATGTGACTCATATGCCACTTGTGGTGTATGAGTCCCATGTGGCCCAAAATCAAATTTAATTTAAATTCTTGGTGAGATTTTATCCTCCTAGATCTGATGTTGGCTTGTAGTGTTGTAATTTTGAGAAATTTGGCATAAACAAGTATAAATACAAGGTTATTTCACTCATTTTCACCTAAGACTTTCAAGAGAGAATTCCTAATAGAAATTTTATGATTACAAGAGTTTACAAGACTTCACAAGAGTATTTAATAGCATTCAAGATCATTTCTAAGACATTCAAGGGAAGATTTATTTATCAATTGTTGCAGCAATTCAAGATCCATCATCATGTCAAGATTATCAAGCATCAAGCATGTTGTTGAGCTAGTGTTGTGATTTTTTATTCAAGATCCAAGATTAATCATTGTCCTACACTTATTTCAAGATCTAGATCTACATCCTTCATGGCCACTTCAAGTTAGATTGTTGATCTACAAGACATCATTCAAGGTATCATTATTCATGTTTCATGTTCCATGTTTCATGTTTCATGTTTCATGTTTCATGTCCTTATTTCATTATCTCATCATTTGGTTTAATTACCTAAAAGGGGGTTGACCAAGGTAAACCCCCATTCTCTAACAACCAACAAGTTTCTCTCTCTATATGTGTGATTGTAGATCTAAGTGTATTGGAGCTTGAAGATCCTTTGAATATTAGGTTACAAGATTGAAGAAAGTCATCAATTCATCACAAGGTTGTTGTCTTCACTAAAAGTCACCTACAAGTTGCAAATCAGGGTTTCGGATCCGAAAATGAAGTGTGGAAGGAAGAGAAAAGATAGGAGAGAAGATTCACATCTTAACCCTCTAAAAAGGCTGAGTTGGAATGATACGCCACTTGTGGCACGTATGAGCCCCAGTATAGAATATTTTCCATATTTCAATTGTTTTAGATCACACACTGTCAAATTCCAGTTTTGGCACAGAAACCCTAGTCTGGGACTAAATCACCCAAACTAGAGTAGGAGTACTAGTGGGCCTTAAACAGTAGGTTTTTTAGGATTTTGGAGCTTTTTTTGACCTCATCACTCTTCTAGGTGCACCTTCGTTCATTTCCAATTTGATATTCTATAATTCAGTTTCATTTCCTAGGTTATCCAGTTAGGTTTTTCATGGTACTTTACATATTGCATTCATATCTTGTCTTTCAAATCCCTAGCTTGGTGGTAAACCCCTCTTATTGTCTTCAATCAAACCCTAGGATACCTATTGCAAGATCTCTTTCCCCCTTTCTACATTTGGATTGAGATCTCTAAGGTTTCCTTGAGTGAAACTTGAGGGAAATAGGTCTAGGTCTCTAAGCTCCTAGTTTTTGTTCCACCTCCCAAAAGGTGGAACACCTATTTGTGTTGTTTCAGAACATAATTTCTTTCAGTCTAAAGAATGCTAGTGTAACTTATCATAGAGAAATGATAGTAATTTTCCATTATATGTTCCAAAAAGTAATGGAGGAATATGTAGATGACTTACTAGAAAAAATAAATAACAATAAAAAGACATTTGGATGTTCTTGGGTAGATCTTTGATATACTAGAGAAATACCAAGTGAGAATCAATCTTAAGAAATGCATCTTTTGTGTCACTTCAAGAAAACTTATTGGGATGCATTATGTCTCACAGAGGTAATGAGGTTGACCCCAAAAAATTAAAATAAATAATTTATATGCCTCCACCAAACAATATTAAATAGATTTGTAGCCTACAAGGAAAACTATAGTTAATTTGGTAGTTCATAGTCTAGCTAGTAGATAAGTATCATTCGTTTACTCATCTCCTCCATACAGATTTCACTTTCAAATAGGATGAGAATTTCCAACAATATTTCTAACAAATAAAGGATTATATTTCTTCACCACCAGTTTCAATGCCTCCATCTCAAGGCAATACATTGATATTATACATCTCATCTACAATAATAACATTAGGAGCTCTCTTAGCACAACATGATGAGGCCAAAAAAGAGAGAGAAATATGTTGCATCATTAGAACATTGGTTGGATATGAGATGAATTACACATCTATATATTGAATGAGAATTCCTATTTTTTTTCTTTCACATCATATAAGATCTGATGCTACATGATTAATAATCAAACTAAGATCATTTCAAAGTTTGATCTATTGAAGTATCTTTTGTCCAAAGCAACACTGACTAGTTGCATGGCTAAATGAGTAATGATATTGAGAAAGTTTGACATAGAATATGTAGACCAAAAGGCAATCAAAGAACAAGTCATTTTAGACCAACTAGAAGAGGTACCTATATATGATAAAAATCCACTTATATCAGACTTTCCAAATGAAACTAATTTTACTATCACCTAAAAAAATCACTAGAATTTATATGGTTCAAGGGTAGGATTCTTTTTCATCACTCCTCAATGAGATTGTGTCCCTAAGGTATATCATCTAGAATTCCCATGTATCAACAATATTTCCAAATATGAAGAACTCATTACAAAACTAAAAATAGCAATCCAATGGCACATCAAAGAGGTACAAGTATATGGAGATGCACAACTAGTTATCAGACAAGTTAATGATGAGTACCAAACAAAGGATGATAATTTTATACCGTATAAGAGAATGGTTGATAGTTTCAAGCAATATTTTTCCAATATCTCTTTTGAAAAAATACCAAGATTGAACAATAAAGTTACAGATGTTATGGCTACTATTGTATCTCTTTTAGATATGTGTCACAATAGTTAATGATGTGAATTTCTAGTGGAATAAATTCTGGTTCATGCTTTTAATGTCTTAGAGTTAGAACTCATGCACGAAATTTTTGGTCACGATTCCCCATGGTATCATGATATATATGCTTACCTTCATAATAATACCATTCCATCCAATCTAACTAGTAATCAAAAGAAAACCTTCATTTATCGATACTTTATACTGAAAGAGTCTTGGTGGTACCCTACTTAGATTTTAAACTAGAAAGAAGCTAAAACCATTTTACATGAGGTCCATGAAGGTGTTTATGGATCAAATTCTAGTGGTCCTACCTAAGAAGTTATTGATACCAAGATAGTATTGGCCTACTATGGATAAAGAAGAACATTGGTTTGCAAAGAAATGCCTTTAGTTTCAACAATATGGAGATCTAATTCATGCACCTACTCAAGAGTTAAAACTAATTACCAATCCTTGGACCTTTTCATGATGGAGACTCAACCTCATAATAAAAATTCAACCCACCTCATATAATAGTGACAAATTCATTATCACCGCTACTAAGTATTTTACAATGTGGACCTATAAGTCATTCCATCCACCTACACCACCAATAAATGGAGAATATTTTTATCCTTAATTACATTATTTTATGGTATGGTGTTCCCCAAAACATTACCACAAACAATGTAACAAATTTTAAAAGCCAAGGGGTGCATACCCTTTGCACCCAATTCCATATACAATATCACTTTTCCACTCTATATTACCTATAGGGTAATATTCAATATGATGCTTCTAATAAGACCATACTTAAAATCTTAAAGAATATAATCAATGATGTCGGCCATGAATGATTCCTTCTACTCAACCCTACCTTATGGGGCTATTTTATGAGCATTCAAACACCTATAGGTGTTAACCCATATTCACTAGTTTTTAGCATCATAACTATTTTTCCTATCAAGGTTGAACTCCCTTCCTTAAGGGTATCCTTGTGACATCTCATCGACAATGAAGAGTACAAGGTATTCAAACTACATGATTTATAGTTACTAGATGAAATACATCTCAAAACATTGAATCATTTGCAAGACTATCAAAATATTATTCATTGTAGTTACAACAAGAAGATCAAAACCTAAATATTTCAAGTAGGTGATCAAATCTTAAAGAAAATATAAAAAATTAGCAAGACTGTGGAAACAAAGGAAGGTTTGAACCTAATAGACTGGGACCATTTGTTATCATGCAGTGAGCTATAGATCAAGAGCTTACCATCTTGTAACACCCAAAGGTGGGCCTCTACAAGAGCCCATCAACAACAATAATCTCAAGAAATTTGATGCCTAACTCTCAAAGTATCCCAATTAAAAATAAAAAATAAAAAATTAAAGATAAATAATCCATTCAATGGTGAAAATCACTTCAATGAAACCTTGGGAAATTTATAAGGTGAAAACTTATTTATAGGTTCGATGTGTAGAAAAAAAATTTTAAAAAGGAAAACAAGTGAAGATAAAAATCATCTTCTAGTGAAAACCACTTTGGTAGCACTTTGGACAAGTATAATGTTAAAATCATGTTTATAGGCACCATGTGTACTAAGAACCACCTACCATCTATCAGGTTCTTATCCATTCCATTTATAATAAATTTAGCATTCCATCCATATCCATCTACCTATCATATATTTCACTTACCCACCTATCATAGCTTGGTAATTACCAATGTCTAGTGTTATCTATCCCACCTAATTCTATAGTAAATTAAGTTCAACCATCCCATAATAATGTCACAAAGTTGAATCTAGAGAAATTTTTCTTTGACATATTCATTAGATTGGATCCTTGTTATTTTCTTAAATTAAAAAATCCCCCAAAAAATTATATATTCCAAAAATAAAAATAAAAAACACATGTCTCAAAATCCAAAAAACATCAAATATTCCAAAATCTAAAAAAAAATAGATATTCCAAAAATACCAAAAATAAATCAACTCCTACACAAATTCACCCATCCATACTAAAATCATCACTCATAATTACTCATTTATTAGCAAAAATCATCTTTGACACTCAAGCAAAATAAAATTATGCATTAGTTGAAACATGGAGCTTTCATGATAAATCACAAGCTAATATCACTGTTGAATCAACCTATTTCCTAATCATTTGATTCATCATCCCGATCTATGCCTTAATAGATACATCTTTCCTACAATATGAATAATCTAGGATAACAAACACACCCTCTTTAGCAAGAGATATGATGGCTATTGATATGTTTTGTTAGTTGGTCTTTTCTTTTGATTTATCTTTTTTGTCTACTTCTAATACTTAGTCAAATACACCTCAATTTTTCAATATATTGGCGTGTCTAGAGGTGCATATAGAATGAGGCATGATCATTTCTTTTGTTTTCTATGTTTGTGAGATGTTAAGACTTGTCTTGTGTATGTTAAGGTAGTTTCTTGCATAAAAAATGTCATTTTTATTTCAAGTCATTCATACATTTTGTGATCTAGGACTATCATGCTTTAAGTCTTATTCTCTCTCACATTCAAACAAGGTTTATTTATGTTTAGTATGAATAATAATAATCCTTTTGTTTGTAGAGTCAAATTGCATGTAAGGGATACAATTTTGTGCCTTAGTTCCTCATACCTTGGTGCATAGTGTCCATTTGCTAAATCAAAGTAAGGATTTTTTTTTTTAAATTAGCATAACCAAAAAGAAAAAGAAAAAAAAAATCATCCAATTATCACTTGTTCATCTATTATTCACTACAAACCCCATTTCCTAACTATAGCTTTCACTATTTGATAGTTGATCAATAAAATTAATTTATTCATCATTATCATATAGCTTACATCACTTCTTCTACCTTACTAACTTATCCTTGTCTTACTAACCATTATATCCATGTATCATGATACATAAAAATATATCATGCTGCATCCATACAATCCATGCATACACAATCATTAGTATAGCTCATAACATCATACATATCTTGCACCCATAATCATGAGCATATAACAGCATCAATCATACCAATATAGTACAATCATCACACAAGTCACCATAACATAAAAGGGAAATTCATAGCATCACATCATATAAATCATAACATCATTCTCATAATTCATCATCATAATCTATAATCATCATAGTTTTAGTAATATCCATCACATGCATACATCCATTATTTACATATAAAATCATCAAATAAAATTATCATTACATGTGTACATCTATCATAGCACCACATATAACATCATCAAATAAAATCATCATCACATACATACATTATCATGCACATCATAGAGGGTCCTATAGTAAGTAGCCTTTTGTAAATACAAACAAACCTTCACATAACCTACATCATAGGCATACCACCTACTATCGCCTAGATATCTTTACATCTATCTTTGTAGTCCTCTAAGTAAGTAATATAGAGAGGCTAACCCTCTTTGCTCAAGCCTGGTCTCGCTCCACCCATAATACATCCCTCCTATCAATCATGATCACACTTGGATAGAACGGTAGCCAATCATACCTATAGGTCCCCATCTTCTCCATTGTCACATCCAACCTTCTTTGTCTACGTACTCCATCCACCCATAATGGCCTCCTCCCCCATCCATCATCTCCATCTCCTCCAACAACTCCATCTCTATCCCCATCTCCTCCTCCCTAACCCCCATCCCCTCCACCAACCTTAGCACCACCTTCATCTCATCCTCCCTCCATCTCTTTCTCCCCCTTATGGCTTCCATTTCCCTTTACCTATGCCAATGATCCATCCCTAGATATGTATCACATTTGTTCCTACCAACTCTACCAACACTTTGATGAGTCAATTTGATAGGACTGTGAGATGTCCACCATGTTTCGTACTCTATGATATTACCTACATATGCAATGGCCACCCCCCATTCCCATTGCATTGAAACTATTGATAGAAAAACCTTGACCGGAGTCTAAGGTTTAATATTATATTATATGTAGTCAACCTTGACTTGATGCAATAAAAAGGGAGAACTTAGATATGTAATAGTATAACCAAATTTTAATAAATTATACACATTCATATATACCAATAACATCATATATTCATATAGTTTAATGGATTATACATGTCTTATACTTCAATCATCGTTCTTCATCCATATATATCTTATATATATCTTTCACACTTCCTTATTCTCATATATATTTAATCCATATGATTCTACACTCTTTCACACTCTTATCGGTCATCTTTCCCTTCTTTATATAGTCTCTTAATGCCTTTTAATAATGTATTTCCATCATATCCTTTCATAATAATACTTAATTATCTTATTCTCACAAATTTACCTTTTTCTCTATAATATTTTACACTTTTATATCGTATTTAAGAAAATTATAGGTGTTTTAAGGCTATTTAAGTGGTATATAGTGGATATGTTGGTCTAGAAATGACTCAAATGGAATATATGGCACCTCACAACTCTCTATATCTGGCCAACATGAACTAATTCCTAAAAATATGCAATAGCATTATTTTTATATCATAGGTCCCCAATCTCCCATCTCTCTTTGAGTATGAGAAAAAATAACCTCAACTCTTGGTAGACCCTACACCTCACCAAACTATTGTCGAGCCCACTCTGGTAAATATTGCTCAATAATATGTGTGATTCGACCAATTAAGTCTACTTGCAATATACTAAGTGACTAACATCATCTACCCATCCCTCACATAGTTGTCATGGCCTTAAATCAACATTATCAAGCTCATCAAAAATGTGTCTCCAATATGTGAGATCACCAATTTGCCAATGTGTCAAAATACTATCATATACAAAAACATAAGGCAAACTACTCCCATGAACTCTCCACCCAACTACTCGTGTCATCGTGATATGCTCCCAAGCACAAATATGATGCAATGTGACTCCACATGAATAATTGGTCTCGTACTTATAAATCACTTGATGCATGTCATGATATAGGTGTGCAAGAACACATAGAACCCAAGCATATACCACTCTATCACCAAGCATCCACTCCAACACTCTCCCCTAGCCAATGTGAAAACCTTGGGATCTCCAGTTAAGAACTAATGCCCCTCCTACTATACCAAGAAAAACCAATGTAAGATCAACAAATCTTCCCATTGCGCTCCTCAAATCCATCTCTCCATCCTCGATACCTAGGTCATCAATCAAGAAAACCCTCTTCAAAGCACTCTCTCCAAAATCAGTATCATATAAAACCTACTCACCATGAATGGGGATCCTCATAAACCTCCAAACATCCTCTAGAGCAATCGAGAACTCACTAGTTAGTAATACAAATGCACACCACTCACTTTTCCATCTCTCAACTAGTGCTAATATCATGGCCCTATGTTCTTGAATATTGAGAATATAGGTAATGTGTCATAACGTAATTGATTCTAGGAAGGCCTACTCCATCTCATCCAACTCCATCCTCATATTTAATATCATGGGATGACGCTCCTTAAGAATAATAAGCTCTAGTACAACCTACGAAAATAGTGCATGCAATGTCAAAAAAATTATTAAAAAAGATAATCCTAAGAAACCTAGCCTTAACATAAAATGTGTCAAACCCCTAAAATTAATTGTGGCCCAAAATTTCAATTACACCAATCTACACATCACATGTGAGCTACTAAATCAAACGTGCTAAAATGGTGATCAAATGTGTTAAATCAATTGTGATTCAAAAATAATGTGACCCAAAATTTCAAAAGTACCAATGCACTTATAAAATATGCTAATGTGCATCAAAAGTGCCATTTTGGGCTTCAAAAGTGCTATTTTAGGCTTCAATTGCACTATTTCCTAATTTGGCACATTTGATTTGACCTACTTTACCTAGCATTTATTGCACCAAAACCTAGACCTAGGGACCTAAGGGTTAGATACATATCATCGTAGGTGACTTGGTTGGTTGCTAGAACTAACATGGTATACAAGATGGCTGCTCCTTGGAATACATGCCATCTCACCAACTCCTTCATGCTCTGGAGACTTTGGAGGATCTAAAATTCTATAACTTAGAGAGTGCAAATGAGGTGAAAATGACCGTCCTATGCCTATATATAACCCTCCACACAAATTTAAGTTATCTCCTAATTTAGTGAGTTGATTAAAAAAGAAAAATTAGTTCATTCTCACTCACTCTTACTTCACTCATCCATGCAACCAGTCATCTAATCCATGAGGCCATATAGCTCATAATTCAAGCTCTTCATCTTGACACATGTCACTTGGACATTCATCATGATCTCTCAATCAATCTCATTCATCAATCTTTCAAATCATCCTACACCATTGATCATGTATCAGGTGAAAGCTATAAGTACACCATCATTCAACCATTCAAAACATCCATAGTTTATCTGAGAATTTTTTCTATTTTCACAACATCTTGCTATCAATTTGAAAATCAAGTTTATGCTAAGGAAAGAGAAATCCACATATAAACCAATTTGTAATAATAAAGTACAATGGACTAAGGTATATGGAAATTTTTAGAGGTAATATTAGTTCAATTTAATTTACTTTCTTTGTGTATGCACTCTCATTAAAGTAGTTATTGTATTATTAATTTGGGTTTTATTGCATTCTCATTTTTAGTTTCAATAATTTGATAGGCTCGCACCTTGATCCCTATCTATCTCCATTTACACACATTTCCATACTTTTAAATTTTATCCCAACCCAATTTCCACCTATTTATAGACATTCACTATATTATCATCTCATGTAATACATATACCTATTCTAGATACCAAGATTTGCATTTCCCTATCTTGAACCAATGCCGCAATACTCAAGTTCAATCCCAAGGCACTCAAAATTGACTCCACAAATATATTTTAAAAGTTAAATTGTTAAGTTTTGTCCTTTCTTACTAACCATTGGAAGCTAACTTAGTACATTTTTTGTGTGACTTATGTCTTAGTATTCAATGACATTCATTTGTGCAATTAAATACATCTAGAAATCAAGATAATTAAAAGGAATGACCATTCTAGGAACATTCAATTTCAAGCATAAAAGGAACCCATTGCATCAAAATTTACATATAGGTCATTTGCATGATTTTGAATGTCGTCTTCTAAAATTTACCTAAGGTCATAACATCTCATTCAACAAGGGATTTTAATTAGAAGAACTTACCCCTAACGATCTAATGACTTACCTAAATAAAATTTTAAATATCATTGTCCTTACAAATATTCAAATACAAGAAATTACAACAATCTAATTAATAAGGTTCCTTGGAAAGTCTTCCTTGATGCCGAAGAAGTGGGAACTAGGATTCAATCCAAACTCGTGCTCTTTCTTGGTTGCTCTGGTTTGGGTTAGGTTGCCTGGCCTCCCGTTGGAATTCTGGGATGAGGAGGTGTTTAAGGGAATTTCCAGCACATTTGGCTGCTTGTTGTCGATAGACCAAATGATGGCCTCTAGGAAGCGACTGGTTTATGCCAAGTTTTGCGTGAATGTGGAGAAATCAGTTGATCTACCTTCTATGGTTAAGATTAACTCAAAACTTGGGGTGTGGGAGCAGATGGTTGAATTTGAGTCAAATCCCTTTGCCTTCTTTCACTGTAAAAAATTTGGCCACTAGGCTAAAAAATGTCCTCTCAAAGTTCCTAAGAAAATGACTAAAAAATGGAGAGAGGCTGAGAAACCCCCAGCTATGGAGCTGGAATCTGTAACACCTCCTACTCAGGAGGTGGAGCCTGATGGAGTGCATTCCTTAGAGGTTCATGAGGAAATACTTTTGGATGAGGTTGATAAGGTGGATTCTATGCCTATGCAAGGGGAATCGAATCGAGATATGGGACATATTGAGAAGTACTCATCCCCTATGTGTAATGAGGTTAGGTCTAAGATGTTGGAGGAAAATCCGTGTTGAATCTATTTCTCCTCCTAGAGGGGAGATTCCTCAAAGTGCGGTGTTGAAAATAGAGGGGGTGGTGTTGAAGCTTGAGGTCAAGGAGTTTGAGGAAATGGAGGAAGTGGACAATCTGCCTTACATTCAGGTTCATGGGTGTAATAGGAAGAAACATTCTCCATCGCCAGGATTTGTGACAATGAATAGGCAGAGGATTGATTGTGGGTCTGAACTGTGTGGTAGAGGTTGGCTTCTAGCTAATGTTGTTAGGGAAAAGGAGAGTCGAATGGATATAGTTGATGGTACACAAGGAACTCTGTTGGATATGTGCTCTAAGAGCACTTCTTATAAACTCCCATGAAGATTATCTTCTGGAATATGAGGGGTTTGAATCACCCTCATAAGCATGATCTCCTAGCTAATCTGGTTAGAGATCATCGACCTGATATTGTTTTAATTCAAGAAACTAAAATGGGTTTGGATAAACTTTCTAGGTTGAAAATGAAGCTTTTCAAGGACTATGGTATGCATTGTTCTGAGGCGGTTGGTGCTTCTGGTGGGATTGTGACTTTCTGGAATCTTTGAGTGATTAGAGGTGTGGAGGTGCTCAATGACATTAATCATGTGGCTACTTCTTTCTTCCAACTTCATGATAATTTTTCCTGGACTTTGTCTAATATTCATGCTCTTAATTGCAAGAGTGCCAGAAAAAAGTTGTGGGAGAATCTTGCTTCTTTTAAAGTTTTTCATAATATTGGTAATTGGTTGGTCATTGGAGACTTGAATATGCCTCTAAATGATGCTAATAAGATGGGTGGCTCACAGAACATGGATGATAGTAGATTCGACTTAATGCAGTTCATTAATGACTTGGGTCTTCTTGATTTTGATTCGAAAGGGGCTTCCTATACCTGGTCGAATAGGTGTGTGGGTAATGCCCTTATCCAAGTTAAGTTGGATCATGCTCTATTAACCCCTGAATGGATTGTCCAATATTCTTGTTCCCTCTCAACTATTACTAGATTGGGATCAGATCACTTTGCCCTAGCTTTGTCAGTGGATTTTTTGGGTGACAAGAAGAACTTTCCTTTTAGATTTGAGAAAATGTGGACTTGTCATCCTAATCTGGGTAATTTAGTTAAGGATTGTTCGAATATTAATGTGGATGGGTCGGCTATGTATAGAGTGGTTAAAAATTTGGCTAATGTTAATTTTAATGTTAGAAAATGGAACCGCACCTCTTTTGGTCATATTTTTATGGAGAAAGATGGGGTTTCTAAGGAGCTTCTTTTTTTTCAACATGTCATTCAAACGTTTGGGTATGATCATGATGTGATGTTGAAGGAAAATGTCCTACTATCCAAGCTACATAATATAATTGTGAAGGAGGAAGAATTTTGGAAGCAGCGCTTGAGGATCATGTGGTTGAAGAGTGGTGATAGAAATACTAAGTTTTTTCATACCTCTATGCTGAGACACAAGGCTTCTAATAGATCAATTTGATTAACTTTAATAATCAAGCTTTGGAGAAGGATGTTGATCTATAGATTGTCGGTGCTTCCTATTTTTCTCAGCTGCTTTCGGTGGAGGGAGAGTTGGACTTGGCCTGTCAAGAAGATATTCTAATGGATATTCCCTAGTTGGTGGATGAGGAGCTCAACAGGAAGTTAGTTTGTATTCCTACGATGGATGAAATTCGATGTGTTGTTTTTTCCTTTGAAGGCAATAAGGCTTCGGGCCTCGACGGATTTCCCATGTCTTTTTTCAATCCTTTTGGGAAACTATTGCAAAAATTTTTGTTGCGGCTACTAAGGAGTTCTTCAGAATGGGCTCCCTTTTGAAGGAGTTGAACTCCTCATTTATTTTTTTGATCCCTAAAAAGCTTGGTGCTGCTTCTTTTGAGGAGTTTCATCCTATCAGTATTTGCAACTCAATTTATAAGATTTTCCCCAAGGTTTTGGGATTGAGGTTGCAAATTTTTTTGCCTCTCATCATCTCTCCTCAGTAGAACGACTTTGTGGCTGGTAGGCAAATTTTGGATTCTATTCTCACTGTTCATGAGAATATCCACTCTCTTTCTGTTAATAAACAAGCTGGGTTTATCCTCAAGCTTGATCTACTTAAAGCTTATGATAGAGTGGATTGGGGTTTTTTGTCTAAGATTCTTCTCTCCTTTGGTTTTGGGGAGAAATTGGTGGTTTGGTTTTGGGGAGAAATTGGTGGCTCTGGTGCATCAACTTATTTTGATGCCCTGGTTCTTTGAGCTCATCAATGGGTCTCCTTCTCCTGTCTTTGATTGCTCTAGGTGGTTGTGGCAAGGGGACCCTATCTCTCCCTTACTCTTTATCATTATGGTTGAGGCTTTGGGTCATCTTGTCCAAATATTTGTTAATTCTGGTCTTATATATGGGTTAGCCCCCTCTTCTACTAACCTTGTCTATTCCCATCAAAAATTTGTGGATGATTCTCTTTTGCTTGGGCAGGCATCGATTAAGGAAGCCAAGGCTATAAAATGGATTCTGCAAATGTATGAGGTCGTGTCTAGGCAGAAGATCAGTTTACAAAAGAGTGATTTTCTTTTTCAGCATGCTGATTCAAAGACAGATTAGGATTGCTAGAATTTTGCAGTGTCAAATTGGTGAGCTTCCCGCTTCTTACTTGGGGCTCCCCTTATGCTCTAAGGCTCCTGAATCCTTATGGAGGGGATTGATTGATAAATTTAATTCCAAGTTGGCTAGATGGAAGGGGGCTTTGTTGAGCCAAGCTGGAAAAGTGTAGCTGATTAAATACACCTTTTAGAACATTTTGGTCTATGCTCTTAGTCTCTTTCACATGCTGAGGAAATTTGTGGATATTTTGGAAGGAATTCAGAAAAAAATTCTTTGGACGGGTGTTGAAGATAAAAAAAGAACTCATTTGGTTTCTCGGGATGATGTCTATCACCCTATAAAGGTTGGTGGGTTGGGAATCCATAAAATTAGAACTTTCAACATCGCCCTTTTGGGTAAACAATTGTGGAATCTTTTGCTGGCCAAAAGTGAGTGGGCGAAAATTGCTTGGAGCAAATACTTACATAGTGTTGATGGTATTAGAGATTTTCTATCTCATGAGTTTAATCCTCTGTATGGTTCTATGTTGTGGAATTCTATGTTGAAGGCTTGAAAGCTTGTAGCTAAGGGTCTTTTTTGTCAGTTGGGTAATGGGAGGATAATTGGTTTGGTGATCATACTCCCAAGGATGAGCCATGGGATCTTCCCTTTAGGGACCTCTGTGTGCGACAGTTTGGCAGATTTGTTGCTAGCTATATTGATGGAGGTAGTTGGAGGAAGTTGCATGAAGTGGACCCTGGGCTGGAAATTATTTATAAGGCCACGTCTTTGGTTCATATTCCTTCCTCTCCCTCTCTTGATAGGTTTGTTTGGAATCCTTCCTTTGCGGGTTACTTCTCTGTTGCTTCGGCTTTTCATTTCAATGAATCCTTTATTGGCTTGCCGCCTTTTTGGGCTTTTGTTTGGTCCTCAAGATTGATTCCTAAGGTCAACATTTTCTTTTGGATTTTCTATGAGAACAAAATTTTATCTACTAATAATTTGATTAAAAGAGGCTTTTTTATGCCCAATAGATGCTTTCTCTGTGAAGAGGAAGCGGAAAAAACTTGTCATTTGCTGATTGGGTACAGATATGTTGATGTGATTTGGAAGCATGTGCTCTCACTATGGAATATTTGTTGGGTGTTTCCTGGGTCTGTCAAAGATTTATGGTTTCAATGGGTTGGCCCTTATGTTAACCTAGTTCTGTAGATCTTGTGGTCTCTCACTTTGCCTCATTTGATTTGGGGGGTGTGGTTTGAGTGAAACAACATAATTTTTATAAATTATGCTCTTTCGGCTTTAGCTATGACTCATAAAATTTGTGTGAGAATTAAGGAAAACTTTCTTTCTGGAATCTCCTTTTATGCTGGTCATAAAATTAATCTTAGTCCCTATGATATCTCTATTTCTCAAAAGTGGAAGTTGCCTTGTGATATTTCTCTTTCGATCTCTAAAGGGAAATCTTCAGGAGATGATGTTGCTTGGAAGGCTCCACTGGATGGTTGGGTTAAGTTGAATTTTGACAGTGCAGCTAAAGGAAATTTGGAACCTACTGGATGTGGGGGAGTGATTAGAAATTCCTATGGTAGGCTCATCTCTGTTGTGGCGCTCCCTTTGGGAATCCAGACAAACCACTACGCGAAGGTGGCTACAGTCTATCATGGACTCAAATTGGCTCAAAGTAAAGGGTATAGGAAGGTCTAGGTGGAAGGTGATTCTTTGAATATTATAAACAATTTGAAGAAGGCCTCACCTACATCTTGGACTATTGAGGCCTTGGTCAAGAAATCTATTGATATTATTAATTCTATGGACAATGTTTATATCTCTCATATTTTGAGAGAGGGAAATATGTTAGCTGATGTTTCTACTAACTTTGGTGTTAGAGAAAAAAAGGAATGGGATTTAAATGATCCTATTCCTTTTGAAGCAATGACTGATTATTAATGAAGGCTAATCTTTTGTTGATCTTTGTTGGCGTTGGGGGATGCATGTCCTTAGTCATTTGGGTTAATGGCTTGAATGAGGATGATAAAGTTATGAGGATGGAGGATGGTGGTCACAAGGATTGGAGTTATATTTCATTATTGCCTATCTGTCCTTTGGCTAGCTTTGCATAGATTCTGGGTGATATTCGCATTAGCTTCTGGAGTCTTTTGTTGTTTATTCTTGCTCTGGGTGGTGTTTGTATTAGTCTTAGTTGGTTTCTGTTGTGTGCTTCGATTCACCTTGCTATGGGTGGGGATAGAAATTGTGCCGAGCCTAAATCCTATGTTTTAGCTAAGCAGAGGAAGGAGGTGTGGGAGATTTTAGACAAGGGTGGCTTAATAGTGTACATGGAGAAATTGCATGGCTACAATTCTCAGGTCACCGATATGGTGGCTCAAGGGTGGAAGGAGAGAACCCTAAATTTGGGAGGTAGGGAAGTTGTGGTGGACGAAGAATTCATTGCCCAAGTTACTGGTTTGGCTATGCAGGGTATGAAGGTGTTTAGAGACAAGAAAGACTCACAAGATGCGATGTCTATTTTCTTCAAAGGGAATGAGGTTGCTACTTTGAAAAAGGTGAAGAGTGGTGGTTATCACAGGAGCTCTTTGAAAGTGCTTTGGTGTGATGTGGTGGAAGAGATTATGAGGTATATCACCTTGGAAGGAAGGTAAACGGTAATTAACAACTACCATTTCCTTTTGCTAAACCATTTCAGGCATAAGAAATGGGTTTCGTTTCCTTACTATTTGTTGATGTCGCTCGACATGGGGATTAAGGAACATATGAAAAACCCCAAGAACCTTGTCTTGCATGTGGGGTTAATCCTCCTAATCTATGAACATGTAGAATTTCATGAGGTGCACAAATCTCTTCTGTCTCTGAAGGAAAATGTTGTTAAACCCTGGGAGGGTTATGAGACAGATTCAGGTGAGGAAAGGGTTAGTAAAAAAGCTAAGAAGAGGAGTCTTATTTTGAGAAAATATTATGAGTTGGATAAGGATTATGATGTTGACTATGTCCCAGACTCCTATGCCTCTTTTGAGGAGGGACCCTCTTCCCCTGTTCCGGGTAAAACTAGGAATAGGAAGCCGGATGATAAAGAGATTTATACTACTTGCAGTGACAATGTGGGTGTGAAGGCTCTTCCTAAGGGGGCTAAGGACAAGAATGAAATTTATGGGGAAACTTCCTCTCCTCCCCCAATGACTAGACATGTGTAGGAGACTGAGGAGGGGAGCCGGAAGAGAAGGGAGCTGAGAACTGCTAGCCAAATCTTGGAGAAGGGTTTCCCTCTTTCCCTAGTTGGTGGTATCTATGGTGAGGCCTCTCCGAGTGCAGATGTTGGGATGAAGTAGGGGAAGGAAAGGGTTGTGGATGGTGGCCATGTTGTGGGAACTAGTAAAGCGGATGGGGATAGGGTGTTGAAAAGAAAGACTGTTGCAGAGGAATTCGCTTGCTCCATTCGAAAGATGAAGTCTCATGTCTCTGTTGGTAAAGGTAAGGATATTTTTGTTGATAAGGTTCAGGTTAGTTCTTCTAATGAGGATGTTGTTGTGGGAAATCGAGTTGAGAACTTTGATAGGGAGGAATTTTTTGATGTTTTGGGTTCGGCCCGTGAGAGTGCTAATGTGCAGTTTAAACTTTTTAAATGGTTCTTTCAAGAGATTAATAGGATTAATGTTAGAATTAGAGGTGTTTCTAGTAAGGCCGAGGACCCTGTTGTCCAAAGCCAAATTGATACTCTGATGGAGTCTCTTAATATTGTGGCTAACACTGTGGCGGAGGAAACCATTAACTTGAAACAGAATTTGGAAGGTAGAATCTTATCCCTTGAGGATTAATTTGATCAAATGTGGAAAGTTGTGATGAAGAGTGGAGATGATTCTAAGGTTTTGGGCATTTCAGATTTTGCCAAGGTGATCTCCCCTATAATTAATACAAAGAAGAGAAAAGAGACTGTGTCTACTGATGATACTACTACTGGGGGTAAGGTGTTGGTTGTGGGTTGTGCTGGTGAGACGGATGTTGTTAAAGGTAGTGTTTTGAATGAAAGGTAAAAACAGGTGGGTTGGGGGTCAAAACTAGAAACAGAATGAAAGCTTATCAGGTTGGGGCCTCTGGTATAGAGGTGTCTGATACTGTGGACAATGCGCAGAAGATGGTCACTACTGATATAGAAGTTGTAGAGATTCTGAAGAATATGTAGTGTTGTGTGTTGGCTTCCTTCTTTTTGACTTTTTTTTGACTGATGGTTTGTTGTCGTTGGGTTGATTGTTGCGTAATGTTGTTTCCTTTTATTATCACCTGCTTTTTGTTGTAAAGAGTTCTGAACCCCTTCAAAACCCATTTTTTACCTCTAATCAAAATAATCAAAATAATAAAAATCTATTATCTACTAAACAAATCAACACTTCAAATAATGAATTTACATTACTCAAAGTTGATTTATAGAAAATTCATAATCTATACTGATTATAAAATAATGAAGAAACTAAAAATATATATTTAAGATAGTGGCATATTAATTCTTCACCTCTTCATTTTCCATATTCTAAAATCAAACTATAAATTAAATACCCTAACCTTTTTGTAATTAATTTTAGCATTCCCATGTCTCTCTTATTCTTTAATTAAATCTAAACTAACAATTATTTGATTGTAAGGGTTTATTTAATTAACAAGATTGATGGCAAAGGGACGTTGTTCTATACAAAAAATTATTTTATGTACAAATTTAGGAAGCTCAGCCCATTTTGTCACATATCTATTCAAGTCAATGTCATTACTCTTCCCTTGTAATAAATTGTCATGTGTAAACAATATGCTTTGACACTAAACATAAGCCACAAAATAAGCCTTTCCAACCGGAGGAAATATAGTGCATTTGCACTAAAAAACAAAGCCTAACACTAAAGATAAAGTGTCACGGAGTATGTTGGAAATTTCATCGACTTACATATTTTTTATATTTTAATGATTAAATTTTATTTTTAAATTTTTATATTTTTTAAATATTTTTTTAGAATAATTAATGTAGGTATCTTAAATACATCTATTTGAAAATGTGTAAGATATCAATTTGGAGTCATTTTATTTTATCTTGTAATTATTTTATTTACTACATAATATATATTTTATTTATTTACAAAATGTTATGTTTATTATTAAATATTAATATTTTGACATTTAAATGGTTTATTAGAGAGTTGGTTTTTGGATTGAAACTGTGTGTAGTTTTTTGAATCAATGTTTTAGATCATACTCCATAATCCATCATCAGGTTGTAAAATAGAAAGAGAAAAGAATGTGACATCTTGATGATATTTTGACATTCTTTTCTCTTTCTGGTTTACATCTTGATGATCTGGATCATGGAGTATGATCTAAAATGTTGATTCAAAAAACTACACACAGTTTCAATCTAGTTTATCATGGATTGTGGAAACTTCATGCTATTAAATGTAAATGGTTATCAAATTTAACACATTCATACCATTACACTTTGCTCTTTCTTCTTGCTATTATAGAATATCTGTCAACATTAATAATTTAATATTATGTAATTATTTATAATTTAAAAATATAATATTATTAATATATTATAAAATATCAAAATACTTAAGAACTTAATTATTATGATATATAATCAATCAAAGTTTTAACAATAATTTATATTAATTTTTAAAAATAGGAAAAAATAATTTAGAAAATATATTTTTAATATTTGTTATTTTTTATAAATATAAAATTATAGTATAATGTGTATAGTAATTATAATTAATAAAGGATCTTGACAAGATTTGATATATAACTAGGTGGTGTATCAAATTATATGATGATTTAATGAAATTCAAGTGTTAGTTTTTGAGTTATTTTTTATTGATTCATATTTCATGAATAGTAATTTATAGAGATGAGTTCTTGTGAACCACTATGTAGTTCAATCCTAGTAAAACATCACATGATTTGACACATTGCAAAACATCAATTAATTGTAAATAAATGAGTTAGGAAACTCTATAATGAATGGTTCATAAGGTAGAACACTTGTCAAAGGTTTTACAAATGGGATGAAAAGTTAAGTGGGTTTGATCTTGGGAGAATCTTCATGATCAAGCACACTCAAATAAGAGTAGTATTAAGATGTGTGAAGCCCTGATACATCATTCCTATGAACATCAATTATATGTAATGAGTGTTAAGTGGACCATTCATGCTCATTAGAGACAAGTTCTTGTCAACCACTACTCATGGAATATGGTTCAAGGAATATTGACTCAAAAATATATAGGTGAATCTCAATAAAACATCATATAAGATTTGATATAGCACTTTACATTAATTTTGAATATAAAAAATAAATAATTATAAATGACTTCACACTTGTCATGTTTTATAAATTAAAAAAATATTTTCTAAAACTTAACAACTAATAAATATTTCATGCCTTGTAAATATAAAATTAGAGAAAAGGATGTAGACTATGAACTAATAATTAATGTTAAACACATGTCACTTATATATTAAGTTAAATAAGTAATAATTAATATTTTTGTATCTTTATTCAAGTCTAATAAAAATTCAAATACTAATATTTTTTCATTCTTTATTAAAAAGTGAGTATTAATATTTAAAAATAAATATTAAATTTTAGAAAATACTTATTTTTTCTTGAAAAATGTCATTAATAATAATAAATGTGTCATGTAGTGGCTAGTACCTACCTTTGAAATATTTCAATAATAAATTTATTTTATAATAGAAAAATTAGCAATAAACAATTAGAAATATAGTAGATGTAAGATGTACAATTCAAATCTAATATTAGAATCCTTGACACAAATATCAAATAATTCCATGCAATCAAATCTACATTGAATTTTATCAATCTTAATGTATTTTATTACTTGAATCTAATTATCAGACCTTTAACTGATCAACATCATTTATACATTTAAATTTAAAATAAAATTAATAAGCTAAATGATTTAACTGAAGTAAACCATTTCAATTGATTTTTTATTTTTTTAAATAATAATAAAAAAAACCTTTACTATATATAGTTGTGTAGTATTTACTTCCTAAAGTCAAGTATATATCATTAAGGTTAGTCACATGATGCATATGTGTCTGACAAGGAAATTGTAACCACAATATGTGACAAAACTATAATATATGGGTAAATGAAAACATATCAAGTTGGAGACTTGGTTAAGACTTTCTCATTAGCCCTTTATACATTGGAAACATGTTATAGTATTATAGGAATGCGAGTGAAACATTTTAGAGGCTAATTTTTTGGGTGTGTGTTTATTTGTCGCATGCTATGGTCAGAGAAACTACCATACTAACCACAATAACTTATTTTATGCTAACAACTAATTCCTCTAACTAGTTATGATCCTTAATCATATGGATGAGGTGTTAGCTATAATATATGTAATAAGGAAATATTAACATTAGCATTTTATTCACAAGATATGGTTCCTAACATATCTTGATTTCAATCCTAGTTTCATAGAATCACAAGATATGTCCTAAAAATCAATAAAGTGAGATGGAGGAAATATATAATATATTTTTCCAAACCAAACCCTCTTTAATTAACCATCATTTGGGCTAAAACTTGTTCCTACATAATTAATAATTTTGGTTTGAATAGGGTATATTACCTAATTAGTTTACCTCCCAAATATTATTCATACTAGGTTAGTTAAGTTTACTTAGGGCACTTTTAATTAATTTATTTTTTGTGTCTCATGTCATATTATTATGACACATGTCATAATCTTCTGTTATCCTATATTCTTACCATGCTTATACAAACAAGGCCTCTCGTGTACATTATGCATATTTGATATATTCAAGATCATTATATCATTATTACATTCATAATCAAGCAATGCATTTCTTGCTACTCTCTTGTGGAAGGTTATTTCTAGCTTTGTAGGTGATCCCACAAGCCAAAGTCTTTGTATATCCCTTACATTGTATTTATGGATACAAAATGATACATAGTATCATAGGTATATAACTGATACATAAGTTCATGTGAGGCATTACTTATATAGGCAAGATAATAATATGGGACAACATAGGATTATGAAAATTGTTTCAATCATAATATATGAGACATAAAAGGAAAATGACCTAAATATTTGTTAAGTAAAATTAGTTAAACTAGTGTGAATAAGACCTAGAAGGTAAAAAAGAAGAAGGTAATATTCCCCATTCGAATTAGCACCCCCCTTAGGTACAATTTGGGGAGGGATATATATGCAATGATACAAAGATAAAATGATGAATCCTAGCTACAAAGCCATGTTAGGTACCCATGTAAAAAATATCTCCCATGAATGAATTAAAAGAGAAAAAACCATAGAAAAGCCCTCTCTAAAATAGAGAATACATGTAATAAGTTATGGAAGATGTCTCCTCCAAAATAGGAATTAAATGTCTAATTAGAGATATGGAACTAGTAGAAAGAAATAGCTAAAATAATTCTAGAAGCACTAAATATATGATGGAATCACTACCATCTAAGAGGCAATTCAAATCCTCTAATGTGAGCTCAAGATATGTAATGTGAGAATCCATAAACAAGGATGATATGTTTGATAGATAGAAATCACAATGAGGTGGATCTAGAAGATAATTATTGTCCTACTAAATTGAATAAGTAGGATCCATGGATGTAACAATATTGGTCTCCTTAAAAGCACCAAGTGATGATGGTGTGGTGATATCAATGCATGCCATCATAATATAGTTCTCATCTCTAAATAAAGTTGTGTCTACACAATACATGTCTGAGTGTGAATATCAAATGTATTTACAAAGGTTGATGTAGGAGCATCCCGGGTGTAGAGCAATCCTCATCACCAAAAAATATTTACTTTTTGTTTCAGTTTGGTCATTTATTTTATTTTTGGTGTTGATGACATCTTGTTCGCAAGCAATCAGGAAGCAAGAAAAAAGTGAAGAAATTTAATCTTAATTATCCTTCTATTTATTTATAAATTGATTGCAATCCCTTGTTAGGCAGAGAACGAAGGAATTTCATTCAATTGCAATTCATTTATTTTATTTTATTTACCCAACACATTGGTGTTGGAATTGAAGAGGAATAATAAATTCAAAATAATATTTTAATTATTCCCCATTTATCTTGTAATTTATTACTTTTCTTGTTGGGGAGATGAATGGATTTGGGCGTGGGTATGAGAAGTTAAGAAAGCATAAAAAGAAGGCAACATGAAAAATAAGGCAAGCATTCTTAGGGAAATGTGTAGGTCGCACTACATTACATGGTGTGAGAAGATTTAGAAAAGCATTTGTTTACACAGAGAAATAAAGGAGCATGGATTGAGCCATGTGATTTGGAGAAAATCCAAGTGAAACCACCATCTTTTAGAATTTAAAATCAAGCAGATAAAAGAATATATAGGCTGCACATTTGAAGGAGGAGTGATATTTGCAATAGAAGAAGGAAACAAAGAATAAAATTTCTTATTTGCAAAACAAAGGATTACAGGAAGATCAAGGGAGAAGATAATAGAGGATTCAAGAAGTTGTAATAAGAATTGGTATTTACAAACTGTAATTTTGCCGATAGATTGAAGGAATAGATTAATTAAATTGTCAATTGAATTTAATAGTTATTTAAACTAGTGATCAAATGCATTAATCAATAGCAATCCAAAAATCATATGTGACCCAAAATTTCAAGTGTCAATACACTTATAAAATGTGCTAATGTGCATCAAAAGTGCCATTTTGAGCTTCAAAAGTGCTATTTTGGGCTTCAATTATGTAATTTCCTAATTTGGCACATTTGATTGGACCTACTTTACCTAGAATTTATTGCACCAAAACTAAAACTAATGTGCTATGCACAATGGTTGCTCCCTAGAATACTTGCCATCTCACCAACTACTTCGTGCTTTGGAGGCTCTAACTCCAATAACTTGGAGAGTGCAAATTAAAATTAAATTATCCTCAATTTTCCTTATCCACACAAATTAAATTATCTCGTATTAATATTATTTTATCTCCTAATTTAGTGATTTGATTAAAAAAGATAAATTAGTTCACTCTCGCTGACTCTTACTTCATCATGATCTTTCAATCAATATCATCCTTCAATATTTCAAATCATCCTACACCATTGATTACGTATCATGTGAAAGCTATAAGTAACCATCATTCAACCATTCAAAGCACCTATAATTTATCTAAGAATCTATGCTATCTTCACACCATCTTGCTATCACTTTGCAAATCAAGGTTATGCTAAGGAAAGAGCAATCCAAATATCAACCAATTTGAAAAAAATAAGTACAATGGAGTAAGGTGTGGACATGTTTGTGGAGGTGATATTAGTTCAATTTGATTTACATTGGTTGTGTACACACTCTCATTGAAGTAGTTATTGGATTATTAATTTGGGTTTTATCACAATTCCCACTTTCAGTTTCAGTAATTTGATGGGCTCACACCTTGATCCCTATTCATCTCCATTTACACACATTTCCATACTTTTAACTTTTATCTCAACCCTATTTCCACCCATTTATAGACATTCACTATATTATCATCCCATGTTTGCATACACCTATTCTAGATACCAAGATTTGCATTTCCCTATCTGAGACCAATATCACAATACTCATGTTCAATCCCAAGGCATTCAAAATTGACCCCAAAATTATTTTTTTAAGTTAAATTGTCAACTCTTGTCCTTTCTTACTAATCATTGGAAGCTAACTTGGTACATGTTTTGTGTGACTTATTGATATGTCTTAGTATTTAATGACATTCATTTATGCAATTAAACACATGCATAAATCAAGTAATTAAAAGGAATAACCATTCTAGGAACATTTCAGTTTCAAGCATAAAAGGAACCTATTACATCAAAATTTACATATAGATCATTTGCACGATTTTGAATGTCATCTTCCAACATTTACCTAAGGTCATAACGTCTAGTTCAACAAGAGAGTTTACTTAGAAGAACTTGTCCCTAACGATTTAATGACTTACCTAAATAAAATTTTAAGTATCATTATCCTTACAAATATTCAAATACAAGAAATTACAACAATCTAAATTGTAAAAATCTATTATCTACTAAACAAATCAACACCTCAAACAATGAATTTACATTACTCAAAATTGACCTTGAATCTCAAGATTGACCTCTAGAAAATTCATAATCTATATTGAATATACAATAATGAAGACACTCAAAATATATCTTAAGATAATGACACATTAATTCTTCACCTCTTCATTTTCCATATTCTAAAATCAAATTATAAATTAAATAGGCTTACCTTTTATAATTAATTTTAGCATTCTCATGTCTCTCTTATTCTTTAATTAAATCTAAACTAACAACTATTTGATTGTATGTGTTTATTTAATTAACAAGATTTATGGCAAAGGGACGTTGTCCTATACAAAAATTATTCTTTGTATAGTTTTAAGAAGTTCAGCCCATTTTGTCACATATCTATTCAAGTCAATGTCATTACTCTTCCCTTGCAATAAATTATCATGTGTAAACAATATGCTTTGACACTAAACATAATCCACAAAATAAGCCTTTCCAACCGGAGAAATTTAGTGCCTTGCACTAAAAAACAAAGCCTATTACTAAAGATAAAGTGTCACGGAGTATGTTGGAAATTTCATCGACTTACATATTTTTATATTTTAATGATTAAATTCTATTTTAAAATTTTAAGATTTTTTCAATAATTAATGTAGGTATTTTAAATACATCTATTTAATAATATGTAAGATATAAATTTTGCGTTGTTTTATTTTATCTTGGAATTATTTTATTTACTACATAACATATATTTTATATGTTATTTATTTTGAAAATGTTATGTTTATTATTAAATATTAATACTTTGGCATGTAAATGGGTTATTAGAGAAGTGATTTTTGGATTGAAACTGTATGTAGTTTTTTGAATCAATGTTTTAGATCATACCCCATGATCCATTGTCGGGATGTAAAACAAAAAGTGAAAAGAATGTGACACCCTGATGATATTTTGACATTATTTTCTCTTTTTGTTTTACATCCTGATGATGGATCATGGAGTATGATTTGAAACATTGATTCAAAAAACTACACACAGTTTCAATCCAGTTTATCATGAACTGTGGAAACTTCATGCTATTAAATGTAAATGGTTGTCAAATTTAAAACATTCATACCATTACACTTTGCTCCTTCTTCTTGTTATTGTAGAATATCTATCAACATTAATAATTTAATATTATATAATTATTTAGAATTTAAATATAATATTATTAATAAATTATAAAATATTAAAATAACTTAATTAATATAATATATAATCAATCAAAGTTTTAACAATAATTTATATTAAATTTTAAAAATAGAAAAAAAAAATTATGAAATATATTTTAAATATTTGTCATTTTTTATAAATATTAAACTATAGTATAATATGTATAGTAATTATAATTAATAAAGGATATTGACAAGATTTGATATATAACTAGGTGGTGTTTTTGTGGTGTATCAAATTATATGATGTTTTAATGAAATTCGAGTGTATAGTTTTTGAGTTATCTTTTATTGATTCATATTTCATGAATAGTGGTTTATAGAGATGGGTTCTTGTGAACCACTATGTAGTTGAATCTTACTAAAACATCAAATAATTTGGCACATTGTAGAACACCAATTAGTTGTAAATAAATGAGTTAGGAAACTCTATAATGAATGGTTCATAAGGTAGAACACTTGTCGAAGGTTTCGTAAATGGGATGTAAAGTAAAGCGGGTTTTATCTTGGGAGAATCTTCATGATCAAGTGCACTTAAATAAGAGTAGCATTGAGATGTGTGAAGCCCTGATGTTTCATTCATATGAACATCACTATATGTACTGAATGTTAAGTGGACCATTAATGCTCATGAGAGACAAGTTTTTGTGAACCACTATTTATGGAATATGGTTCAAGAAATATTAACTTAAAAAATATATAGTTGAATCCCAATAAAACATCATATAAGATTTGATATAGCACTTTACATTAATTTTGAATATATAAAAATAAATAATTATAAATGACTTCACACCTGTCATGTCTTATAAATAAAAAATAGTTTTGTAAAGCTTAACAACTAATAAATATTTCATGCCTTGTAAATATAAAAATAGAGAAAAGGATGTAAACTATGAACTTAATTAATGTTACACACATGTCACTTATTTATTAAGTTAAATAAGTAATAATTAATATTTTTGCATCTTTATTTAAGTCTAATAAAAATTCAAAAACTAATATTTTTTCATTCTTTATAAAAAATATATATTAATATTTAAATAAATAAGTATTTATTTTAGAAAAAAAACAAAATTCTTGAAAAATGTCATTAATAATAATAAATGTGTCATGTAGTGGTTAGTACCTATTTTTGAAATATTTTAATAATAAATTTATTTTGTAATAAAAAAACAACAATAAAAATTAGAAATATAGTAGATGCAAGATGTACAATTTAGATCTAATATTAGAATCATTGACACAAATATCAATCCATGCAATCAAATCTGCATTGAAATTTATCAATCTTAATGCATTTTATTACTTCAATCTAATGTTCAGACCTTTAATTAATCCACATCATTTATACATTTAAATTTAAAATAAAATTAATAAGCTTTGATTTAACTAAAGTTCCCCATTAAAATTAAAAAAAAAAACAAAAAAATTAACAAAAAAAACTTTACTATATATAGTTGTGTAGTATTTACTCCCTAAAGCCAAGTATTTGTCATTAAGGTTAGTCGCGTGGTGCATATGTGTTTGGCAAGGAAATTGTAACCACAGTATGTAACAAAGGTAAATGTGAACTTATCAAGTTGGAGATCTAGTTAAGACTTTCTTATCAACTCTAAACATTGGGCACATGTCATAATATTATAAGAAAGTGAGTGAAATGTTTTAGAGGCTATTTTTTAGGGTGTGTGTTTGTTTATTTGTCACATGCTATGGTTAGTGAAACTACCATACTAACCACAACAAAAAAAATTATTCTAGCAACCAAATCCTCTAATTAGTTGTAATCCCTAATCATATGGATGAGGTGCTAGCTATAAATAAATGTAATAAGAATATATCAACATTAGAAATTTATTCACAAGATACATGGTTCCTAATTTATCTTGATTTCAATCCTAGTTTCATAGAATCACAAGATATGTTGTAGAAATCAATCAAGTGAGATAGGGGAAATATACAATATATTTTTCCAAACGAAACCATATTTAATTAACCATCATTTAGACTAAAACATGTTCCTACATAATTAATAATTTTGGTTTGAATAGAGTATATTATCTAGTTGGTTTACCACCCAAATATTATTTATACTAGGTTACCGAAGTTTACTTAAGACACTTTTAATTAATTCTTTTTGTGTCTCATATCATATTATTATGACACACATGTGTCACAATCCTATGTTATCCTATATTCTTACCTTTCTTATGTAAATAAGGCCTCTCTTGTATATTATGTCTCTTTGATCTATTTGATCATTGTATCATTATTATATGTTCCATAATCAAGATTTAATACATTTATTGATACTCTCTTATGGAAGGTTATTTCTAGTTTTGTAGGTGATTATACAAGACAAAGTCTTTATCTATCCTACTGTGGTATTTACGAATGCAAAATGATACTATGGTATCATAAGTATAAATTTGATACATAAGCACATGCAAGGAATTACTTATATAAGCAAGTTGATAATATGGGACAACATATGATTATGACAACTGTCTCAATCATATGATATGAGGCATAAAAGGAAGAAAACCTAAATATTTACCAAGTAAAACTAATTAAAGTAGTGTGAATAGGACCTAGAAGGTAAAATAAATAGGTTTAATATGCCCCATTCAAATAAACATCCCCTTAAGTGAAATTTGAGGAGGAATATATGCAATGATACAAAGATAAAATGATGAATCCTAGCTGCAAAGCCATGTTAGGTACCCATGTACAAAAGATCTCTCATAAATGAAGTAAAGGAGAAAAATCTATAGAAAAAACCCTCTCTAAAATAGAGAATGCATGAAAGAAGTGATGGAAGATATCTCCTCCAAAATAGAAACTAAATGGCTAATTAGAGATATGGAACTAGTAGAAATAAATAGCTAAACTGCATCTAGAAACACTAAAGATATGATGGAATCACTACCGTTTAAGAGGTAATACAAATCCTCTAATTTGTGACTTCAAGATATGTAATATGAAAATCCACAGACAAGGATGATATGTTCGATAGATAGAAATCCCAATGAGGTTGAGCTAGAAGATAATGATTGTCCTACTACAATAAATAAGTAGGATCCATGAATGTAACAATATTGGTCTCCTTAAAAGCACCAAGTGATGATGGCATGGAGATCTCAATGTATGTCATCATAATGTAATACATTTCTCATCCCTAAATGAAGTTGCATCCACACAAGATGTTTCAGTGTGAATATCAAATGTATCTACAAAGGTAGAGTTAGAAGAATCTAGCAAAGTGATGCCATTAGTAATGTAATTTTTTCTCAAATGATGAAGTTCTTAAATAATTTTCAAATCATAAAGTCCCTTTAGCATGCATTTAGAGATACACATTTGTATTTGGATTCCCTATTCTTTCTTATGAGAATGAATTCTACTATCACCAATGGCTCTTTTTATTTTGAAGAGAGGGAATGTTGTTTATAGGCCCATTATATTGTTACTAATTGTATATATTTTATAAATTTGTAGTCCTTGTGTGGTCAAGATAGTTCCTTCTTCCATCACTTCTTTCATATTTTCTCCTTTGAAGAGGGTTTTCTTCCTATGAATTTTTTCCTTTTCTCCATTTGTGAGAGATACTTAATATATGGGTATCTAGCATGGCCTTGTAGCCAAGAATCATATTTATATATCTTTCTTCTTATATTTATATCTCCCTAAGTTGCACTTAAGAGGGGTGTTGATGTGAATTGAGTGTATTACATAAGTTGTTTAAATCCTGTGTTATTCACACTACGTTAATTAAGATTACTTAGAGAAATTTTAGTTTATTTAATTTGTGTCTTATGTCATATGTTTAACATATTAATATCCTATGTTGTCTTATATTCTCACCTTGCCTCTATAAGAAAGACTTATTTTGTACATTGTGTATCTTGGATCCATTTGATCATTGTGTCATTATTACATCCATAATAAAGAAATACATTTATTGCTACTCTTGTGTAAGTATATTTTTAGTTTTGTAGGTGATCATAGGAGCTTGAGTATTTATATGGCTATTACAAATAAATGATTAGGCACAATTGCTCCATATAAGATAGTTATTACACATCATATAATCCCAAACATGATATAACATAGATAAAATAATATTAATAAATTGCATCAACAAAAAACCATTATAATGTTGTATGATCCAAAATCATAAATAAAAATAATAATAATCATTAAAGATATAATGTTGAGCTAGATAATCATAATCAAATCACATATAATAGATATAGTGAAAAAATTGACACTAAATATTGAAATAGTCCAACATATATAAATATCCACATATGTGAATCCAAGCATGTAACATCATGAAATATGCATCACATAATACACATTTAGACAATATATATCAATGCAAAACCTCATGGCAATGTATGTTGATGGTAATATCAAACATCATATATACAGTTAAAATAATTAATTCATAGGATAAGTACCCAAGGTATACAATCATGAAACATTGATGATAGTATATAGCTTGATTAGAAATTTTGGTACAAGGAATTAAAGCATACTCTTAGTGGAAATATAGGAAGCTTGATGTATGTTAAATGATAAATTAGAAGACCAAATATTACTCAAATAATGGGAGTTCTTAGCAAGTTTATGTGCAAATTTGGTAGGGAACATTAGACCTATGTGAAGATGATGTTTAAATATTTACAATAGGCTTCTAATTATCATATATTTTATCATGGGACTAATGATGTGGGTAAATTTTTGGATATGTAAGGCTTTATTGAAGTAGATAGGGTTAGTGATTTGGATAGTAGGAGGTCAACTAACATCCACGTGTTTACATTGTTTGAAAGTGTATCTAGCTATATAAATAAGAGATTTCCTATAGTTAGTTACTATTTCCACTACAAAACTAGAGTACATGGTTGTGATACATACTTGTAAGAAGGAAACATGGTTATATATATTATGTTTAAGTATTGAATTTGAGTGTAAGATAACAAGAATTAGATGTAATAGGTAGAGTGTTATCTATTTGGTGAAGAATCTCATGTACTATGCTCATACTAAGCATATTGATATTTAGTACCACTTTATTCACAAGATGGTTGAGGATCTATGAGAATTCAAATAGCGAATATTATTCTCTTAGAGAATGATATAGATTTATTGACTAATCCAATGAGCATAAAATATGTGTTGGTGTAGGGAGGATATGGGATTCTCTAGCTCACTTAAATTTATTTTGCATTCCTATGTTATTTCCTTGTAATATAAATATCAAGTGGAAATTTTTTAGGATTTAATGTTCTATTCATCTTGCAAATCCCAAGGATCTATTGTAAATTATTTTTTATTGATGGTAAATAATATATTTATCTCCAAGAATCATTGAATGAGAAAACTAGAATGTCCTTGAAAATTTGGGGATGCATTTATTTATTTATTCTTTGATGACTTAAAAATATTGTTGCAAGAGAATGTAGAGGATCATATTCCTTATTTGGTAGGAAAGTGGATTGATTAGTTGTTCATATTTGAATGGTTGGAAGTTACTTTTTTCCATCATAGAGAATCTTGGTTAAAGATGCTCAAGTGGTAGTTATGTATTCTATTATGAGGTACAATATTCATGAAATTTGTGGTGGATTTTTACATGTGAACTTGGGCACCTAGTTTTGGGCCCATGGTTTTGGCCACTTATTTTTAGATACCACTTGTGGTTTGTAGTTTCCAAATTCTTATATATTGAAGGCATGGGATAAAAAATTTATATACTTTAATAGGTTTGAGGAAGGTTATGCTACAAGAACACTACATGACTAAAGGGGGAAGTTTGATTTATTGACGTACTTACATATTTGAGATTAATATAGATTTGTGGACTTTATGGTTGTGGATTTTTTCTCAAAAGGGTTTCTCCAATACATCTAGTGTTATTTTATGGTGCATAATTTAGTTTTTGCACTTGTTCTTTCTATTTCATGCTTTATTAGTGTATTATTAGTTGGACTTAATCATTTTGGTTAATGCTCTTATTACTTTTTTACCATATTTTTCAACAAAAATAGTATCTTATGGACATCTTGGTGTCCTACACCCTCACAATTGCATCCTCTATAATTGCCCTAAAATAACCAATGAATATCAACTCATGTCTTAACTATTGTAATACACATTAGATCTAGAAAAGAGAAAAGAGGGAATATATGACTATCAAGCCTCTTGAAAGCATTTTTCAACATGAAGTAGTGTGTGGGTGTGTTGCCCTATGTTACTATTACATGAAGTAATAATGGTTTTTTTTTGGGGCTTCCTAGACAAGGAGGTTTGGGAGGAGTCCTTGGACACTCTCATTGTTGATTGGATTTTGATTTGTTAGTTTGGTTTTGGGGCTTCTTGCTACTATTTGTTGTTTCGTATCCTTAGTGTTGTTGTTTTGTTGGGCCTACGTGTCGTTTTGTTGTGTGGTTGGGTCTACGTGCTCTTTTGTTGTTTCTATGTTTAATCTTTTGTTGTTTTGAAGTTATGGGATCATGGCCTTTTCCCTGCTTTTTAATAAAAAAAAATTATGTAATGATAATGGAGGATGTCCTAAGTGGTCAAAAGGGGAAACATGTGTAAGAAGTTGGGTGTAGATACTAGTGAGTGTTTTCTATTTTGATCAAATTTACTTAAATATGCATGCTTAGGGTTAATCTACTAATTAGACATAAACTAAAGTTAGAGTTTACAATTTAGGTGAAAAAAAATTAAGTAGAAAAAATAAATTAAAGTGTTTGAGATAGTAATACATTCAATTTTATCTTTATTAGGCTACATGAAAATTTCTATAATGAGAAATTGTAGGCTACAAAATTATTAAAGTTGTAATTCATTGTATTTGTGGTTTCTTTCATTATTATGGTTGTTATCTCACTTGAATTTTGGTTTAATGTGAATTACTTAACTTATGGTTTTTGATTAGAGGTAAAAAAATAGGTTTTGAAGGGGCCCAAAACCCTTTACAAAAAAGGATAGCTGAAGCAAGAGATAGCTACAACAAGCACGCAACAGCCAAAAACCAACATGCCATCAGTGCAACATAAGCCAAAAAGGAGGCACAAAAGCAATCCCACTACATGTTCTTCAGGATATCAACAACCTCCATGTCACACATCACAACCTTATGAATGTCATCTATAACTTCGAGCACCTCCACAACAGAATCCCTAGCCTTCACCTTAGTCTTGTTCCTCATTTTGGCCCCAGGCCCACCCTCTTTCACCTCACTAACCAAAACATTCATCCCCCTACCAACTTTATCCACAGAACCTCTTCCTCCAACAACTTACCACCAACACCAGTAACCTCACCTGGAGCAAAACCCTTACGTTTCTTGGCCATTTCAAAAGGAGTTGAAATGCCAACAAATTCAAGCATCACAACAGATTTTATCCCCTCCCCACCCTTCTCCAGTTTAGCATACAATTTCTCCATTTGGTCCTCAAGGGTGAGGATTCTTTCCTCAAGGTTCTATTTCATCTTCAACGTTTCATCAACAACAATATTTAGAGAGTCGAACAGTTCATCAATCTGGTTCTATACATAAGACTCACTAGTTTTGCTCGACACACCCCAAACTCTGATATTGGTCATGTTAAGTTCATGGAACAACCATTTAAACAAAGAAATTGAGCCCTCCCTAGCCAACCCAAGAAAATCAGGAATATCTTCTCGGTCAACATTAAGATTACCCTTACCCATAGCATCATCCTCCTGAGAGGAGCTTACCTTGTCCTAGTTAATGCTGACTTCCTTACCTTTTCCACCAACAACAGGCAATTTGATTTTGTGAATAGAGTCTGCAATCTCCTCAAGAACTAACCTGCTTTTCATCTACTTTTCCAGGTCTCTCTTTTGCATATCAAGGTCCATGCCTAGAGACTCCACAACACCCTACCCACCAACCACCTTCAGGGGAGAGGCAGCTTGCATCTCTTGCAGCTAACAGGCAAACCTAATAGTAATTTTCTTATTACTACCCACCTCTAAACCCTTCTTAGGCAGGGAATCCAAACTAGGAGCTAACGAGGAAGTATCACCAACAAATTCAACCTTTTCCTTGAGGCTCGGAGTTAGCTTATCAACAATAACTTCATCGCTACAAGTCTCATAACCCTTCTTTTTCAGACCTGAGAGCCCTTTCCTTGACTTACCCACATCAGAGGGTTGTGAGACCACCTCCATAGAAGCTTGAGAGTCTGGGACATAATCTGTGTCCTCCTCAAAAACAAACTCCTCTTCCAAAATTTTTTTCCTCTTTTTCCCTTTCTTGCTAATCGACTCCTCATCTGAGGTAGATTCATACTCTGCCACTGCTTTCAATTGTTTACCCTTGGGAGTAGCAATTGATTTAGACACCACAAAATATTTGGCATACTTAGAGATTAACATGATAAGCCCCACATGCAGCATTGGGTTCTTGGGGTTCTTCTTGTGGTCCTTCAGACCACTTTCAAGCAAAGCTAATAGATAAAAAGGGAAATAAATTCTCTTTTTGTGGCGGAAATGATTAAGAAGCACAAAATGATAAGCGTTTACCATAGAGAAATGACCCTCGAGGGTAATGTATCTCATGAGCTCCTTTGCAATGTCCCCCCAAAGTGCCTTAAGCGAGCCATGTTGGTATCCATCGCTCTTAGCCATCTTCAAGTCTTGTTCGTCAGACCCTTTGAAAAATATCTGCATTGCATCCCTCGACTCCTTTTTGTCCTTGAACACATTCTTACCATCAGTAGGAAGCCCCATTATACTTGTGATGAAATCTTCATTAGCATCAAACTCAGTTACCCTGAGTTTCAAAACCTGATTATTCTAGGCTTTAGCAAACTGAGTCGTATCCTACAGATTGTTACCATGCAATCTTTCTAGGTAAGGAGTGAGCCCGCCCTTCTCTAAAATATGCCACACCTCTTCCTTTCTCCTCACATAATCGCAAGAAAAGGGCTCCGCACAGTTTTTATCTCCTCCCATGGCTCAAAAATTTGCAGAGCTGAAAAGTTTTAAAACCTTGCAAGCAATAAGGAGAAACTTCGAGAATGAAAGCCCAAAATTACCCACAATTCATGTGGCGTCGAGAATATGGCAAGAACAAATAATAAGCCTAGAACTTCGACCCATACGAAAATCCAATAAGGTACCACAAGCATGATGCAGATCAACCACACTATCACTCCACATTATGGCAAGCCACGTGATACTAGTCATGCAGGCTCCAAGCCATAACAAACCATCATCCACGCTGGCAGTTTTGAAAATCATGATTTGCACAGGCAATAGCCTCCATAGGGAGGGGGTCGCACACACGCCACTCCCTAATACCCCTAACACCAAGGTTAGCAAATACATTTGCTAGATCGTTGTCTTCTCTGAAAGCATGAGATATGTAGAACTTATCAAAAGAATTAAGAATTTTTATAGCATCCAATATCAAAGGTTCAATACTCCATAACGGGGGGGTAAGTTTTTTCAAATTGTTAATAATGTTGAGAGAGTCTCCCTCAAGCCAAACTTTCCTATACCCTTTCAATTGCGCCATCTTCAGGCCATGATAGGCAACAACCACTTCCACAACTTAACTTATGATTAGTTTCTCTTTTATTGACATTTTACCATAACTAAGTTGTAAAATTCATATAAAACATATTTACCTTTTAATAAAAGAATATTCAATTTTGTGTAAAAAAACAAAATAAAAATAAAAATTAATATCTCAAATACAATATACATTAAAAAATCAAACATTTATAATATAAGGAGTCATATTCAATTGACGTAAAGATGTATACAAAGATGAAACAAAATATGTATAATATAAATAGTCATTCTCAATTGAAATAAAAGATTTTCTTAAAGTAATGTATTGAAAATAAATAAAAATTAATTCTAAGTTACTCCTATTATAAAGATACACTGAAACAAGTGTAAAATACGTGAAAATAAATAAGTCAAAATACAATTTTTTTTCTCAACAATGTACAATCCAAGTGTGAAAAGAACCCAAATGTGAGGTCACATTTGCACGCTTCTCAAAGCTTAAAGTTCGCATTATTCTTCACATGGACGGAAGTCATTAAACAATTGGGACACGAAAAATTAGTTGACCCGTCAAAATACAAAGACGGCCAATCTCCACACGTCGGGAGCATTAATGTCCTAAACAAAATGGATTATATTTTTTGCATTTATCGAAGACGTGAACAAATTATTTTATCTACAAGTTTAGAAAGTGCTGCTTTGACTTCCCTACAACATTATATAACCACTTCACTAGTTTTTTAATGACAATCCATTTTGTCACGATTCTGTTCAAGTCAATGTCTTTGTAAAATGGGCTTCCACAATTTTTATATTGTAATCAAAAAATATATGATGATGATAAAAGATGTAAATATGGTAAAGGTATCATCATATGATATCATAACTTGATATAATTAAAAGGAAAGATTAGAACTTGGGAGGGTTGTTCTTAATGAGGAGAACATGAAGATAATGATAGAAATAGATTTTAGATAAGAGTCATGTAAACACAAGTAAGATGTAAGATATAACTATGTTAAGGATTATAAAATGAAAGCGTATAATATAGGTATGATAAGGGTCGTAATATATAGATTTTTGAGTATAAATATTATATCAAAATAGATAAGTATGATAGTTTTATGGGAGCATATAAATTTTATAAAAAAAGAACGTAAATTGGAGAGACAAATGTTTATGATATCATGATGCATATATGAAGAATAACATATGTATATGTAAGCACAAGAAATATAATAAAGACAAACAAAATAAAAATGGTATATACATACCATAGGAGTTGGGCATCATAATCATATGAAGTATACTTGAGTCACACTAATGCATACCAATGAACTTGAAACAAATATAGTTGTTAAAAATGGAATATAAGAATATATAGGAATAAAAAAGAACTACATAAGGAAGCACACAAATTAACAAGGGACAAAAGAAAACATGAGAGAAAAGCATAAGCAAAGTGAGAGGAAAGGTGGCCTTGTGTGAGGAAAAAAATCATAAATCATAATAAAAAGTTAAATGAACATAGGAGTTGCACAAAAAAATATGACATAAAAATAGACTAATATATAAGGACACACAAGAAAGAAAGATTAATTTCTAAGAAAATGAGTTAATATAAATAAGTAAATTAATAAAACATAGGATTCTTAAGGTATCAACCAATAACATTAGAAAGATCATCATCAAATAGATCATTCACATTCCAACAATAATAATCATGTTCTATATCCTCTAGTAAAAAGCCTTCAATGTGATAAGAAGTGTTCTTAGTAAAAATGTTAGCAATAGGTGCAATTATTGATTTATCTTTTTTTATTCATTATTCTTGCTTCTATAGATTTTCTTTTTAATTTTCTTAATCATAACCCCTTTCTTCAAGGAAACCATAAAGAAATAGTCCCCTTAGGTTGAAATACAGGTTTATCATACATAATTCCCTTATTTTTCTCTTGTTTTATTGGTACATGGGTAAGAGTCTCCTTATAAGGATCATGTGAAGATGTACCTATATATCAAGACCTTTATGTTTAATAAATTTAGGATATGCAACTTGAGGTTCCTTAGGACTTTTCAAGGGTCAGTGCAAGATCATGATGGGCCAAATAGAGACCTTAAGTGGCAATGAAAATATTAAAAAATAGACTAAAGCAACTTCACATAAGAATTTGAATAGGTTATTAACATAATTTAGAAAATATGTAGAATGAAATTTGTAGCAAATTGAATGTAGTTTGTAAGCTCTTGGGCTGTTTTTTGAAAAAAAGTAATTTGATTTGGTGAAAATTTGAAATTTCAATATAGTAGTTGTTGATGGTGAAGATGACACAAACAACGTTAAAACAAAATATTTCTACTCTATTTCTCTTGAAAAAGAAAGACACCATATAGTAGCCTAACTCCCAAGGTCCTGGTAGTTGGTTCTCAACTGTCTGATGTCATTCAATCGGTTCATGTAACTGTAATATTCAAGGGGCCTGTGCTGGTAACAAAAGATTCAAGCAATGAATCATTTTACTAACTGCTTTAGTAAATCAATGGGGTTTTCAAATAAAAGAAAAAGATAGGACAAAGGGGTAAACCAATAAGTATGAATCAAATTTATCTAGTGTCTAGACATATACCTTCAACAATGAATATTTCCTAACAGATCATAAAACCAAAAGCATGACACAATCTACATCATAAACTATACCATTGCATGCATCTAAGGTGCTTAATTCAATATCACTTTTCGCTTATCACAACTATCTCCCAAATTTCAAAACATACATCCATTCATGGCTAAGGTCATAGATCAACAAACTTTAATAAATTTAACTCAATGATAATCTAATAAGATAATCCTTAAATCCGATTCCTTCAAATGACTTTCATCACTCAAGAAACTCTTATGTTCAGCACAATCACTACATATAGATAGATTATAACTTATCATCCTTATCGAACAAACAATTTAATTCTAAATACCATATTTTGAGAAAACCTGTAATTCAATTAACTGTAAAAGATCAAGTACAATGTATCTCTGTAAAATCACTACAAAACTCTATCTCCTAGGATTAGGTAAGCCAATCCAATTCTCGATTAGCCGACCTTTACAATATGATACCCATCGGGTATTTATAGATATACAAAAAGTTTGAACTTCACTTCTATTTTAGGCTATCCACCTTTTTAGGAACAACAACTTTCTTGGAAACTCAGATCAATTTGATCTTGAGTTCTTACATTAGACATTCAGTTTAACTAAAAATAGAAGATAGAAGAAAAGAAAAGAAGTCATGCGCCCCCAAAACTGTCAGTGTTGTATGCATGCAACATGCAAGAAAGAGAAACATCATGCATGCAAGGATACATGCATGTGAAGCTGGATCTGCCATGAACTCATCGTAGCTGGTGAAGACTTGCTATAAAGTATCCATCTTTGGCCCATCAATCCAGTTATTTTCAAATTTGATCCGATCCAATTCTGCTGTAGCAAACTCCTTCATACTTTTCACCTTTGTCAATTCTCTTCTAGCAGCTCTTACTTCCTCTTTAACATCAATTAACCGATCCAACATTAACTCTTCTCCATCATCCTCTTTTTGCATGAGTCCTTTGAACCTTTCATCCCACTTCTCTTTTACTTGACTCAAAAGCATGCCCTCTTTTGTAAATGCATTTATATCTACAATAATGGCAATAACTGCTTCTAACTCTTCCAATTGCTCAGTCAAATTATTAACAGTCTCTTGAATTTCATTCTTATGCTTACACAAAAAGTCAGTCCTAAACCGAAGTATATGAGAAGTTTTCTCCACAAAATCCTTGTTGTCTTCCTCAAGTATGGATTGTTCCAGAAGAGTTGTTAGAGGCAATTCACTCACCTTTTCTAACTTCTGACTATATTCTTTATACTCTTCTCCTTGTTTCTCCGCTGCAGCCCTTGCATCAAACTTCCTTTTTTCCTCTTCAAACATTTTCCATTGCTCTTCTTGTGTCAAAATCTACTCAATATCTTGCTCTAGAGGCATGTTTCCTTGCAAATCCTTTTCTGACAGAGTTTCATCTGAATCTGTCTCAACTTCTAGAACTTCTTCCTCCACTTCTTTTCCCTTAGCAGCTTTAGCCATGGTATGAAGAGCTCCTTCTTGAATCTCTTTACTCTTCTTTCTTGTAAGTGGGGCTCGGGCGGATGATTCACCTAATGTAGGTGTTGAAACAACAGATCCTACTAGAACATTAGCTTCTTGTGTTTCCTCTCCATCATCTACCACCTCAAGTTCTATTTCTTCAATGTCCAAAGGAAGGAATTCTAATGGCTCTTTGGGAGGTGTCTTTCTCTTAATTTTCTTGTATCCTTTACCCTTTTTAAGAACTGGTCCTTGAGAAGCTTGAGTTCTTAGTACTAACCATTGCACACTTCTATCCAACACTGTCCTTCCAATCTTCTTAATATCAATTATTTCTTCAGCATCCCAATCAATTGGATCCAGGCTATTGGTGCCAATGTTCAACGTTTCATAGGATGGATCCAACACCATTCCATCATCCACCAAGGTGTCAGGAATGTTTTCTTTAACACCAAGTTCTGACATGAGTGAGACCGACAATCTTTCATAATTCTTCTTTCTTAAGTCATACTCATCTTGCCGATCACTCCAAAAGTCTTCTAACAAATTAAAATGTCAAGTGAATACTGAAGGTAATAAGGCATACATCTTCTTCTTCGGATCAAAATACTTACGAGTTGTATACAATCCCAATTTCAACTATATCAACTCATTATAAACCACCTTTGCTCCCTTCAAGTGTTGACAGCTATATTCACCCAACTTCATGGGAAATTTATGACATCCATTTTTATGCTTAATACCAAACCGAGCATTAACTCCAATAGCTTGATATACAAACTCCATTAGCACCATCCTATTACTACAACACCTTGGAAGTAAATGTGGATGGCCTTCAAAACCAAATATCCTGAAGTATGTAAATTTGGGGTATTGGATGTACCAACATCCCCATTCAACAATGAACACCATGGCTTCTTGACTTAACTGGTATCCTGCATCTCCATTCAATTGATTGATGACCACATCTATAAGTGCATCATTGACTCTTCTGAAATGAGTCTCATCAGCCTAAAGAGATAATTGGTCATAGTGCTCCCATACCTTCTTTTGTCCATCCAAGGCTCCCATTATGCCCACTCTGTTCAAACCTAGGAAAACACCCAACCTTGTTGTGGCATATACAATGTAAGAAGTCATAAAGAAACACTTGGTTTCTCTGATCCTGGTTAAATGATCATGTATGGCATCATAGACAATCATTGACCAATCAAACTATTGTTCTCTTTTCAAGATAGTCTGAATAAAAGGAAACATCCACTCCTTGAAGTAAAATGCATGCCTCTTCCCAAACACCCTAGACAACATCACAATCAACCTTGCTACCTCTTCATAGAAATCTGCCCTCTTTGGCTGATCTGCAAGCTTGGTTAGAGATTTCTTTTCTGTCTTCAACCACTTCTTGTCCAAGTGAGATTTATTCGATCCCTTATACCTACTATATTGCCCCAAGGCCTCTGCCTCATTCAATTGCACCAAGTTCTTTGGATCTGGAACATCAAATATACTTTGAAATGCTTGAGGAGTGAGATTAATAATCACATTGTCTTATGAATCCATGCATAGTCTTGTAGCAAGATTGTAAGCACTAGCTACTGTCATAATTAACTCCGGGCATTGGACAGATATAGGAAATAAAGTGATATGAGCTAACCTAGAGCTGACAATTATTTTCGTAGTCAATGTAATATCCTTGTCAAATGCTTCTAAATACCACTCCTTAAAATTGTATTGACCTAAATTGGTATCAGTGATATCTGACCAATCTGATTCCACCTTTCTCACCTTCACAACCAGACTCTTGTGATTATACCTTAAGGTATAAGGCAGTTGTTCTGGCTTTAACTTCTTTGGTTTTGATGCTACCTTTGATGTTTCTACAGGCTGGTTTCTCCAAGTAGCTTCCTCTGATGTTCCTGACATCTTTCAACTTTCCTGCAAACAAAAACCACTAATTAGATCTTTAGATATTATCATAAAACATACTTTAAAACCATACCTTTCATATATGCACCAGAGGCGGAACCAGGCAGAAACACAACCTAAAACAACCTCTTTTTACAACACTGCCGGACTCAAAGCAAAAACCGATATAGAAATTTCACTAATGATGAACGGGCTCAGAGTCGAAATCGGGGAGAGTATCGGACTCGGGATCGGAATGGAAAACAGATTTGGTTTTCTTCAAATTTTCATTTTTTCATATTCTATTTCCATTCTGCCTCCGCTTCCGATTTGGTCATCATTATTTTGAAAGAAGATTTTCTCATTATGCGCAGAGCCGGATACAGGATGAAAAATGGAATCAATACCTTTTGTAAAACAAAATTCTCAAGTTCAAGATCGATTATGATCCCATCTCCGCCTAGGTTGACCATGACGTCATCAAAGATTTTATCGATTTAACCTATAACTCCATGAGTAAAACCGAGGTCATATTAGATGAAAAGAGGCTTTAAAACACTATACTCATATGACCATGGGGAACGACTGAATCCTAGGGTATCATATTTTAATCCTTTAAATGTGATCACAGAAACCTATGAAACCCTAATCTAACAAACATGATAAAAACTAGGGCACAGATTTTAAACCTTGTCATTTTTACCAGAGTGAACGTGACAAAACCCTAAGTAAAAATGATGAATCAATTAATCCTAACTCACTGTAAATTTCTAATCTACCTCACTACAAGTTTCTAATCTAACTAGCCACCATTTAAAACCTAAACTTAATCTAACTCACTGCAAATCCAAAATAGCACGATGCAATCACGGCTAAAACGTGAAAGCGACCATGCCCTAAAATAGAAAGAACTAAAAATAAAAGCAAACAAAAACGAGGAAACAACCAGACCAACAAAATAAAACAAGACCTGAACAAACAAGCACACCAAGAAACATAAAATTGTTTGAAAATGACATGATTCAGAGCATGGGCAAACATATATACAAAACACGCAACAGTAAATAAAACGAAGAACAACAATTAGAAAACCTACCTCGAATACACAAGAACCAAACTAACCTTCTGAACTGATTTGCTCACAACAATCTCCTCCTCCTTCAATCTTTTCGCTCAAATGAAGTCTGCCGCTGCTTTTTTGTGTTCTTCAATCTCTTAATAATGATAATAATGACTCGTTTAATCCTTATATGAGGGTAAAAATGAAGATTTCTACCTACACGACCAACTGTCATTAATGCAATAACATGCAATTAAGGCAGAGTCGGAACTAAAAGAGAACCAACACTTCACAATAGTGCGACTTCAGTCAAAAAGTCAACGATCTAGAAAAAACGGTGGGGGCGGAACTAAAATAGAAACTGATTCGAAACTTTCAAGAAACTTCCAAACTTCATTCCAATTCTAGTTCTGGGTCCGCCAACTAAACATAAAACAAAACCAAACACAAAAATTAAAACAAAAGACCGACATAATAAAACTAAACAAAAAGACAAAGACCAAAACCAAAAGTCAAAATAGCGGAGGCGGGGGCGGAATCGATTATGATTTTGCAATTTTCGGTAAAGACTAAGTTAACACCCACTCCGGCTCCTGTTCCGCTCAAGACAAAACAAAAGACATAAACAAAAGACTGTTGGGATGGAAACCAAAACAAGTTTCGAAAGAACTTTCAGAACCCGATTCAGTTCTAGTTCTGCTTCCGACAGAGTAACCAAAGAAAAACAAAGTACTGGCAAAACAAGACTCCAAACTTTGTTTCAAAACAACTAAGTACAAAAATAACAAAGGGGGACCCATTTTGACCAAGGAAAAATATGGGGTGGTTATGCAAGGCATAACAAATGACAACTGGGCTAGGAAAATGGTTTACCCATTTTCAAAATACCCAAAGAAAATTTCAGTCACCCAAAAACTACTTGGCTTATAAACACTTTAACTTGAATAAGATTAGATATATGTAGGATAAGTTTGAGTTTGAATCTCAAATGTTATGTGCTCATGAGTTATTTCTGAATCTGAGTGTGTGCTTATATTGTGCATCATTCTTTGTAGATACTTTCTCTGTTTGTGAACAACTATACCTAAGATTCAAGCTACATAGGTTGAGTCCTTTAACTACCATGCAGTAAAATCCTGGGCATTGCTCCGCTGTCAGACAGGCGTCCATAGCCCCGATGGAGATACCTCTAGTCCTTACAAAGGATTGCTCTACTGCCAGCCAGGCGTCCATAGCCCCGATAGAGATACCTGATTACCCACTTGATATTTGAGCTTGCTTCTTCTTTCCTTTTTTTGCCTTTCTTTTTTACTTTACTTGTGGAAATTCTTTATGTATCTTTCTCAAATACTTAGATTCAATGAATCTAAAATGTGGGTTGAGAACTACAATGGATTTTGTGATAGTCTTGGAATTGGATTTTTCACTTGAATGAAAGGTAGAGTCATTCTAAAACAAATAGGTAATTACTCATGCATATGTTTTTCTAATTTGGTGACAGATCTTTGATCACAATTCATGAGATATTCACATTTATATCTTCAATCCTTAATAACTTTTCCAAGCCAAACTAGAATGATCATAAAACATAAGTTTTAGAATGAAATCCTTTTCAATGATTATGATGAGAATACCTAAACCAATTTATCTCCTAGTACCAGTAGTATACTTTGAATAACAACCCCCTAACTTGAGATGAGCAAAATGAGAATCCCCAATGAAACAAGACAAAACAAAACAAACAAACAAAACAAAAAGAACAAAACAAAAGAACAAAACAAAAACCAAAAACTAAAAACTAAAAACTAAAAACTAAAAACCAAAAACTAAAACCTAATTACATATGATACAGCATTATACATTTTTTTTTCAAAACATCAGAATTTTTATGCTCCAAAATAGTGCTTGAGAAACTGACCATTAATTGGTAATGGAACAGGCTTTCCTGTTAAGGTACTCAAATGAAAAGCATTCTTGCCTAAGATTTCAGCCACTTGATAAGGACCTAACCAAAGTCTATCAAACTTCTGGTGATCTCCCTTCTTTTCTCTAGCCTTATCCTATAATAACACAAGATCTGATATTCTAAAGGCTTTTATCTTGGCTCTTTTGTCAAACCAATGTTTAACAACAACCTGATGTTTAGAGAATTGCTACAAACCAGCATCTCTTTGTTCTTCCATATTTAATAAATTAAGGAGTCTAACCTCAATCCTATCATCCTTATTATAAAACTCCTGCATAAACTTCAGAACAGGTATTTGCAAATGAATGGGGAAGATTGGATCTTGGCCATAAACTAAATTAAAAGGTGAATTCCCTAGGGCTGCTTTATTTCTAGTTCGATCTACCCATAAGGAAAATCTCAACTGGGTATGCCAGTCCCTAGGGTTACTTTCTAACAACTTTTTTATAACTTCCAAAAAGTTCTTATTTGTGGAATCAACCACTCCATTCCCCTGAGGGTAATAATTGGAAGAATATTTTAACACAATCTTATGTTCATAGGCCCATGAAATAAACTCAGCAGAAGAAAAAACAGGGCCGTTATCACATACCAGAGCAAATGGAACTCCAAACGTGGTTGTGATGTTCTCTGTCAGAAACTTGATGACCACCTCCATGGTACTATTCTTGCAAGGTAGGGCCTCCATCCTACGTGTGCAATAATCCATTGTGGTCAAGATGAATTTATGACCTGTAGAAGAATTTGGATTAATTACACCTACAAAATCAAGTGCCCATTGGGCAAATGGCCTTACCTCATATACCGGTTGTAGGGGCATTGTAGGATTTCTTTCTCTAGATGCAGAGGTTTGGCATACATGATAAGTCCTACAATGTTGATGTGCATCTCTAAACACATAAGGCCAATAGTAGCCTGACCTTAAAATCTGATGAGCCAAAGCATCAGCAGATCCATGTCCGATCCCATGCCTCTCATGAAATTCACTTATGGCATGCTTTGCTTCTTGCTGATCCAAACAGCGTAGATAGATTCCTTGAAAATTGTTCCTATAAGTTGATCCCCCTTTAAGCATGTAATGGGCGCTCTTCATCCTCAATGCTCTCCTTTGAGTAGCATTCATTCCTTCTAGACACTTGTTACTAAGGAGGAAGAAAACTAAATCTGTATACCAGGGATCCTTCATGAATGATTGAACCGTGTATTGTTGACAAGTAATACTTTTTTCCACTTCTACCATAGCTTTTGACAATCCTTGGCCTTGAACAAGTTTCATTGGGTGAATTTCTAGGTCAAATTCTTGTAAAATGGCCATCCACTTTCCTCTTCGTTCCCCTAGTTCACTTTGCATCAGAAGAGATTTCACAGCTGGATCTGGAACTATGGCCATCCCTTGACTTCGAATTATGTAGTGCCTGAACTTCTTCACTGCTCGCACCAATGCAAAGGCTTGCTTTTCTATTGATGAATACCTTACTTCTGCATTCTTAAATGGAGAGCTCATAAAATCTATAGGCCTCTCCTCATTCTCTTCTCTTCTTTGTGTCAAAACTGCTGCACATGAATGTTCAGAGGCAAAAGAATAAATGTAAAAGGGTTTTAGATAATCTGGGCTTGTTAGAACAGGTGCTTCAGATATATATTGTTTGATTTGCATGAAAACAAACTTAGCCTCTTCAGTCCATTCAATCTTCACATCCTTCTTCATCATTTCGTTAAGTTGTTTGACAATCTCTGCAAACCCTGTTATAAATTTCCAGAAAAAGTTGATCCTTCCAAAGAAAGACCTCATTTCCTTCTTGCTACCTGGCTTTGTCAATTTCAAAATGGCCTCCACTCGTTCAAGATCTATGGAAATCCCTTCCTCAGAAATAATGTGACCCAAGAGCTTCCCTTCAGAAACTCCAAATACACATTTCTTTGGGTTGAGAGAAACACCATAACTTATACATTTCTTTAACACCTTTTTCAAGTCAGCAGCATGATCTTCTCTATTCTTAGAGTAGATGGTCAAATCATCAACATAGATGATTATACATTCCCCTATCAGATCTTTAAAAACTACATCCATCGCTCTTTGAAAAGTAGCACCAGCATTGATTAGACCAAAAGGCATCCTTCTGTAGGAAAATGTCCCCCACTTTGTAGTGAAAGCAGTCTTCATCCTATCCTCATGACTTAGCAGTACTTGATTGTATCTTGAATACCCATCCAAGAAAGAAATCATTTGAGATCCATTAACTTTTTGCAATACTACATCAAGGGAAGGTAATGGATAGTTATCCTTCTTAGAGGCCTTGTTTAAATTTCTGAAATCCACACATAACTTGATTTCACCATTCTTCTTCCTCACAAGAACTAGATTAGCCACCCCGGTAGAGTGTCTAACTGGAAAAATTATTCTTGTAGCCAAAAGCTTCTATACTTCTCTCTGGATCAGAGGCTCGATTAACGCATTGACTAGGTGTTGCTTTTGGCGAAACGGCTTAGCTTTTGGCTTGAGAGGGATTGCATGTGTGATCACAAATGTATCAAAAGTTTTCAAGTCATCATAGCTCCCAGCTATTGCTTCAATATTCTGCTTCAAGACCTTGATTATCTCATCCTTTATTTCCTGAGGACAGGTCTTCCCTATAAGAATGTTTCTTTCTAGGCCTGAATGAGTCAAATTAATTGATTCATACTTACCTCCCTCACTCTTTGTAGGCATTCTTTGATAAGCTTGTGGATCTGAATCAAATATCCTTTCTAATGCTATCATTCCTTTAGGGATGTTATTGCTCTTTAAATCCAAGATCCCTTCTGGATTGTCACTTTCTGGATTCCAGTCTCCCTGATCTTTGTCAGAATCATCAATTATCTACCCTTCAAAAATATTAGAATTTTCCAAAAAGGCCAATATATGTTGATCATCATTAAATACCTGGAAGTGTTTAACATTATCAGGAATTGCTGGGACCGAAATCAACTCCACTGAAAACCTTTTAAGGTTAGAGTCTTGCATAGGCTCTAATGTACTAGCAGCAACATCAAGAGCATCTGCAATTTGGTTAGCTTCCCTTAGGATGAGAGTAATCCCAAAGGAATCAAAATATTCTATTAAATTCCAAACTCTGTTCCTATATGCAGCCAATCTTTTGTTATGGCATGTGTATTGGCTACGTACCTGTTTCACAATCACCTCAGAATCTCCCATCACTATAAGAGCAGTTACCTTCTTCTTATGAGAAAACATAAGCCCTCTTGCAAGTGCCTCGTATTCAACCACATTGTTAGTGCAACCAAATTGCAACCTATAAGAAGCAAAGTAAGTCTTCCCTTTCAGGTTAGTTAGTTCAATCCCTGCTCCACTTCCTGCTTTAGATTTAGAACCATCAAATTTAAGAGTCCATAACTGGTCTTTGGCTGGGCGCTCTTTCCTTTTAGGAGCAATAGGGGATGACTCATCTAAAGGGTATGGCGGCTCAGACTTTTTCTATTTGTCAATATTTAACTCAAGACAAAGTTCAGCTGAGGATTTTCCTATGTTTTCAGCCTGTTCAACCACTACTCCCTGCATACCTTCTTGGGTTAAGTTGCAATCCAACTCATTTCTCATCCATGCCTTAGGTATGGGCAAAGCATCTGGGGTAGATGTCTCAAATGGGAACTGGGATACCTTAATCTCCCCTTTAGTTTTAGAAAAAACAACCTGAGTCTGTTCTTCTGGTGAAAGACCTTCATGTTGAGAAAGACTAGCCTGTGTAAGAATAGTTGCATCCTTAACTTGGAAAGAATCTCATTGGTGGGATTCTGGGCTTGTTTCTCTTGACACACCTATTGAGGCTGATCTATATGACTTAGAAATATCTATGCATGACTGACATTTCAATTTTGAATGGTTGTGATAGTGAATCCTGCACTAGTTCGGAAGTAATAAACTACTCAAGTCAGTTTCTTCCCCTAAAACGAGCCTATCTTGTTTCAACTTTCTTACTAAAACCTGTTGGTTGATGCAGATCATAGGATCACTATGTTCTAAAGGCGAAGTATCCTTAGGATTGATTACAGACAAAGTAAGAACTTCCTCTTGCCTATAAACACCTATCTCAATTTCAAAATATGCTACTTCATTGGGAGCATCATATTCCGTGATCATGTGATTGAGTCTAGGTTCACTTTCAATTCTTATCTGGGTTGCAACCCCTTTCCATGGTAACCACATGTGCGAGAAGTCCAAGGACAGATATCCACCTATACTCTTCATTAGTTCTCGACTTAAAAGAATCCCATATGTTTCTGGGATATCAGCAACTTGAATATCTATATAGGTCTAGATCCTTGGGTCTGATCCAACCTGCACATGCATGTTCTTCAACTCACCTACAACATTAACTTCGGTTTTATCCAATTGAATCACCTTTTTATTGGTTGGAATAGGACTCAATCCTAACTTTTTACAAATCGAAAAAGGCATGACATTCCCTGATGCTCCAGAATCTAATAAGCAATTATGTAGATTCTTTCCAAAGATTCTCAAACTTAACAAGAAAGGTGGGGTACTGGACTTACCTTTATACATAGCTGCATTCGTCTCCTTTGCGAGAGTCACTTTACCTTTCCCTTTTAAGCGATTAGTCTCCTCCAAAGCTTTTAATACCACCTCCTGTTGAGCTAGGCACCACTTCATGATGTCAAAGAAAGACAGTGATGTCTTCTGCCTTTGTAATTCTACAACAAAATCAAACTCCGAATCATTCCTAACTTGATATTTAGGAAAGGGAGGTCGATTACCTTTATTCTGAGAATCAGAAAGTCCCTTTGGTGGAGGTGGATTGTCATCTGCATTCTGATTTGGTGGAACCATGTTGTTAGGGGGTGCAGATGTAGTGAATGGCCCTTTATTCTGGTTCCTCAGAAAGTGACCACCCTTAGATTAGAAGGCTTGAGCATCATAGACATCTTCTTCTGGCTCATTATCCCATTGTATAGAGAATTGATATTTTTCCTCAATGGTTTCATAAGTCATGGCAGTGCTGACTGGCCCATTGTCATGATTGGAATTTCCTGATTGAGGGTAGGCATCAGCCTGTGTAATTTTCACAATTTTCTCCATTTCTGGGCAATTAACCTCAGAATGTGTTGCTGTATCATGTAGCCTACACCAATTAGTCATAAAATTCAAATCAGCCACATTAGTAGTATGTGGCCTTTCCTCACCTGTTTGATAATTATGGGGAACTCCCCTGTTGTTAGGCCCAATATTCCATTGCCTATTGTTGTTGTTGTTGAACCTTTGATTATACCCTATGTTTTGATTTTGATAATTTTGATTTGAGGAGTTCTGACTTTGGAAATTTTGATTGGTGTTCTGATTTTGATTTTGATTGGAGTAATTTCCCTGAGTGTTATACCCTCCTTGATTGTTGTAATTCTGGTTTTGATTATTGGGAGGATTTTTTCTGAGTTGTGCCATGTAATTTGACATCTGAGAGAGAGTCTTCTTGAGAGTCTCTACCTCATTTGTGAGTTGAACAGTTTGTTCATTCTGCACATTTTGGATTATGGCTGGGGAAATGACATGGGTTGATCTTCCCCCTTGTTGTGGTTGATTTTGAGGTTGATGTTGAGGTTGATGTTGAGGTTGATGGGAGTGATCCTACATGCCATTACCAAAGAAAGGCACAGTAGGTGGAGCTTGTAACTCAGATGCAGGTCCATATTGGGAATAAGACATCCTAGAGACAGTATTATATAATGGTGGATTAGGCATCTGATAATTCATTGGAGGAAAAGCTGCTCCTAAACCTGCTAGTTGCAAACTTATCTATTGTTGCAATTTGATAGCCAGATGGTAAATTTTACACAGAGAGTCTATCTGATCAGGTTCATAAGTTCTTTGCAAGAACAGGCCAATCAAAAGATCAACAGCTCTTAGATACGCCTGTATGGCCATACCCTTTGGTACTAAGTAAGGCTCTTGTAGCCTATGATACATCCTTTGAAACCTAGTGTTGAACAAGGGCAGTGGTTCATGATGTTCCTTTCTTATGGTGGAAAATTGGTGATATAATATAGCAAGGTCTACATAAACCCTAAACTGATTAATAAAAGCATTCTCTAAATCTGTCCAACCCAGAATAGATCCTTGGGGCAGATTTAGATACCAATTATATGCCATATCTCCTAAATAGTAAGGAAATAATCTACATACCACATCTTGGTGAGCAAACTGAGCTCATGTGCAAGCATCTTTGAATGCCTGTATATGTTCCTCAACACTTCTTGATTCTCCATGCATGTATTTTGGATAGAACTTCTTTGGGTTCTTTGGTAAATCATGGAATCCTCCAGGAATAGTCCCTAACAGAGAGGGATTATTCACAAAATAAGGCATTGGTGGGATTGGTTAAGTAGGTATAGGCTGAATTGGTGGTGATACAGGCCTAATTGGAAGTGGTGATGTAGGTTGAACTGGTTGTGGTGTAGGTGGATTTGGTGGGAATCCAGGTTGAGTGAGTGGTGGTGGTAATGTAGGTATCAAAACCCTACAACCATGGGGTCTAGGTCTTACCGGGGTTTGTAATTCTTGTAAAGGTTCAAGGTCGGTAGAGGATCTCAAAATCCTTCCATATTTCTCTGGTGAGAAAGACACTATGCGAGCCAGCTTGTCCTTTCAGGCACTCCTAGCGCCAATTTTTGTTGATGCTGAAGATGACACAAACAACATTAAAATAGAATATTTCTACTATATTTCTCCTGAAAAAGAAATACAACATATAGTAGCCTAACTCCCAAGGTCCTGGTAGTTGGTTTTCAACTATTTGATGTCACTCAATCGGTTCATGCAACTGTAATATTCAAGGGGCCTGTGCTGGTAACAAAAGATTCAAGCAATGACTCATTTTACTGACTACTTTAGTAAATCAATGGGGTTTTCAAATAAAAGAAAAAGATAGGACAAAGGGGTAAACCAATAAGTATGAATCAAATTTATCTAGTATCTAGACATATACCTTCAACAATGAATTTTTCCTAACATATCATAAAACCAAAAGCATGACACAAGCTACAGCATAAACTATACCATTGCATGCATCTAAGGTGCTTAATTCAATATCACTTTTCGCTTATCACAACTATCTCCCAAATTTCAAAACATACATCCATTCATGGCTAAGGTCATAGATCAAAAGACTTTAATAACTTTAACTCAATGATAATCTAATAAGATAATCCTTAAATCTGATTCCTTCAAATGACTTTCATCACTCAAGAAACTCTTATGTTCAGCACAATCACTGCATACAGATAGATTATAACTTATCAGCCTTATCGAACAAATAATTTAATTCTAAAGACCATATGTTGAGAAACCTAGAATTCTATTAACTGTGAAAGATCAAGTACAATGTATCTCTGTAAAATCACTACAAACTTCTATCTCCTAGGATTAGGTAAGCCAATCCAATTCTTAATTAGCCGACCTTTACAATATGATACCCATCGGGTATTTATAGATATACAAAAAGTTCGAACTTCACTTCTATTTTCGGCTATCCACCTTTTTAGGAACAACAACTTTCTTGGAAACTTAGATCAATTTGATCTTGAGTTCTTACATTAGATGTTTAGTTTAACTAAAAATAGAAGATAGAAGAAATGAAAAGAAGTCATGCGCCCCCAAGACTATCAGTGCTATATGCATGCAACATGCAAGAAAGAGAAACATCATGCATGCAAGGATTCATGCATGTGAAGCTGGATCTGCCATGAACTCATCATAGCTGGTGAAGACTTGCTGTAAAGTATCCATCTCTGGCCCATCAATCCAGTTATCTTCAAATTTGATCCGATCCAATTCTGCTGTAGCAAACTCCTTCATACTTTTCACCTTTGTCAATTCTCTTCTAGCAGCTCTTACTTCCTCTTTAACATCAATTAACCGATCCAACATTAACTCTTCTCCATCATCCTCTTTTTGCATGAGTCCTTTGAACCTTTCATCCCACTTCTCTTTTACTTGACTCAAAAGCATGCCCTCTTTTGTAAATGCATTTATATCTACAATAATGGCAATAACTGCTTCTAACTCTTCCAATTGCTCAGTCAAATTATTAATAGTCTCTTGAATTTCATTCTTATGCTTACACAAAAAGTCAGTCCTAAACCGAAGTATATGAGAAGTTTTCTCCACAAAATCCTTGTTGTCTTCCTCAAGTATGGATTGTTCCAGAAGAGTTGTTAGAGGCAATTCACTCACCTTTTCTAACTTCTGACTATATTCTTTATACTCTTCTCCTTGTTTCTCCGCTGCAGCCCTTGCATCAAACTTCCTTTTTTCCTCTTCAAACATTTTCCATTGCTCTTCTTGTGTCAAAATCTGCTCAATATCTTGCTCTAGAGGCATGTTTCCTTGCAAATCCTTTTCTGACAGAGTTTCATCTGAATCTGTCTCAACTTCTAGAACTTCTTCCTCCACTTCTTTTCCCTTAGCAGCTTTAGCCATGGTATGAAGAGCTCCTTCTTGAATCTCTTTACTCTTCTTTCTTGTAAGTGGGGCTCGGGCAGATGATTCACCTAATGTAGGTGTTGAAATAGCAGATCCTACTGGAACATTAGCTTCTTGTGTTTCCTCTCCATCATCTACCACCTCAAGTTCTATTTCTTCAATGTCCAAAGGAAGGAATTCTAATGGCTCTTTGGGAGGTGTCTTTCTCTTAATTCTCTTGTATCCTTTACCCTTTTTAAGAACTGGTCCTTGAGAAGCTTGAGTTCTTAGTACTAACCATTGCACACTTCTATCCAACATTGTCCTTCCAATCTTCTTACTATCAATTATTTCTTCAACATCCCAATCAATTGGATCCAGGCTCTTGGTGTCAATGTTCAATGCTTCATAGGATGGATCCAACACCATTCCATCATCCACCAAGGTGTCAGGAATGTTTTCTTTAACACCAAGTTCTGACATGAGTGAGACCGCTAATCTTTCATAATTCTTCTTTCTTAAGTCATACTCATCTTGCCAATCACTCCAAAAGTCTTCTAACAAATTAAAATGTCTAGTGAATACTGAAGGTAATAAGGCATACATCTTCTTCTTCAGATCAAAATACTTACGAGCTGTATACAATCCCAATTTCAACTATATCAACTCATTACAAACCACCTTTGCTCCCTTCAAGTGTTGACAGCTATATTCACCCAACTTGATATACAAACTCCATTAGCACCATCCTGTTACTACAGCACCTTGGAAGTAAATGTGGATGGCCTTCAAAACCAAATAACCTAAAGTATGTAAATTTGGGGTATTGGATGTACCAACATCCCCATTCAGCAATGAATGCCATGGCTTCTTGACTTAACCGGTATCTTGCATCTCCATTCAATTGATTGATTACCACATATAAAAATGCATCATTGACTGATCTGAAATGAGTCTCAGCAACCTAAAGAGATAATTGGTCTTAGCGCTCCCATACCTTCTTTTGTCCATCCAAGGCTCCCATTATGCCCACTCTGTTGAAACCTGGGAAAATACCCAACTTGCTGCGGCATATACAATGTAAGAAGTCATAAAGAAACACTTGGTTTCTCTGATCCTAGTTAACTGATCATGTATGGCATCAGAGACAATCATTGACCAATCAAACTGTTGTTTTCCTTTCAAGATAGTCTGAATAAAAGAAAACATCCACTCCTTGAAGTAAAATGCATCCCTCTTCCCAAACACCCTAGACAACATCACAATCAACCTTGCTACCTCTTCATAGAAATCTGCCCTCTTTGGCTGATTTGCAAGCTTGGTTAGAGATTTCTTTTCTGTCTTCAACCACTTCTTGTTCAAGTGAGATTTATTCGATCCCTTATACCTACTATATTGCCCCAAGGCCTCTGACTCATTCAATTGCACTAAGTTCTTTGGATCTAGAACATCAAATACACTTTGAAATGCTTGAGGAGTGAGATTAATAATCACACTGTCTTGTGAATTCATGCATAGTCTTGTAGCAGGATTGTAAGCACTGGCTACTATCATGATTAACTCTGGGCACTGGACAAATATAGGAAATAAAGTGATATGAGCTAACCCAAAGCTGACAATTTTTTCCATAGTCAATGTAATATCCTTGTCAAATACTTCTGAATACCACTCCTCAAAATTGTATTGACCTAAATTGGTATCAGTGATATCTGACCAATCTGATTCCACCTTGCTCACCTTCACAACTAGACTCCTTTGATTATACCTTAAGGTATAAGGTAGTTGTTCTGGCTTTAACTTCTTTGGTTTTGATGCTACCTTTGATGTTTCTATAGACTGGTTTCTCCGAGTAGCTTCCCTTGATGTTCCTGACATCTTTCAACTTTCTTGCAAACAAAAACCTCTAATTAGATCTTTAGATATTATCATAAAACATACTTTAAAACCATACCTTTCATATATGCACCGGAGGCAGAACCAGGCAGAAACACAACCTAAAACAATCTCTTTTTACAACACTGCCGAACTTGGAGCAAAAACCGATATAGAAATTTCACTAATGATGAATGGGCTCAGAGTCGGAATCTGGGAGATTATGGGAACCGGGATCGGAATGGAAAACGGATTTGGTTTTATTCAAATTTTCATTTTTTCATATTCTATTTCCATTCCGCCTCTGCTTCCGATTTGGTCATCATTATTTTGAAAGAAGGTTTTCTCATTATGCACGGAGCCGGATACGGGATGAAAAATGGAATCAATACCTTTTGTAAAACAAAATTCTCAAGTTCAAGATCAATTCTGATCCCATCTCCGCGTAGGTTGACCATGATGTCATCAAAGATTTTATCGATTTAACCTATAACTCCATGACTAAAACCAAGGTCATATTAGATGAAAAGAGGCTTTAAAACACTATACTCATATGACCATGGGGAATGAATGAATCCTAGGGTATCATATTTTAATCCTTTAAATGTGATCACAAAAACCTATGAAACCCTAATCTAACAAACATGATAAAAACTAGGGCATGAATTTTAAACCTTGCCAGTTTTAGTAGACTGAACGCGACAAAACCCTAAGTAAAAATGATGAATCAATTAATCCTAACTCACTGTAAATATCTAATCTACCTCACTGTAAATTTCTAATCTAACTAACCACCATTCAAAACCTAAACTTAATCTAACTCACTACAAATCCAAAACAACACGACGCAATCACGGTTAAAATGTGAAAGTGACCATGCGCTAAAATAGTTAGAACTAAAAATAAAAGCAAACAAAAATGAGGAAACAACCAAACCAACTAAATAAAAAAAGACCCGAACAAACAAGCATGCTAAGAAACATAAAATCATTTGAAAACGACATGATTCAGAGCATGGGCAAACATATATAGAAAACATGCAACAGTAAATAAAACGAAGAACAACAATAAGAAAACCTACCTCAAATACACAAGAACCCAGCTAATCTTCTGAACTGATTCGCTTGCAACAATCTCCTCCTCCAATATTTTCGCTCAAATGAAGTCTACCACTGCTCTTTCGTGTACTTCAATCTCTTAATAATGATAATAATGACTCGTATGAGGGTAAAAATGAATATTTCTACCTACATGACCAACTGTCATTAATGCAATAACACGCAGTTAATGCGGAGTGGGAACTGAAAGAGAACCAACACTTCACAATAGTGCGACTTCAGTCAAAAAGTCAATGATCCAAAAAAATGGCAGGGGTAGAACTAAAATAGAAACTAATTCAAAAATTTTAGGAAACTTCCAAACTTCATTCCAATTCCAGTTATGGGTCTGCTAACTAAACATAAAACAAAACCAAACACAAAAAGTAAAACAAAAGACCGACATAATAAAACTAAACAAAAAGACAAAGACCAAAACCAAAAGTCAAAATAGCAGAGGCGGGGGCGGAATCGATTATGATTTTGCAATTTTCGGTAAAGACTAAGCTAACACCCACTCCGGCTCCTGTTCCACTCAAGACAAAAGAAAAGACATAATTAGAAGACTATCAGGATGGAAACCAAAACAATTTTCAAGAGAACTTTCAGAACCTGATTCAATTCTGGTTCCGCTTCCGACAGAGAAACCAAAGAAAAACAAAGTATTGGCAAAACAAGACTCCAAACTTTGTTTCAAAAACAACTAAGTACAAAAATAACAAAGGGCGACCCATTTTGGCCAAGGCAAAAGATGGGGTGGTTATGCAAGGCATAATAGTAGTACTTTAAATTTTAGAAAAAAATAAAAAGAAGGTGATTGTCCGACCACCCTAAGTATGAACAAAAATATATATTTTTTGAATCTTTCAATATAAGTAGAGGACACATGCTCGGATGTGATGCATAATTTTTTAGAATTTTTTTGCAAGTAAATAATTAGTTATGAATGAGAGAATATTGTAAGAAGCTAGGATTGATCTCGGAAAGATGAATGATCCAAGAAATGTGTTGGGTCAAAGCAATGGACATTTTTCAAATCTTTGAAGTTGGCATCAGCAGGTTTGAGGTCAAGATCACTAGTGTCAATGGGTCTCGTAGGGTTAGCACACTAGGAGAAGGATTGCTTCCAATGTTCTTTGTCCTTACCATCACTGGCAACCACTGTATCCAAGGTGGAAGCTGTCACATGCAAAATAAGATATTTTTGACATTTGTGGTTCATAGGAGTCTGATACTAGAAAAACTAAAGCAACTACAACTTATCCGAATGACATTTCGCTTAGGGTTTCTTTTCCAAACAACATCATTCTAAAGCAAGATGATTATTGATGTTTTCTCCATTTACAACTCAAAAATGTGTAGAGGAGAAAATTGAAGCAATAAGCAAGGAAATTTGAGGAGAATCCTTTTAAGGTTTCTTTCCTAAATAATATTTCCTTGAAACAAGAGGACTATTAGCATATTCTTCAGATTCAATAGAGGAGCACACAAGTCAAAGGATATTTACAATGGGCTCGAAAAGATGCCATACAATTGGGTCGTGATGGTCATCAAGGTTTTGTTGAGGTCATCTTGCCGAAAGATTATTTGCACATCGAAATACAAGATCTCAAAGAAAACACCCTAATATGTAAGTTATGGAAGCTTATGCCTCCTATTGATGTATTAGAAGGTTTAATTTATCAAGAATGAGATGGGGAAAACTAGGTTTTCTACATAGATCAAGGAAATGACTTCTTTATTGTTCTATTTTCTTCAAAAATCCAAAGGGATGTAGTTTTTAAGGTTAAATCATGGGTCTTTGAGGGATCTGATTTATTCATTTCACCGTGGGTTCTGAATTTTGATCCTAGCACTACTCAAATCAAGTTTATACCATTCTAGATTCAATTAACATCGCTTCCTCTTGAATATAGAGAGCCTGAAATAAAGGAAATTCTTTCTAATAAGATGGGTATTTTTATAAAGCATGATATGTATTGTTTTAAGAGACCAACTAAACCTATTAGGGTGTGTGTTCTCCTAAATATGGCAAAGGCCTTCCCTACAAATATTTGTATTCATCTAAAATATGGCTCATGGGCAGGGGAGATCCTAATAGAAAACCCTAATAATGTATGCATATGTTGCCACATGTTAGGTCATTATATTAAGGCATGTTTAGAGTTAGACGTAAGACAAGAAATGGGGCAATCTGATTCTTCTAAAAATTAGAAAGTCTCATCTTAGGAGGTTCCTTCTAAAAATGTTGGGCCTGAATGTTATGGGGCTTTAGCTATTTCCTCTCAACCATCAATTGAGGGTCAAGCTTTTGACATGTACTCTCAGAGTGTCAAGCTATGATAGTTTCAGAAAAGGTAAATCTATAGTTATGGACTCCTATCATGGATTTTCGAAAAAATGAAGGATTAACCTTTGTCATATCAACAAATTTAGGGAAATCGATTGTCTTTAAAAAATTTACAAGGTGGATTTATTCTACCTTTCAACCTTAAAGGTTTAAATTTCTATTGAGAATGTTGTGGCATTCACCAATATAATATATCAACATTCTAATAAAGAAATGGTTCATGCTATTGGAGTATATTATGTTGCCACCATAGGAAAGGTTCACTCTTCCAATCAAGGTAGTTATCAAGGAATGGGTAAAAAGTTTACAATTACAATATCAGATGCTTGGAAGAAAAAATTGGCTATCTCAGCTATGGAAGATGGTAGATCATTGCATCTATATATGCCCATAATTTCCTTGTTTAATATGCAACATTTAGATGGTATAATTTCCTCTATGATGTGGGGGACTTATAATCCCTCCAAAGTTCTAATTCAAGAGGACAATATTTTTTCATGCTCATCAACACCTTTATTGGAGTCTATTATTACGAATGAGCTTGAATTTACCTGCACAAAAGAGGATGTGGATAGTTTATATTTTCAAGTGTTCTAGGTTTGGTTGAGAGTGAAAATCTAGAAAATCTAGCAAATCATACTACCACTATGGTGGGTTTACAATTAATTGATGAGATTACAAAGGAATTTGAAAAGGAAGATGGGGAGTCAAAGTTAGTTAGGTCTTATCCTCTTCTAGAAGTAACAACAACAATGGATAAATCAAATTCAGAAGATATAGAGGTAAAATAAAAGGTTTTTGAGGTAGGAGGGAAATATGATGTGGGTTTAGAATTAATTGATGCAAATGTAGAGGTAGTTGCAAAGGAACAAGGGGAGTTAAAGGAAGGTAAGATAGATACTCTTTTATAAATTACAACAACATTGGATAAATCACTTGCAGAAGACACTGTGGTTCAAGAAAAGGATTTTGAGGACAAATAATTTTTTGGTGTGAGTGAAAGGGAAGATGGTGAATATGATTTTTCTAAAGTCTTAACTATTTCCAAAACTCCTATTTCTTCATCACCTATGAAGAAGTCACTTGGAAAAAGAGGAGGTCTAATCAACTAAGATTCAAGAGGAAATTGATGCAGGGATATAGTCAACTCTAGATGGGAGCATAAAGAAGAGATTGAGGAAAGTAGGTTTCTCTCTTTGATTTTTATGAAGATAGTCTCGTAGAATGTTAGGGGGATTAATGATCCTAACAAGAGGGCCCAGATCAAGCAACATATAAATTCTTGTGGGTTTGATATAGTTATCTTACAGGAGACAAAATTATCCAAGGATAATTATGGGACTATTATTGGGAAATGGTCAATGTGGAAGTCATGCCAATTAGAAGCTCAAGGAGCTTCAGGAGGATTGTTAACACTTTGGAATCCAAACTCAGTTATGGTGGAATCTATTTCTAATGAATCAAATTGGCAATTACTAAGGGTTACTCATTTTGATTTAACTTTTTTTTTGTTAAATGTTTATGCCCCAAACTCAATGGCTAGGAAAAAGGCATTATGGGATGAACTTGTCTTACTCTTGGAGCAATTAGGAGATGGGAAAGTGGTCCTTGGAGGATATTTTAATGCAATCCTCTCTCTCAATGACAAGAAGGGAGGAATTGTACATCTATGAAAGACAATGGAGGATTTTAATACATTTGTTCAAAACAATGCTCTTATAGATGTTCAACCAATCAAAGGTGCATTTACATGGAAAAATAAGAGGAAAGACTTTCTACAAATAGATGTACAATTGGAAAAATTCTTGATATCAACCAATTGGTTTATAGAAGGATTTGTGGAAGTCTCAAAAATTCTACCATGGGCAGGTTTAGATCATTTCCCTATATTATTGAGTATAACAGCTAAGAGGTTTCATCTCAAATATAGGTCATCCTTTAAATTTGAATCTATGTGGTTTAGGAATCATGAATTTCTACCTAGATACTAAAAAATTGGTGGCTATAAGCGCTATATGAAACAAGATCAATTATGTTTAGATTTTGCAGAAAGTTGATGTATGTTAAGAAGAAAGTTAAATATTGGAATGTGCACATTTAAAAAAAACATTTTTCAACAAAAGGAATTGGTATAAAAAACAACTAGTAGATATAAATGACTGAATTATATCTCAAGGTTTAACGTTAGAATCCTATGAGCAATAGAATAATTTGCAAATAGTATGGGAAGAGTTAGTGTCGCGAGAAGAATTTATTGGCACCAAAAATCTTGAGAACTTTGGCTCAAAGAAGGGAACATAAATACAATTTTTTTTCATATATATGCCCAGATTAAGAAAGCAAAGAGTGCAATTTTCACAATTCAGGAAAATGTGATAGGGAAATGATTAAAATTCAAGAAGACTTACAAAAAGAATCCCGATCAACTTCTTTTCTAACTTGTTATCAACACCAGCACGACAACCTTCTCAAATTGTTGAGGAGAGTGAAGAGATGTTGCAAGAAATTCCATCTTTAATCACTGAAGAACAAAATGCAAGTCTTATTAAGCCTTTCACTTTAGAAGAAGTGAAAACGGTAGTTTTCTCACTATCACCAGATAAGGCTCTGGGACCAAATGGTTTCACAACAATTTTTTTCCAAAAATATTGGGACTTTATTAGAGATGATCTTCATAAGGATTTAGAAGAATCTAGATCTCTATGTTCCATGTTAAAGCAATTCAATGTAACTCATATAGCTTTAATTCCAAAGGTCAACAATCCAAATTCTTTTTCAGAATTTTGGCCCATATCTCTTTGTAACACTTTTTACAAGATATTCATTAAAGCCATATATCTTCGGTTGTTGTAATTAATTCATAAAATAATATCAGAAGAGCAGGGTGCTTTTGTGCTTGGGAGATAGCGGAAGGAGCTTTGGTCGTGCATGAGGTTCTTCATTCTATTTATTCACACAAAATCTCATCTTTTATCATTAAGTTGGACATGATGAAAGCTTATGATAAAGTGGATTGGACCTTGTATAGGAGAAAATTTGTACCCCTTGTGTAAATTCGCCTTTCACATACCCTCACCTTAGAAAATCAAATCTGAAGGCGAAATTCCATATCACCCATTCGAGATGATCCACTTGGTGCGTGTTTTATGTGTCGGTGGGGGAGTTTTCATTAGGGATGCGAACACGGTGTGCGGTTTTCTGCATAGTTTGTTACCAGCTCTGACAAATTCCTACGTCTAGAGTCCACGAGGATGTTACACACCTGATTGGGGTCGAATTGTAATGCCTCTGTGTGACCAACCGACTCAAAAAATGGATCCTCTTCCATTTTGGCCTTCTAAAGCATTCATTTCACACATCACTTGACTTATTTAGATTCTCAAGCATTTTTCACTTGCTCTACACACAACTCCAACAATCTCTCCATCTTCACGACTCCATTGAGCATTGCAGCAGCTAAGAACTCCATCAACTTCACTCTTACACGTTTGAGGTAGCCATAGAAGTTGCAAGCTTGGAGTCTTGTGAGACCTCCCTTCATCACCACTATGGCTGTGGTGACTTTGCCAATTTCATTGCTTGCATTCTCCCTTCATTGGCCTTGAGAGCCTTTGGCTGGAGGTGGCAATGCTTCTCTCTCCCTTTTGTGATTTGATAGAGTAACTTTATCTTTTGTAGTGTTCAATTTACTTCATTCAATCCTCTTTATCATATTTTCTACTTTGTTGCTTTCTAGTTTTTCATGAAGGTGGAAACACCAAAGCGGGGGTTTGACTGAGGAAAACCCCTATACAACCCTAAAAAAATTTCTTTCTTGCTTGTGTGTAGGTGAATGTGTATGTGGATCTCACTAGAAAATTGGCATTTTAGTGAGTTGGTTTTCATCAACCTAATTCTCATCTTCTTATTTTATTATTTATGCACTTACTTTCTGTACTTTATCATTCTATACTTTTTGTTAAATTCAGTTAGCTAGGCTGTCAGTAGGTTTTTGGTAGTTTCTCTATTGTACTTTATTATTTTTGGTCGTATGAATGCCAACACACCAGAGAGATACCAATGCACTATACTATTATCCCAGACCCACACTTCCATCCTCAAATTGATAGCTATATGAGGTATAGTTTGGACTCCAAAAACCGGTCCGTCTAGCCCCAACCAATTTTTTGGGTCTATAGAGTGATAGAAGAACTTGCGGGTGCTATTCATTCTTATCCTCACCCCAAAATATCCCTTAGAGTGAGGTATGTTAGTTCAAACCTCCGCTCTCGGCTCTCCATGACCTGGAGCCTTAACGTGGTTGGTCCCCCTCTCTTACACTTTTGGTGAACCTGACGTGAACAACATCTATCCATTCACCTATTTTGAGACTTTTTCCCCGCACCTAGTGGTTGTTGTAACCCTGAGTGTTGTGAAGGTTTATGAGCATCACAACCTAGTCCATTAATTTTGGGTACGTTGTTAGGAGAAGTGTGTGACACCTACCAATGGAAAAGACAAAGATCACTTCTAGTTTTTCCTCTAGTTTCTCCACTGGTCTAGCTACTGACCACACTACCGATTTTCCTACAAATTATACTAATGAGATGGGTTTCATAGAAGAGACTATTCATGTTCCTACCCCTCTAGCATCCCCTACAACTTCATTTGTAGATGAGGGTGATACTATGCATATTCTTGTTGAAAACCTTCAAGCATTAGATAATAGATTGCTAGAGCTTGTGAATCATCTAGAAAAAGCACCAAGCATGGCAAGAGCCACTAGGATTACCAATGAGTTGAGAGATTTTCTAGGAAAAGATCAGACATGTGTAGAATTTCTTTGTGGCCTTTCCAATCTAACCAAAGCTTATATCCCCTCGTATAATCCTAGGTTAGGCACTACCCGAGGAGAAGTGCTCGACACCTATGAAATATAAATAGGTGTTTCAATGCCCACCATGTCTATATGTATGGCTAAGATAGGCTCTTCAATCGATTTTCCTCTACCTCTCTAAAGCCCCCTACTCTCAAGGTGAGTAGAATACCCCTTGGGTTCAACTTCACCCCTCCTACTGCCTTTGGTGGTGGGGGCTTTGATGGAATGAGTGGTGACAGTTTAGGTAGCGGGGGTGGTACTAGTGGAGGCCATGGTGGTGGTTTTGGTAGTGGAGGTGGCTCTGGTGGAGGCCCTATCGGTGGTGGTGTCTCCGACGGTGGTCACAACGGTGGTTCTAGAGGTGGTGGTTTTGGAGGTTCCACTGGTCCTTTGTCATCTTCGGACCCTATTTTGAATGCCCTTCTTTAGAATATGGGTCTAATGCAAAACTAGTTGGCGAGCCTTTCCTAGGCCTCTACCCAACCTATCTTTCAACCTTTCTTTTGACATAACCCATTATCAGTGGCAATCTTGAGTACTCCCTTCCAACAAGGAATGTCCCAAATTTGAGAAGTATGGCAGCAAAGGGAACCCACAAACACATGTTTTTGCATTTAATTATATGTGTATAGACTTCTTCCATCACACTACTTTGATGACAAAATTATTTCCCCGATCTCTCAAGGATACAACACTCGAGTGGTACTGTTGCTTACCCAACAACTCTATATTTTCATTTGATCAACTTGTAAATCAATTCCTCCATCAGTTCCAAGCTAACATCGGTTTGAAGATGACCTTCTTAGATCTCGTTTGATGTAAGCAAGAGGATAAAAAGAAGATAATTGATTTCATAGTGTGATACCAAGTGCTCTTCTTACAGATCTCATACCTGGTGCCTGACTTCGATGTGTAGAAGGTGTTCATAAGTAACCTACAAAGCCCTTGGCAGGAAATTTTTTCCTTAGTGAAATATCCTTCCTTTGTGTATCTGTGTGTCACGTTACGAGAATATTAAAAAATGGTAGTTCAGTTCGGGGGATCCTCCTCATGCTCCTATTCAGAAGGAAGATCAATTATATATATTTTAGGAAAGGGTAAAGTTATTGCAAATGTAGTCACCGTGACAAATGATATTGACCTCAAACACAACATAAAGTTTACAAAGTTAGCATAATATTATTCTTCCATCTTGTAAAATTTGTTGAAGGACAAGATCATAACCTTTGAAAAACCTCGAACTCTTAAGGAATCTTACCTTGATTGGTACACTATGAATGCTTTATGTTAGTACCATCATGTTAACAACCATGATACCAAATGTTGTATGCGCCTGTGTCACAAGATATAGGATCTTGTTGATGATGCTACCATTCGTCTCGATGGGATGAAACAAAATGCAAATAAATCGGTGGTGAAAGCCAAATGTGAGTTACAGATATACACATATCCTTTTCCATCTCACTTTTCCAACTTGATTATTGACCCCTTCGATTCCTCCACTCAACCCTTGGCGTACATCAATATGGTCGTAATTACTCCTTCCCCACAACTTACAACTGGTTTGCCAGATGTGAAATTCACTTTGTAGGACATGCCCTTAAATAGTAAGCTCTCTTCTCTCTACATTCCTATTCGCCTCAATGGGAATATTATGACGGGGGTCCTAGTTGATCCCATGAGCTTAGTGAATGTTATTGCAAAGGAAACACAATGGTTAAATTCATTGCAGAAGGAGTATGAGGAAAAGAAGTCTACAATTTGTATGCACAATGGCCTCTCTCAAGCCATATGGCTCAATAAATCTCTCCATCCTAGTTGTACCTAGGACTATGAATACTACCTTTGATATTATTTAAGAATCTAATTTGTTCAGGGTGAAGTTAGAACAGAACCGCTTCCGTCATTCATAAATGTTTAAAATTCACCCATGAAGGTGTCATGCACATTGTGCATGACAATGGATATTAGCCATTGGTATCCTATGGGGGCTATTCATTGGACCATTTTTTCCTTGCCCCAGTTGGTCCACTTCCCCAAGAACATACCTACTTTATCAAAACTATGTGAAGTATAAGATTGAGGGTAAGGGACAACCGAAAGTGACCCCCCTAGTAGTGCAACAACAAGTTGTCTCCTCTTCTTGAAAGGGAAAAGAGAGGTCTCCTCATCCTTAGGGCACCTCTTCTGCTCCCCTCTCTTAAGAATAATTTTAGATGTCTACTCTTGGGTTCCACATAAGAAGTACGATGGTGCCCGCTTGGCACAAAGCCAAGATTAGGATATTAGACCTTCATACTATGCCTCTTGGACCTTGGACCTACCTATACGATAGAAGAAAAGGTCCCCATAGGGAATCCTCTATGTCTTGGCCTTTGTGGCCTCCTACCACTCCTACTCCTAAAGAAATGAATGGGATGAGGCTCGACACTGAGGCATTAGAGCTGACTCCCCTCGTTGTCTCTCAACCTCTTCCTCCTACTCGCATTCAAGAGTCTATCCCTCCACCAAATACGACTTTTATGGAAATCCCTATGGTTGAGTAGGATTCTTCTGTCCCATCCCATCTCCTGAACTCTAGCTCCAACAGTCGCAGAAACCACCTTGAATGTGAGCGCAAGCATCGAAAAAAGGATCTGGTGGCTAAGCAGGACACTTTGTAGAGGAAGGAAGGAGATTTGACTGCCGCTTCTTCAGGGCCTCCTACAACGTCCTCCTCTCTCGTCCCCTCTGCTTCTATTCAATCGAATCTTGTTGTGAGCGTGAGTGCCCTAGATGCTAAAAGGGTGTAGGTGTTTATCACTCCTTTGATCAAGCCACCTCTTTTGATGTCACTTTTGAACATCCCATCGTTCCCAAAACCCATGGACAAGCCAAACACTTTGGTGGTGTCCGTTGCTGCTTTCTCCTCCTCCTCTATGCCTCTCGCTCATTTGTGGGGAGTTCACATCCTTCGATGAAGCAAAATATGGAGATTGGCCCTTCTAGTAAAATAGGGCATAAGAGGAGTCCACACTCTTCAAAGGGTGGTCATGTGCTAGCTTGTGCCATCCTAGTGATGGAGAAAATTTTGGCTTCCCCTGAGTTCGTCACTACTCCCGAGTCATTCAGTGAGCCTAGCAGTGAATCTTAGGCACTACCTCCCTCACCCGTTGAGGTAGCACATGGAACTCCCATGAAGTGCATGTTTAACTCCTTGGATGAGGTCTTGCCCTTGTCATTGATCTTCACAAAATTGCTAACCATTGCTCCACAAGAGCCGAGCAAAAAATACCTTGCGGGGCTTGCTTCCTTGGCCCTTGTTGTAGGAGGGTCAGAAGCACCTCCCCTTAATATTCCACCACTGCAGGTTCATTCACCTTCCCCATTTAATGATCTAGATGGGGAAGTGGATGACCTCTTGGTCAACGAGTGTTAGGGGGGCCCTTATTTCCCTTTAGATTAGGTGTGTGTTTGTTGTGATGTGTTGCCCCATGCTTTCATTATGTGTTCATGGATGACCCTTTTCACCCTTGTAGGTTCTTGGATACATGAGTGATTATCTGTTGTAAACTTCCTCTATTTGTATCATCATTCTTCCTCTTATATGTGTTTTAATTTTCAACAAATTGGGGATGATGCAAAGTGTTGGGGGAATTTTGGCTTCCCTTGCATGTTGACCCAATTTTTTATATTTTTACTTTATCTTCTCGTGCATTCTTCACATGGTATGATATAGTAAGGGGTTGATGATAGTTCATCTATATACTATTATTATACTTATATATATTTATGAGAAGCTCTGACCCGGAACTATCAAATCTCCCCTGTGCCCTTTATTTGTGATGTCTTTGTCTCTTTTGTCATCTTTCTCTATTTTTTTCTTGAGTTGTGATGTTGTCCCTCATGTGTGCGACAACATCACCATGGTGACATCTCACCATGTCCCATGGGCCACAACATCACTTTTTCATTCTTTCTTTTCTCTCCTTAGGTTGTCACATGCCTCTACATTCAACATGCACCACCCTAAGGGGAGTTGCCACGTCAAATTTGATTTTCATAAAATGTATTCACAACCAATGAATCTTTTCTTGAAAATATTTGCAAAATTTTCAAAAATCTGATTCTCAACTTGGACCTCCTAATGGAATGTGTTTCCTTCATCCTGGGTTTGCAAAGAAAGAACTTGAAAAATTTTCTTCAAGGAGGGAGAAAATTTTCCTACAAGAGAAGCCTTGATCTACCCCTTGTGAGGGGGAATTTTCTTCCTTTCGAATTCCTTTATGAAGTGAACATATTTTGAAAGGATTCCTTGATGTTGAGTCGATTTGCGAAAAAACATTCTCGCACTTTCAAAGAGTGCATCCCTTGAGTGGACCCCCCTTCTTTTGAAGGGTTCCCGAGGGACCCCTTTGAAAGCCTTTTCAACTTTTTGACAGTCTGCATGACTATCTATTTGTTTGCATGTGTGGCTTCCTTTTGTTCTCTTACATGTTTTATCTGCGGATTAACATGTTTCTTTGTAGGTGCACCTATGAAGCCACTTTCCAGTCTGACTTTGTGGAGTCCCCTTACACTGGGATTGCTTCATGATAGAGTACTTGGGGGAATTCCTTCTTGTAGTTCTATGGGCCTGTGAGGCACTTACATCCTACAAGATTTGTTCATCGTTGGTCTGAGGGCCTTCGGTGTACTTTGTGCAACTCCATAGTTCTATGGGTCTATGGAGTCCTTTTGTTTGAAACTCCTCAAGAGAGAGTACATGTGGAATCCTTTGCCTACCCTACACTTTTGAGTTCGCCAGATTATGGTTTGCTTCCTCGATAGTTCAGGTATACATCTCTAACTCTTCTATCTAATTTACCGAACACTCATCAATATTTGCGCTTGCTATAGTGGGGTAAAAATGTATAGGAGTGAATTTGCACACCTTGTGTAAATTCCCTATTCACATACCCTCGCCTTAGAAAATAAAATCCAAAGGTGAAATTCCACATCACCCATCTGAGATGCATCCACTTGGTGCATTTTTTTGTGTCGATGGGGGAATTTTTGTCAAGGACATGAGCGTGGCATGCAAAAGTCTATGCAATGTGCAGACATCTATAGAACATGATATCTATGCAAGCTTGTTGTCTTGTGAGACCTCCCTTCATCACGGCTGTGGCTGTGGTGACTTTACCAAGTTTGTTGCTTGCATTCTCCCTTCATTGTCCTTGAGATCCTTTGGGTGGAGGTGGTAATGCTTCTCTCTCCCTTTTGTAATTTGATAGAGTAACTTTATCTTTTGTAGTGTTTAGTGTACTTCTTTCAATCCTCTTTATCATATTTTCTACTTTGTTGTTTTCTGGCTGTCCATGGAGGTGGAAACACCAAAGCAAGGGTTTCATTGAGGCAAACTCCTATACAACCCCAATAATTTTCCCTTATTTCTTCTATGTAGGTGAATGTGTATGTGGAGCTCACTGGCGAACTGATGTTTCAGTGAGTTGGTTTTCATCACCCTAATTCTCATCTACTTATTCTATTATTTTCACACTTTCTATATTGTATCATTCTATACTTTTTGTTAAAATCAATTAGCTAGGCTATCAGTAGGTTTTTGGTAGTTTCTCTACTGTACTTTACTCTTTCTAACCATACGGATGACAGCACGCTAGAGAGACACCAACACACTAGAGAGATGCCAATACACTAGAGAGACACCAATGCACCACACTATTGCCCCAGATCCATGTTTCCTTCCTCGGACAAAGAGTTGTCTGAGGTTAGTTCGAACTCCATAAAATGGCTTGTCTAGCCCCAATTAGATCTTTAGATTTGTAAAGTGGTAGAAGCACTTGAAGGTGCTCTTCATTCTCGATCCTCACCCTAAAAAATCCCTTAGAGTGAGGTAAGCTAGGGCAGCCCTCCGCTCTTGACGCTTTGTGAGTTGGAGCCTTGATGTGGTTGGACCCCCTCTCTTATAGACCTTTTTGCTATAATTATTGATGAAATTTGGTTTTCACAATAAGTGGTGTAAGTGGATATTGTCTTGCCTCATAGGAGCTAAATTCTCAGTGCTCATTAATGGATCACTAATAGGTTTCTTTAGTTCTACTCAAGGTGTAAGACAAGGTGATCCACTATCGTACTTTATTTTTTATAATCTTAGTAGAGGCTCTCGGTAGATTATCTAAAAGATCTCAAATTTAGGGAATGTGGAAATGAATAGCTATTCCTTCAACTGATATATTTGTTACACACTCTCTCTTTATAGATGCTACACTTTTATTTGGAAAATAAACACTCGAGGAAGCTAAACATATCAAAACTATTTTGGATAAATATTCATTTTCCTCAGGATAGAAAATAAATGCAGAGAAATCAAAGATTTATACTTTCAATATCAAGGCAAGTTTACAAATATAAATTGTGAGTCTTCTGGGTTTTCAAACTATAGTACTCCCCTGTAAGTATCTTGGTACTCCATTCTTTATAGGTGCAAATGGGATCTCTTATTGGGACAAGATAATCCAAAGCATTCAGTCAAGGATTGCTAGCTAGAAGGGTTGGTGGTTATCACTATTAGGACGAATTTTGATTGTAAAATCAATTCTCTCTACTATTCCTAATTACTATATGACAATGTTGAAAGCTCCCCAATTGGTAATTTTTGAAATTGAAAAGCTAATCATAATTTTTTTGTGGAAGGGAAATTTAGATAAAAAGAAAAAGATTCTACTAATTTCATTAGAAAACATCTATGAAGAAAATTTGAAAGGGACCTGTTGGTATTCATAATTTTTAACCTAGAAATATTTCTTTAGGTGCCAAGTTAGTGTGGCATTTATATTCCAAGCCTCAAGAAAAGTGGTGTAGGGTCATGCAATAAAAATATTTGGATGTTACAGATCCACAAAGAATATTCACAATTTCAAATCCACCAAAAGGATCTACAATGTGAAAATTTCTACTAACTTGTAGAAAAGTTATCACCCCTTACCTAACTTGGGAGATTCATAATGGGAATCAGGAAAATTTCTAGAAGGATTCCTAGAATGGACATCCACCCTTAAACACATTCCAAAATTTACAAGACATATAAGTTTTCCTCAGTTCAAATTGGGGGGGGGGGAAAGTTAAAGATTATTTTTAGAACATAGATGATCGCATAGGGACAATTTTTTGGAAACATCGGTCTTCCATTCCTTTCCTGGATGATCATATAAAAGAGCTAAGTGACATATTAAGTGTAATACATGTGTACTTTTCAGATGTAGTGGATAAGATTTTGTGGGCTCCATCTAAATCAAGTAGCTATACAATTAAAATGGGCTATAAGGTAGTAATGAGTAAAGGAGTGTGTAGAAAACCTCCAAGAGCTCTGTCTTTCTGTTGGAATTCAACAATTTTACCTAAGGCAGGTTGCTTCTCTTGGTTGGCTATTAAAAACAAGGTTCTGACAAGTGAAAGACTTTCTAAGCTCAGGATTGCAGCTCAATTCAAGTGTGTGTTGTGTGATGAGGTGATGGAGGAGGTAAACCATTTATTCATTCACTATCCTTTTTCATATGCATGTTGGTCATTTGTTAGAAACAAATTAAATTGGTATTCACCATTTCCAAAAAAATTGTGGGAACTTTTACAAGCTAGCCAGTTTTGTATAAGACATCATTCTTTGCATGCATTTGGAAAGTGGCCTTGTCAGTTGCATTATGGTGCATTTGGTGGGAGAGAAATAGGCAGATCTTTAGACATGAGAAAATGAAATTGGCTCAAGTTTTAAGTAAGAATCTTTAATATCCAAGATCACAAATGCATATGTCCAAAAATAAAAAAACATTGGTTTGGTATTCACAAATTGGGACTCTAAACTATTGCAATAGTGGAAGAACATTGTGCTTCCTTTTAAATGAAGTTTACACCAATATCAGAAACAAAATATTGATAGAAGTAAAATTGCATGGATACCTCCTCCCTCAGATTTTTACAAGTTGAATTTTGATGGTGCTTCGCATGGCAACCCAGGAGTCTCAGGGGCTCGTGTGGTAATAAGGGATCATAGAGGTTTCTCATTTTGGACAAATCAATTCATCTTCAGAATGGCACAAACAATATTGCTGAAGCTAAGGCTCTTTTACGTGGCTTGCAATTTGAAATGCTTTTGAAGGTCATCGACTTGCAGATTGAAGGGGATTCATTAATTATTATTAATGCCTATAAGGAAAGAAAGGTGGATAATTGGAAAATTAAATACATACTTGATCAAGCTTGGAAGCTTATTGACAAGCTAGTGTTTTCCCAGGTTAAACACTCATATAGGGAGGGTAATCAAGTGACATACTTGTTAGCAATCTTGGTTGTGACCATGCACAAGATGAGATCATGTATGATAAAAATTCAAATAATATCATAAAAGTGATAGATGATATTATTTAGAAGGAAAGGATTGATTCATCTTGATAGATGCTACATCTAATGCTTGGTTGGCAGTAAAGTGCTATGGCTCACTTAAGCATAATTTCACATTTTAAAAGCTTCAAAATGCTCATGTTTCAAATGTCAAATATCTATCATATCATTTATTTTCTACCTAAAATAGATGAAATTCTATGTGAAGTGTTATCTCAATAGGTATAATGGGGGTGCACATAAGAATATGACATCACACATGCTTTCATCTGAATCACTCAAATTATTTCAAGTGTTCATTTCTCATTCAAATCTTTGTCAAAATAACCACTTGGTAGTCTCACAAATGCTGGTCAGTAAGCATTTGTAATAAGCATGTGTTGCTTGCAAGGGAAGCATGGAAAAGGAAAAGACTTAAAGGCATGGGATGAGGCAAGGCTAATGTTTTATTTTATTTTTGCAAGTTAACATTGGATTTCACTTCCTCTCACTATAATTATGAATTACATTTTCCAAGATACAAATGAAAAACTTCATGTGTGCCAAATTTCACTCACTTGTGTAAAAGGATAGTGGCTTAAATGTTAATGATGGTTATTTGGTACATTAGGGAAAAGGATATTTTAAGATAATTGTTCTAAATTATGAATCTATTCCTCATTCCAAGCATAGATCATGGCCTTCTAGGTAATCTGCACAATGGGTCTCAAGTTTTCTAGGTATCTGGGTTAGCTAGTCTTGTAGGTTCTCGTTTTTTTCTATTGGATTAGTGGTGTAAAGGGTATCATCTGCTTCTAGGGTGGGGTGATCATTTTTTTTGAAAGGTGGATTATTTGCATTATGGGTTGGAGTCTAGTTTTTGGGCTTTGTAGTTTCATTATCATGGTTTGGCAGTGTCAAAAAGTGTTTGGGGAATTTTATAGTGTTGGGTGTTTGGCAATTTTACAGTGTTAAGGTGTTTGGGAAATTTTATAGTGTTGTGTGTTCTTATGCCTTAGGGTGTATCAGTTGTGGCTTGAGGTGTTGTATTTTATTTTTCTGTCCATAGAGCTCTCTTTCCTTTTTGAATTTTATATCTCATGCTGGAACATTTGTGCCTTTTGTTCTTGAGTGGAATTGGGGTGTCACTTCAAGTTCATGTCTATTTAGATGTCCAGTGTTGGGGTGTAGTCTATGCATTGTTGGTGTAGGAGGGTTCAATGGATTACATACCAAAGAACAACATAATTCATGTGAGGGTTCATGAAGGTGAACTACCATTTTCAAAAGAGGTGATGAATGCTGAAATGGCAAAGGTGTTTAAGTTGTCTTGTCCCAATGTTGTTGACAGTGTGTAGGCTATTCTTGGCAAAGAGGTATTGTGACCTAATGCACCCAGGTTGATGTTTCCCTCTCAACTTCTTTCAATATTTCTATTGAATACCATGGATTTCTTGCAATCATTTGAATTGTTACAAATTTTGGTTAATGAGGTAGTGAATCCAAATTACTTAGGGGAAAATGAACTTGTAAGGACTGTGGAGATGTATGATTTGGATAAAGAGAAATGATATATAGCTAGAATTTTCCCAAGTTCTATCTAAAACATAGGAGGTGTGGTGATATATGATGCAGTTAAAAAAGAGTTGAGAGAGGATAATCCATGGAGTCTGTATAGGCTAATTCAATCACACTCATAAGAGCTAGGACTTCAAATGGCCAACAAAATTAAAGAAAAATACTTTTTTGTGTCTTACCTTCTCACGCATCACAACCAACATGTAGAGAATGTGTTAGTAGTGGAAAGGCCTATTTCAAGGATGGAAAATAATATATACCTGAATGAGGGGTAGGGTGACAATGGATTAGAACTCAATGCAGGGTGGGGTGACATTTCTGCAAATGAAGGCGACAAGGAGGAATGAACATGTAGATCTGCCTCGGTCTAAATTTTAAAATGTTTATAATGTTCAAACAATATAAATTTTGAACTGATCATCATTGCTAAATTTTATGTCAAATAGTGCTTTTTAGTCTTCTACTCATATGCTCCAAAATATAAGTTTTTGGTTTTCAAATCCAACTAGTACTATAATTTTGGAATTCTATGTAATTACTATTTCTAATATTATATATATATCAGCTCTTTACCAAATAATAAATAATTAGTTATGAATTTTCTAGTAGGAAAATTTTAAAATATTAAAAACCATTTATTTGACCACCATAACTTGGTAAAAAATTATGAAATTCATCTTTTTTTAAACTATAGTTTTTGAAGCATAGAGTGTGATGCATCTTTCAGATTCAAAAAATATGTAATCATTTAAAATTTATAGATGTTTTTCAATCAACTTATCAGTCAGGACTTTACACATAGTGCATATAGAAAATCAATAATAATCATCCATTAAATTCAAATTAAAGCATATCTTGTATTGGCACAGTGTTGATTATTTACCGAATAAACCCTTTTCATTTTATCAAATTCTGATGAAAAAAAGTTATCAACACGAAGGGTGAAGTGTGAAAAACCATTGCAACCCCTCTAAACACATTGGGGTAGTTGAATTTTAGGTTGGAAACCCCCAAGACAAATCCCAAAGCAATCCCAAGGCAATAACCGAGGCAAAAAAATGTCAAAAAAATGGATATCCATTATTAACGAATATGAATGATAGAAATAAATATATGTTTCTTTTACTTAGAATGATTTTTTTTGGGGTTCACTATAGATTAAAATTTAACATGTTATAATATTAATATTTATATATATTTATAATACAATTATATATATAATATTATATTATATATAATAATATAATATATTATAAAAAAATTATTTGATGGATTTCTCCAAGGGAGTTTTAAATATCATATTTATTATAATAAAACTACAAGATGAGAGAAATATATACATCTCTCTCTCCCTATCTCTCACCTTCCCATTTTACTTTTTTTCTCTCCACTCACCCTCTCCCTCTCTACCTAAAATTCTCTCAATTAGTCTCACCCTACCTCTCCCTCTCTCCCACCTTCCCTCCCTCTCTCTACCTCTCTCTTAGACCCTTCCCCCTCTACTTCTCTCTATATCCCTTCCCTACCTTCATCCATTTATACTTCTCTCTATATCTACTCTCCCTTTATCCCTCCAATTGTATCTCTCTTCCACCTACCCTCCCCTTTTATCCCTCACCCATCCTTTTCCCTCCTTCCCTCTCTCTCCCTCTCTCTATCCCTCCCACCCTACCTCTCCCTCTCTCTACCTACCCCTCTCTCTCTCTCTCACACACACACAACCTCTCTCTTTGTACCTCTCCCACCCTACCTCTCTCTCTACCTACCTCTTTCTATTACTTGCTCCTCACCTTTCTCTACCTACCCCTCCCTCCCACTCACCTTCTCTCTCTCCCTTCCTCCCTCTCTCTATCTCCACTCACCCACTCCCTCTCTATCTACCTTTCCCTCAATCCCTCCCACCCTACCTCTCTTT